>JBBUKS010000095.1:9846553-9863027 GCA_038050645.1 Hedychium gardnerianum | reverse complement strand
AAGGAATGAAGTTAAACTCAAAACTGTTTTACATAAGAATAAAATGTATAGCAAAAATAGAAATATTACCAAATTTTGAAGTTGCACATGCTCAAGGAAGTCGTAGCAGCGAACAATAAGGGAATACCAGCACGATATCGTGGGAATGATCGCCGACAGCCAGGGAATTAGGGAGAGGCGACGACGGAGGTGGCCCGACAGCATGGAGTAAGAGAAGAAGCGTCGAAAGCAAGGGAATACCAGTATGATACCGTGGGAAAGATCGTCGGCAGCTAGGGACTCAGGGAGAAGCGACGACGGACGCCGATGGAATTAGGGTTTATGGACCCAGGGGAAACAGAGGATAGGAAGAGAGACAGTGAGATTTGAAGTTTTTAGGAATCAAATCTGGAGAATCGGGGTGAAATTATTCCCGCGCGAAAAAGAGAGAAAGAAGAAACGCGTAGGTTTTGGCCACGTCAGATGCCCACGTTGGCTGTCGCCCATGATCGCGCATATAAGGATGTGCAGGATATCAAAATTATATATATATATATATATATAATTTTATTTATTTAATTTAATAAATTTTTTAAATTTATTTATTTAATTAATATATGTATTAAATGAATATAAATAATTTTTTTATCAAATTAAATATTAAATTTATTCATAAAAATTAGATTCATTTATGCCCCATACAAAAGTCTACAAATTCTGTATAATTTATTTATTTGATGTCATTTATTAATTTATTAATGACGACGTTGATGGGGATGAGGATAAGAAGAGCTGATCTTGGGACAAAGATCACTTGTCCATCAAACAGGTCGTAGTCAACTACATCTTCCATGCAATTATTTGTGAATCAAGCTTGGAAATTTCAATGACTATATGGTACAGTAACCAAATAGATAAGCAACTCTCTTTCGACTAAATCTAGGTTACGAACACATATATATATCTCCTGTGCATAAGAATGCATAGAATTAACCTCAAATTATGTACATTGATCAAACTTTATAAGAGAGTTGCAGAGTTGGAAATACAGCTCTTTTGCCAAAATCTATTAGAAGAGTGTTTAATGGTATCCTCTGCTACTACACCTTGCTTGGTAAAGCTCCAATCGAACCTTTGCTTCGGGTAGCAAATGATCAACTGTTGGATCTTGAACCATGTAGCTTTGCTTGGAAGCCCACTCGAGCACTGTCAGCACCTCAGCCTGCGCCAGTGCCTCGCTATCAGGGACATGGAGGGCGATGTAGCACAACAGTATCAGTGCTGCAATCTGGACCAAATGCTCGCCGAAGTAAACCAGCTGCACTAGGTGTTTGGTGCCTCCGGCCTTGATGATCGCCTTGGAATGGTCGAGGTGAAGGTAGTTGTCCGAAGAAGCAAATTTAGTCAAGGCAATGGCAGCCTCTTTTGCAACGATAGACTCTGTCTCATCGAGTAACTTCACCAATGGTGCTATGATCCTGGTTTCGGTGGCCCGAAAGGTCCTTGACAAGCACCCCAAAGCGACGATGCAGGGCACAAGGAGGTCGTCGTCGGCTTTGTGCACTATCCTGAGGAGTTGGTCGACCACTGCACGGGCTGCAGGCGAACTTGGCTTGAAGGCGGATCGTCGTAGGTCGGAATCCTGCTCGGCGACGCGAGAGATCTCCATTAAGGCCATAGCGGAATTATACTGTACCTCGTCGGTGCTTTTTTCGATGAGAACTGAAAAGCAGAGGAGAGCTCTGGATTCGGTGACGCTTTTACAGACGGAGGGATTGCCCCTGCAGAGCTGCCACAAGGCCTTGGCGGCCATGGCCTTCATGTAGGCCTTAGTGGCGGGGTCCTCAAACTCGCGTCCCTTGATGCTGGCGCCGGCCAAGGAGACAGGGTGGTGTTTGCCGTTGCCGGCGGCTGGGAGGTTGTGGGTGTTGGAATTGGTAGGGAGCTTGTTGGTTTTGGTTGTCATGGTGGACTGGATAACGGAATGCATCTGGTTTTTGTTGGCGCTCTGCAGTTGGGAGGCGGTGGGATGTTGGACGACTGGTTGGTCCGATGTGTCAGGAACGGCGGCAATGGGGTCGCTGGACGGCGCGGTGGATGTGGTGCTATTGGCCATGACGACGGAGTGGATGGACATCCCCTTGGAGGGGATGGTGTACTTGCTGTGCTCCTGCACGGTCTCGAAGGCCAGGTGGCCTACGAGAAGGCGGACGACGTTGTTCTGCGCGAAGACATCCTGGCACTTGGGGTGGCTGGCGGCGAGCTCCGACACGGACCAAGCGACCATGGCCTGGACCTTCATAGGGCCCTCCTTGAGGACTTTTGCGAAAGTAGAGCATACGCCGGCGAGGACCATCGCCTCGACGCTGTCGGGGTAGCGGGCGAGGAGGCCGATGGCGTGGGCGGCGCTCTCCTGGCCCTCGAGGCGGCCTTCCTTGATGAGACGGAGGAGGGGAGCGACGCCGTCCTCCTCAATGATAAGCTTGCCGTAGCGTTCGTTGTCGCGGGCGAGGGAGACGAGGCTGGCGGCGGCGTCAGCACGAGAATCCAGAGAGCCGGTGAGGAGAGTGGCGATCTGCTCCCAGATCAGGAAAAGAATAGGCTCGTTCTGGGCGATGGGGGGAAGGCCGAGATGGATGTCGTCGTCGGAGCCAGCGGCAGAGGAAGAGACGCGGATGAGCCAGGAGACGTCGCCGACGGAGTTGTCGAGCTGCGTCGACATCTTCTTGAAAGCGGCGGTGGGGATGATGGTGAAAATGCGGCGGATAAAGCTGTTGGCGCGGCACTTGAGGACGAGAGCAAGCGCCTTGTCGAGCACCTGT
Organism: Hedychium gardnerianum; assembly: GCA_038050645.1. Classification (NCBI taxonomy): domain Eukaryota; kingdom Viridiplantae; phylum Streptophyta; class Magnoliopsida; order Zingiberales; family Zingiberaceae; genus Hedychium; species Hedychium gardnerianum. The sequence goes on along the minus strand of JBBUKS010000095.1, from coordinate 9,860,226 downwards.
TCGGTATCGTTCATGATGCGGCGGGCCGGCCGCTCGTAGAGTTCCGACCGCGCCGCCTGCCGGAGCATCCCCGCCAACCGCTCCGTCTTTGCCTTCATCTCCATGCACTCCTGCCGGAACGAGTGCGCGTCGTCCGCCCACTTGGTCACCTGGTCCGCCAACTGGATTGGCTTCGCCAGTATCTGCTTTACTCCGCCATCGCCCATCATCTTGTCGGCCTCTTCTTCCCCAACTTCCAGAGGAAAAATACTTCGATAATAATTTTACCAACAAGAAGGGAACTTTCAACCCTAAATTCTCGAACCCCTTCCTCAATAATGGCGATGGCGAAGCAATGGGAGGTCAATCTCTCCTGCTTCCAAACAAAAGAAGAAAAAAAGGAAATCGACTAAAAGATTAACTTTTTCCAGTAAAATGCCCCCAAATTCGCTGTTTATCGTCCTGGAAATCGGGGTCGGCGAAATGCGAGTTCTTTCTTCTTCTTCTTCTGCAACTCCTAAGCATCAAAATCATCCAAAAGGGGATTTTTTACCGCCCATGTCGTTCGACATCTTGCGGCTTCCATACCTGGAGAAGGGAAAGGGGGAATAGGAGAGGAGAGAGACCGTCGTCGTCTTTCTTCTCTGATCCTTCTTCCTCTTCCTCCTAGTCTGCCTGCCGTTCTTTGCAAGGGGTTTTAATGCGACAATTGCTCCACACCGTTCCTATTCTGCCTGATATCTGCAATCCGACGCGTGATGTTTCTAATTATTATTATTAGCAGATGGTCAATTTGCTTCAAATTCATTCCCAAATTATCGGTAATAAATATTCCATTCTCAAATTTAACATTTTTGGAATAATTTAGAACAGCGGCAGCCATTGGAGACTATTTCTAGCAAAACTTTTTTACTTTGGAAGAAGAAGTTTTAACTACATGCAAAAATCGATCGATCAAACATCTGTAAAACGAAAAGAACAGTCGATGGAATATCAATCTATTGATTTTTCATTTTCCGAACATCATTCGAAGACTCAACAGACATGAAGCAGAAGCCAGCAGGAAGAAACCAGATCCGGAAGTGAATGAGATCGCCGTATTCATCCCTTATCACGGATCGTCACCAACACAACCCACAACGAAAACGAAATTTAACGTTATTTCTAATTGCGGCAGAGGGGATGCAGTTCATCTACGTGAGCTGGCCGCAGTCGGCGATGACGACGGGCTTCTTGGTGGCACCGCTCTGGGATCCGACCGCCTCGATCCCCTTCACCACGTCCAGCCCCTCAACGACTTGGCCGAAGACCACGTGCTTACCGTCGAGCCACGCAGTCTTTTCGGTGCAGATGAAGAACTGCGAACCGTTGGTGTTCTTCCCGGCGTTGGCCATGGAGAGCACACCGGAGCCGGTGTGCTTCTTCACGAAGTTCTCGTCGGCAAACTTCTCGCCGTAGATAGACTCGCCGCCAGTTCCGTTGCCGCGAGTGAAGTCGCCGCCTTGGCACATGAATCCGGGGATCACCCGGTGAAAGCTCGAGCCCTTGTAGTATAGCTGCTTCCCAGACCGCCCCACCCCTTTCTCGCCTGTGCACAGCGCTCGGAAGTTCTCCGCCGTCTTCGGCACCACGTCGGAAAACAGCTCCATCACGATCCTTCCCGCCCGAATGCCGCCGACGGACATGTCGAAGAACACGCGAGGGTTCGCCATCGTCGTCTCGAAAAAGAAGCGCTGATCGGTTCTCACTTAAATTTTTCAGATGATTAGGGCTCATCTTTTATAAAGGCGGCGAGGGCGACGACTTGACGGAGATATTCTTTAGAAAAGATCTGGTCCGTTGAAATTATACGCGTGTCAATATCTTAAGCAACGTAGGGTTTGGGAGGAGGAGAGGAGTTGGGTCAACTCCACCGCACGATGCCGCGGATTCGCGTAAGCACATGATTATCACGTGATTCGGGCGAGCGGCGGTCGAGCACAATCGCCAGTCCCTTTTTATTTGTGGTTGTTTTAAAATAAAATAAAAGGGCATTTTAAAAGCAATTTTAATGCTAAAATAATTAGGAAAAAAATACTTTTTATCTTAAAAAACAATTTTTTATCTTCTCAAAAATCCGATCGGAATCAGTTCACCAAATAAAACTAAAATTGGAGAGAGATTTGAATTTTTTTTGTGGGTACTCTTCTTCTCTATTAAATTTAAAATAAATTATTAAAGTATATAATTTAGATAAACCACCTTAATGAATAAAGATATTAAAATATAAAAGTAGTATCATATTTGAAGTCAATCTTGTCTTCTTTTTTTTTTTAACGGGCGTCCATTTATTGGTTCAGCCAATAATAATAATTTTGAATTTGAATTGACTTTTAACTAATTTAATTTGGTGTGATTTGATGAATTCAGCATTCTAATTTTAAAAATATCAAAACATCTTATCTCATCTCTTATCTAAAACTATAGCAATTTTAACTCAACAAAAATTAAAGCTTGAACAAAATTGCTACACTGATTAGTACAATAATTTTGAAAAAAAATTACAAGCAATTTTAACAAACTAAAAAATATTTAATTTTAATTAAATAAAGAAAATTTTACTTTATATTCTAGCAACTTTGGATCATAACTGCATAATATTTAAAAAAAAAAGTATTTTGAGAATAAAAAATAAAATGAAACGCAGTTGATATTTTATAAATTTTATAAAACTTGGGGCGTCATTTCCCACAAAGGAGGTCCACAGAAACGACGACGCCCATGAAGATTTTTTTTTTCATAAAACTATTTTTTCACTACCAGATCACACGACGGCAGATCTACCAATAGACTTCTTTTTCTCCCATCACCGAATGGTTTACACGATATTCTAAGATTGAACAGACATGAACCAGAAGACAAACTGAAGAAGCCAGATCCGGAAGTGGATGAGATCTCCGGCCACCGCCGTGATCCCTACCTTATTGTGGATCATCACCAGCACGACGAAAACGGAAGAGTACGATACTACTAGTTGTGGTAGAGAGCGAAGATAGAAAGGCGGATGGCGAAGACGACGATGCCGTTCACCTATCAGAGCTGACCGCAGTCAGCGATGACGACGGGCTTCTTGGTGGAGCCGCTCTGGGAACCGACCGCCTCAATCGCCTTCACCACGTCCATCCCCTCCACGATGCCGCCGAAGACCACGTGCTTACCGTCGAGCCACGCAGTCTTTTCGGTGCAGACGAAGAACTGCGAACCGTTGGTGTTCTTCCCGGCGTTGGCCATGGAGAGCACGCCGGGGCCGGTGTGCTTCTTCACGAAGTTCTCGTCGGCGAACTTCTCGCCGTAGATGGACTCGCCGCCGGTGCCGTTGCCGCGGGTGAAGTCGCCGCCTTGGCACATGAACCCGGGTATCACCCGGTGGAAGCTCGAACCCTTGTAGTGGAGCGGCTTCCCGGACCGCCCCACCCCTTTCTCGCCGGTGCACAGCGCACGGAAGTTCTCCGCCGTCCTCGGCACCACGTCCGCATACAGCTCCATCACGATCCGCCCTACCGGAGCTCCGCCGACGGACATGTCAAAGAAGACACGAGGATTCGCCATCGTCGCCTCGGAGAGCAGATGCCAAAAACCTTAGCTGTGAGATCGGTTCTCGCTTTGACAATTTGGTTCATTAGGGTTAGTATTTTATAAAGACCGCGAGGGCGACGACTCGGAGGAGATATTCTTTTGAAAGGATCCAGTCCGTCGAAGATAGACGCGTGTCGACATCGTAGAAAGGGTAGGGTTTGGGAGGACCAGAGGAGTTAGCCTAACTCCACCGCAGGGTTAAGAGCTGGTGGGAATGGATGCACCTCACTTTGACACAGGATTCGCGCATGATTGTCACGTGAATGGTGGGGGCGGTGATAATCAAAAACAGATGCCCAGAAGGGGTTTAATGCAAAATTATTTAAGAGAATTGTAGCAAGCCAAAATTATTTGCAATTTTCTGTTATAACAATTTAGTGGAAGCCAAATAACCAGAGAGTGACAATAATAGTCTGGGGGAAAACGACCTTAAACTGCTTACTGTTGTAACTATCATGGCATTACAAATTGATATCGCTGCAAATATCACAAAACTCTTTTTAACATATTTACCAAATACATGAAATTTAGCTAGTTAGACCATCACCACAGCGTGCTGCTGCCAACTGAGTCTTCTGTTTTTGTGTTTTCACTCTTGCAACGTTTTGCCGCCTCCAATGGGGGAAACGAATACAATGTAGATGTTGTGCAAATGTAACTAAATTGCAGTGCCAGGTAATTTGCTGACTATGCTTAATCCAGAATATAACCAGAAGCATTTATGGCACCGAAAACTCTTTACGGTTTCGATAAGCATTATGGTCTTTTTTTTCCTGGAGTCCGTCGACTGCAGCAACACTAGCTTGTTCATTCAAATCTTCTGCCATGCGACGGTGTAAATCCTCAGCTACTCAAAGCAGGGTTCCCAGTTGCTAGTTCTTGTGAGGCTTTACGTTTGCGGATGATGAGGAAGCATTAGCTATAAGTTGCCGATGTTGATGAACCAAAATTGGGTGATAGGATCCGCCTTGCATCTGTACAGAAAGGGGAGGAGAGAGAATTGAAGTCCGAGCACTTTGGACAAGAGAAGCAGAAGAGTCATGTAGCCGCTCATTCTGTTGCACTCCGATACCTGCAGGAGGGCAGTAGTTAGCATAATGAGCTTGCCAGAGCTGTTGCTGCTGGTATTGTTGTTGTAGCTGTATATTGCTGATGGTGTTGTCCATTTGGGGTCTGTAGAATTGATTTCCGATAAAATGCGGTACTTGTAGTTGCACCTAGATACAAAAAAAATAGCAGTTAAGTTCGAGACCTCATCCCGAATTCCCAATTATGTAGTTAAGTATCCTGAAAAGTTTATCAACTAATGATCAAGTCAAAAAAGAAGGAAATGAATGTGAAAATGACTTAAATAGACAATGATCATGTTTTACCTGTTGAGCGGCTACAGGTACTAGCTTTTCTGAGTAAGGTAGAGGATAGGGAAAATTAGGGAAAGGAAATGGCACAAGGGAATGATGTGGAACTTGGGTATGCAAATAGGGGGAATGAAACTGCGCGGCAGACTTTGCTCCATCGACAGGACTTACAGTATCACCACCAGCTGACAATGAGAGAAAGTCGTAGGCCTGAAAAATAAAGCTGAAATCTATTAGGTACATCTTAAATAAGAAGAACGATAGCCAGAAATTACCTGTCTTTGTTTGGCATCTAGTAGGCCAGAATATTGGTGGGTTTTCATGAATCTACTATTGCATAAAATTCCATTTCTTTCTTCGTGCTTATTCCTCTTCAGTACGGAAATAGAAGCAGAAGCCCTGCCATTCAATCCACTTTGTGACCCGACTCTTACATTATTTGCTGGTCCACATGATTTTGTATCCTCCCTCTGCTTGGATTCATCACAAGTCAACAAAAGTTTCCGCTGCCTCTCCTTATCCTGATAGCTTTTGATATTATGTCCTATGAATACATGAATGGCACACTTCTTCCACGTCAACATGGCAGTAAGAGGAACCTGCAGTGAGAGACACTACATATCTACATAAAAATTCAAGACTAGGGACTAATGAAAAGAAAGAATCGCAGAAATGACTAGTATTTCGGAAGTGGCAAGATTAGACAATCCAAATAAACATTTGCTGGGACTGAAGTAAGAAAACTACAAAAATTAAGCATTCAGAAAAATGACAATACATAGAAAAGATAGTCTAGCTTCTCCTGAAAAAAAAAAAGAGAAAAAACAAAGAAAGCCAGGCAAACAAGAAAACTACATATCTATTCAGTATAACTTTCAAAAGTTTAAACAATTGCAAGGTCTCAGTTAAACCAGTATAAGCCATTGAAAAAAAAGTTTAGCCATCAAAATGGATAAGTTCAAACTAAGTTATGGAGGTTTAACATACAAAGGAATCTATAGAAAATTGTCTTTCTTACGCATGCATTTATTACCATCTCAGTTGGAAGTTCAATTACTCTAGAAGAAAGTCCAGTGATACTACTCACAGGACCAGGCCAGACAGTAGAATTGCTTGATTGCTGGATACTTGATGGAGTTCCTGTAAAGTGCATTAGGAAGGTATTACCAAACTGAATCATAGATCAAAATAATTAAAACTTAAAACATTCTCAATTATTTGTATATAATGTTATTGGGAATCAATTCACTACCTACATCAGACGCCCACTTTACAATATTTCCATTGTCACACTCAACTTGCTGAACTTCATTTCTCAGGGTAGTAGATTTGGCACATCCATTCTAAACGTAATTAAGACAAATTAGTGCATTTCAGAAGGAAAAAACATCTTAACTCAGAGAATAAGTATTACTTGTTGCACTTCATATTTGCATGAAGAGTGGGTTTCAGTAGCATCAGCCTGACCCAGTTGAATTACTCTATCCCTAATTTTTTTAAAAAAAAAGGTGAATTAAATGTTATGTGTTCTCAACCAAACATTATGGAAAAGAACATAGCACAGATGGAAAAATCAACCTATCTTCAGTACAGCAACGAAGTAGGACTCCTGGATGGCTGGAAAATTTAATAAATGCTGTGGAAGGAGTATTTTCTGGGGGTTCATTTTCAGTCAAAATTAGTTCAGGAGTTCTATTCAAATCAGAATCGACAGTTTCTCTTTGGCAAACTTCCATGGACTGATCAGGAGCATGCACTTCATTTTTTGCATCTTCTAATGGCTTCTCCATGCAAGAAGAGGATGTATTTTCATTGGGCAGTGATTGATGCAAAAGATTTTTATCCACTTTCAAACCTGTTCAATCAGATACAATGCAAAAAAAATTCCAAGAGAGAAAAAAATATATATACAAAAGTTGTAAGATTCACCTTTTGAACAATTAGCCAAGTAAACCTGGTGTCTATCCAGTGTTTTACTGTCTTCCTTATCTGCAATTTGCTCACCTATCGGTAGCATTCTGGATAGTTCACACAAAGCTTCAATAACAAGCTCTTCATCCTTTGTAAATGCTTCAAGCAGCTACAGAAAAGAGAAAATAAGGATGAGATATACCACTAATTATAAGTTCTAAACAAAAAAATTCTGCCACTATAAACTGACCCCATTCTGCTTGCCTTTCCTTCTGCCACTGCTTGGTGACCCCTGAAGTCTATTAGAAGGTCGATAGTGTTTCTTCTTAGCATTTGGTATTGTGAGAGATAAGGGCCTTCTGCTGCGCTTATTTATAGCTGAAGCAAAAAAGATGAAGAACAAGTGTAAATTAACCTGAAATCATATAAGCAAAACATTCATGCATAAAGACACAAGCTAATAACCACGTCATGTTTGGTACTATTTCACAAAAGGAAAGGCAACATAGTTGCAGAAAGATTTTGAGAAACTAAAAAACTTCAAATGGCAATAGAAGTTGTCTGAAAAATGATTTCTATATGATTCTTAGATTAATCACCAGAGATGAGCATTAGAAGTGACAAACAAACAAAAATTAGAAAATGTTGCTAATCAAGCCCAAACTTTCAAGTATTCTGGTTCCACAACACTTGCAAAGCATGTGGACAATTTTACAATGAGTTTGGACTGCAATGGAATACAATGTAAAATGGCTTCCATGTTGATTATGAAGAGTATGATCATGAAAATTTGACTGAAACCAAAATTTAGGGCTACCATCTGCAGAAAGACAGCATCTCCACAATAGCATCTCTCACAAAGGGGGTTCTCTTGAAACATCATTACTTTCATAGTGTCAATATAAAACTCGCTGATACACTTTTATATGGTTCTCTATATCAAGCGGCCTTGAGCAATAAGCATACCTGGACTAGAACAAATTAACTATCAACCTATGGTACCTTCTAAATATATCTATGTTTTATTTACTTGGTGATCTAACAATGAAATTGTTTTCAGCTGCGCCCGATCTAATCGAGCTGTCTTATTCAGTTTCTGTTATTTAACCATTGATTTTTTCATGGATAAGATTGGAATAAGAGTGCAGTCATCATTACTTTTCTTTGTTCTTTTGTTCCTTAACTCTGGACATATCTGCCGCTCTTTTTCTACCGTTTCATGCCTCTGGAATCAATTTTTTTTATATGGTCGTGTGATCCAAAATAAGGCATAATTTTCACAACATATAACCTAAAGATAACTGTGGTGCACACTTTTCTTCTTCCGACAACAATAAAGCAACAATAACAAGAAGAAAAAAAGTTCGTTCATACCCGATCTCAGTTTCCTTGGCACAAGTGCAGGATCAACAGCATCATTCTCCTCAGCAACCTTTTGAAGCAAAACAATCAGCTAAATAAACACACCTTAAATCAGCGCAAAAGGCAAAAAAGGATCAAACCTTTCCACGCAGCCTTTCTTTCTGTCTACTAGGTAGACTGGTGATAGAAATGGTATTAAGCATTGGTTGGAAAGAACCTAGACCCTCTGCTTCAGACTCGCTGCTGCCTGTGTCGCCAGAGGCATCTTTATTGCTTGCTTTCCACCTGGAAGCACTAACCATTTCCTTCTCCCGCCTATCCATAGGCACATTACCATCCACTCCATCTCCCAAACTGCAATCACCGTAATCATTTGAAACTGCAAATATATAACAAAACTTCAATAAATTAGGCATAAAAGATATCCATCATACGAATGAAGGAGGATAAGAGCATGGAAGAGGACAAAGAGAAAACAATCTAGCACACACCATTATGCCACAGCGGTGAACACCAGACAAAACAGTTCGTAGTTTTTATTAATTTATTTAAATAACAACAGCTAGGTCCCTCCCCGAGTAAATTGGATGAGGGACCGAGGGCAATCCAGGGAACTCCAAAGGGAAAGCGTACAAGGTACCGGTTGGAGAAGAAGAGCCCATTGGCTGCTGTCGCGTTGCGGGCGAGGACCGGTTTGCCATGCTTCTTCCACGCATCAAACCTCGCGATCCCTCCCTGTCCTTTGGTTCATCCATGATTAGACGGCTAGATCTTCTTCGCTCAAATCTCCTCTCGCCACTATGGATGACCAAGAGAAGAGATTTTTAGCATCATCCTCGTATAACTTCTTTATCATATCCACTGTAGATATGCCTTCAAGAAACTAGATAGTCATATTTAAGACAGAGAGAGAAACTTGGTAGGGTAGATAAAAGCAGAATATTGGCTGTCAAAAGCTACTTCTTTTTCTTATTTTTGAACTAAAAGAGAGGTTTTTATTTGAGATTAATCGCAGAGTGCGAATTTGGCGAGAAAACCAAAAGCTGGAACGTGTAATATGCTACTATAAGCGCAAAATTAGGAAACACAGATCGAGAAGGAAGGGGTAAAGGAGAAGGGAGATGGAGACAAAAAAAACAAAGATAAGCAACAAAGAGTTGGGGATATAAAAAGCAAGGGGTAAAAAAAAGGAAACGAGAGCTTCATCGTGTGAGCCCGAGGAATCGGGTTCCCAAATAAAGCACCGAATAAAAAGAGGAAAGGAGGAAGTTTTGCCTCGGACATTTATGGGATCATTCAAAAAAAAATACGAAGCAGGAAGATGAACACGATGAACAAAAAAACAAACAACAAAAAACCACCGAACTCCGACCTAAACCTCGATCATTGTCCCCATAGAATGAAGTCCTACTTAGCCGTACAACTAGGTCAGAAGAAAAAAAGCCGACAAATCCGACGAGGCCCTTCGCAAAGTTTAACCACGTTCTCCTCAAGATTACTCAAACCAAAATCAACTCCATTTCCCAAGAAACGAACAATTAAAAAGAAGACAAATGGTTGTTAGAAAGAAGGAGCAAAAACCTCAACACGACTATCGACACCCATTCGTCAAGATTCAGCATATCCATTTTCCACGCAGAAAAATTCGGACAAATAAAGGGGTAAAACGCAAGAAAACTGAGAGCAGAAAGTACCAAAGACGCTGTCTCGAATCCCTACGCCGACCCCAAGAAACGAAGATTCTCGCTCGGTTTCTCGATTCCGGTCCTCAATCCGATTCCATCGAAGTTAGAAACCCGCCGAGAAGCGATGCAAAGCGACAGACAGATCGAAGCTTCTCCTCCCTCTTCAATAACAACAACAGCGGCCCGATGCTTCTCCAACGGCCCCTCTCTGCTCTCGCTCTCGCTCCACTTTATCCCCGTTTCCTAATCCCCCTTCCTCTCACATCATCATCCGGGCATTAAAACGAGCACGTACCTCACCATCACTGATCCGACGGACCAGATCCATCGGCCGCCATCCGACCGCCCACATCGGAATCCCACCTGTCTATCCACGTAGGACCTGATCTGCAGTCCTCCTCGCGACACGCGCTACGCTTTTTTTGTTTGCGTTACGTTGGGAATTCGGAGGGATCGTTGCCGTCCACGTCAGCCGAAGTATTGTAAGTCTCCGTTCTGTTTCCGACAAAATGCGGGGCCCAGATGAGTCGTATGGGGTAGACGCCGTCGCAATCGGTAGCCACGTGGTCGAGAGCTAATGGCTTTAGTGTTCGGAACAGGACAGGGCGGCAAAAATCGCCGAGTCGTGGAAGCGACAAGCGAACGACACGTGTTCGATTGCCTGATAATTTATACTTAAAAAAACATTAAAACTGAACTAAAACATCTCTATTTTATTTATTTATTTTTAATTAATGTCGTAATTAAATATTTAATTTATATCAATTAATTTAAAATGATGAATTTAATCTTACGAAAATTTCTCAATTTAAAAATATTCATAATAAACAATCCATCAACCTAGCATTAATCAATTATATATTAAAAAAAAATATTTATTAATTTATTAAAATTAAAACGGGATAGATATCGGAGAAATCCGTTGTTACTCCGCGGCTAAAACATCCGTTTCAATCTGATGCACGAACTGTATTTCGCTTGACACGTAAGAAGTTGACATCGAATTATATATAATATTTTATACAAAATTAATAGAAATTTTTAAATTTTGGGTAAAATAAATTAAAGGGCGCTCTTTATTGTTTTTTAATTATTAAAAGGTACTCTATTTTGAAAAAAAATATATCAAAAGATACTTCATTCTATTTTTATTTAAAAAATATTCTTATTCCAATTTTTTCTATAGTAATTTGGATCAAAATTATTATATTTTAATTAAATTAGAATTTTTTTAACTAATGTTAACAATATTTTTAGGTAAAATTATTTAAGAGTATTTTAAGTTTATTCTAAGCGTTTTCACTAAAAGTTGAAATAAAATATTTTCAAAATAAAAAAGATGTAGTATCATATTAATATTTTTTAAAAAAAAATAAAGCGCCCTGAAAATGAAAATAAAAGCATCCTTTTCATTTTTACCCTATTTTTTTATTTTGAAATTTTGAAACTAACTTGAAAATTTAATTTCCAAATATAATTCATATACCTATTGTTTTTTTATTAATAAGGATTGTAAATATTACTTGTTATTCATATGAATTATAAATGTATAAGCATTTTTTTAATTTCCAAAGAAGTTAATGGAAATCAACATTTTATAATTGTTTTTCATTTCAAGATTTTGAAATTAATTTTGATTTTAACATATCAACAAAACAAACTAAAATTATACAAGTTTAAATGCTACTTTCTAATTGTTACGTGACAAAAATTAAATTTTAAAAGTTTTAGATTTGTTAATGTATTTATCCCTTCTAGTATGATTTAAAAAGTTTAAATAGATGGAGCGAAAATGCGAGACCGGAACGTCCATCTTGAAATTAATTAAGTCACAAGAATTGAATACTCAATTACAAAAAATAAATAAGTAAATAAAATAAAAAGGTAAAATAGTTTCTGTAGTGTTAAAAAGAAGACTTGCAGAACATATTATTTAAATAATTTTAATGGAAATTATCTAAATAATTATAATAAAAATTATCTTTCATAAACTCGTAACTCCATAAAAAACATAAACGAAATCCAACAATCAAATTACTTGATTACTAAAGAAAAATTATATCACTTTTCTAAAACAATAATTTTTTAAACATGTTTTAATGTAAAAATAGGCCTTAACGTGTGTTTGAATGGTTAATTAATATAGATCACTATTGTAGTTATTGACATGCATATTTGTCAACTGCAAATTTATTAAAATGTTTAGATTTTTTCGAAAAAGTGTTCAAGTTAAATTAGACCAAAATGGACAAACATTTGTGAAACATAGAATTAAAATGAAACATAAACTAAAACAGCAATATATTCTTAAATACTTAGCAAATGAATGATATTGCAAATTTACAAACCCAAAACAAGTCTTCTTTAATATGTCAAAGTATCGATTCCAATTAGATAATTTAGATTCAAAGCTTGATATTAAGAATTGATTCTTGAAGGTAATACAAGCTGGCAATGTATTAAAATGTTCTACAGAAAAGGATTTTTTTTCCTTCTTAAATAACCAGGATAATTATTTTTGAAGTAGGAATTATTATGGTAAATGTTGACATAAATTCTCTATAACATGAAAAGTATGAAAAAAAAAATCATCTGGGATTTGAATTGCTTCTTTGGAAGATCATACCACACCAGAAGGAAGCCTCAACACCAACTGCCCACCAAATACACTGCGCAGAGATGAAAAGAGGGAGGGAAATGAGATCAGAAATTCCAATCGAATTCAGAACTTAAATAGTTACCTCCTCACGTAATAGTAACAAAAATCTGCCAAGATAAAGGTCTGAACAATCTCAGCAATAAGAACCATAGGTGGCCACAAACCATATCCCATAGCGGTCAGCAAGCCTCCACGAGTATCCACGACCTGAAGAATCGGACTATGTCAGAAGGATTTGCAGCCGAGAAGGTTAAGTAGATGATACTGCCATCTTGCTTGAATCAAATCAATGCGACTAAGATTAAAAACAAAAGGTTCAAGTGAAATGATTCAAACATCGGTAAAACTTAGCATAGAAACAGATAGTGGCACCTTTAGGACCCAGTGCGCACAGCTCAGGAATCTTGCAACCCCCAATGCAAATACATAGTGAGCTGTGAATGGCTCCACAATCTGGCAGCCATATAGGAAGAATTACTAAAAGGAAAAGTTGATACGAGAGCAATGCTATCAGTTTTCAACTCATACCTGAGTATTTTGCATAAGACGTAACTGCGGCAACACTGAAACTGCCTCCACATAAACACAAAATGCCCAAAAAATCCTATTAAAAATAAAATGGGCAGTCGAAGGATGAACTACAAGAGCTAACAGGGCACAAGGCGCAATCTACAAGGAAAAAAGAATATATCAGAGAAAATATCATCTAAGGACAATATGTATGAAAGATGGTAACTTCTCCATGACAAATTTTCACAATATCAACTGGATATTTGAAGAAAAGAACAAAGTTATCTCAGTTTTGTACTGTGTAAAGTGATTTTTTTGGAAACATCTACAACTACTGCAGTGTGTGTTAATTACTAAAAAGTAGCAATAAAAAGTTTTTTGTGCAGTACTTATGCAAAAGAAACTTTGCGCTTGTGGATATCTCATATCTTCAACTACAAAATTAATGACAGAAAAGCAGAACTAATGGCATTTATCTCAATTTTTAATAGAAAGATTGAACTTTCAGTATAATTAGGGCTGTAAACAAGCCAAGCCGAGCCAAGCTTTGGGGTGTTCAAGCTTGTTTGATAAGGTAACCGAGCCAAGCCGAGC
>JBBUKS010000095.1:9829939-9846453 GCA_038050645.1 Hedychium gardnerianum | reverse complement strand
GGCGAACGTTTAGCCTTTTGCCACCATAGAAAGTCATTTGTGATATCAATTAGTGAGTATCATCATCATAAAAATAATAAATCAGGTAACATCAAATCTTGGGCGACTGATTTGATTCCACAAAAGTTTTTCATCGACCGTCAAGATAAGTCGGGAAGCATTTACAATGGGGCACCTAAAAGTCCAATATCCCTTAGTTGCGCATCCTATTTAAAGAAAAAAATCTCTATAAATACGTCATAGTTAAAAATCAAACCACGAGAACTTGAGTGATAATTTGGGCATCCTACCGCTACACCATAACTCGAGTGCGAGTATCATCCTCACAGCACTTATAATGAATAACGAACCTTTGATATAATTTTTCATATCGAGTTAAAAAAATTACTATTTTTAATATAATATATTAAATTAATATTTAAGGACATAAATATATTAAGGAGATTTAAACAAATATATCAATCTTGATTTAGAATGATTCAAAAAAATTTAAGCCTATTAATTGATTTTATCCAAAAATAACTGATAAATTTAGAAAACTCCAAATCAATCTAAATCAAGATTTTTACACTCATCTAAATCTCCTTGATATATATATAGCAATCAATTGATGAAATGTTATATGATTATATAATTATTTTTAATTGATTGATAAATTTATTAATTAATTATTATATTATAATAATCGATAAATTTACAAATTGATTGAGAATCGTAATTAAGATAAAATTAGAAAATAGTTATATGATTTTATTATTTTCAAATTTAGATACGTGATTTGGGTATTGAGTAACTTCATCCAGGGTCCGGAAATTGTCGAAGTTTCAAACCCTCAACAAATTACATATATATAAGGGACTATCAAAATCGTATATTATATATATATATACATATATATATTAGCCAATAGATTTCCGAATCTTGCTGCATATAGAAAGGGTGTCGTTTCCTCCTCCCATACTATTTTCAGTCTTCGTTCCTTGCTCCCGGCCGTTTATTCCCTCCGTCAAAATAGCCATCAACTCCTAACCATCCACCCTCCTCCGTTTCTTCCTATATAACATTCATCACCGGCCTCATCTCAACTCACCTTGCCTCGCCTTTTCTCCTCGCCTTGACTCCAATAAAATAAATCCATTCCGAGCTCCACAGCCTCCTCTGCCTCATTCAGCTATGGGTGGTTGTGCGAGCAGACCCAAGGACCTCAGAGGCGAGGCCCCGGAGGCTGACGCTGCCGCCGTCAGTGTGGATCCCGCACCGCTCAACTCCACTGAGGTATGGTCTACCAGACAAAATTTACAGTTTAGTTGCAGAATGATACAAATGTTGCGTGCGCGATAGGCTCCGGTGGTAGAGAGCATGGCGGAGGGCGAACCTAAGGTTGTCGAGAAAGAAGAGGACAAGGTGGAGGCGAGCGAGGAGGAGAAAGAAGAGCCCAAGGTTGAGAAGAGCGAGAGCGAGGCCGAGCAGACGGCTGAGGCCACGGTCGTCAAAGAGGAGCCACCAGTCGCCGCCGCAGACGTCGCCGAGAAGAGCAAGGAGGTGAAGGTCACAAACGAATAGGAGCAATCGAACCAGAGTCGATTTTATTGAACGATGTTGTTTGAACTGAAATCTTCTTGAATAAAATTACATTTATGGGCTTGTCTTATACTGTTCATTTTAACACAAAGGCCCGGCCCGGCCCAAACAGGCCCGGATTCCCCTTTTAGGCTAGCCCTTGCGGTTTGTCACACGGAGAGTCGCCGCCTCGCCGGAATCGCCATGTCATGCTTCGCCTCCGGAGCACCTTCCGCCACACCCTTCTCCCCTCCGCCTCCCGTCTCTGTTCCTCGGCCGGAGGCGTCGAGTATTCGGAACTGGCTCACGCCATCTCCGACTTGGTCAACGCTGAAGCAACCGATTCTTGGCCCCCGTCCCTCTGCGCGTCTCTCACCGCCCTTGTCCGTTCGCACACCCACGCTCTCTCCCCCTCCGACCTCTTGCATTCCTTGTACCTCCTCCGCCGCCCCAACGCAGCAGGGCACCTCCTCCTCTGGTCACTCGACTTTGTCCCTCTCGAACCCGCCGTCACCGGCAAGGCCATCTACCTCCTCCTCCGCTCTCGCTCTATTCACCCGGCCCTCGACTTCCTCCTCTCCCTTCCCCCGTCATCCATCCCCGATCACTCGTTCAACGCCCTCCTCCGCCGCCTTGCCTCCGCTGGCCATCTCCGCTACGCCGTCCGGCTCTTCCGTCTGATCCCCTCTCCCTCCGTCTTCTCCTACAACTCCCTCCTCGCCGCCTTTTTCCGCCGGGGACGTACCCGCGCCGCCTCCGACCTCTTCGAGGAAATGCTCGCGAGGGCCGTCCGGCCTGATGTGTGCACCTTTAACACCCTCATCCGAGGCTTCTGCCTCAATTCCATGGTTCACGAGGCTTTCCACGTCTTTAAAGAGATGTCACGCCATGGCTGCGCCCCTGACGTCGTCACCTACAATACCCTTCTCGATGGCCTTTGCCGTGCCGGCGAGGTTCGAATCGCTCACAATCTCCTGAATGGAATGCGGAGAAACACCCCCGATACTGCGCCGAATGTCGTCTCCTACACCACCCTGATCCGCGGCTACTGCAGCAAGCTCCTGACGGCTGACGCCCTGAATCTCTTCAACGATATGATATCTGTCGGCCTTAAGCCCAATAACATCACATACAACACTCTTATCCAAGGACTTTGTAAATCACGAAGAATGGATTTGGTCAAGGAATTACTGGATCGAGGAAACAATTGTGACGAAGATTTGGCTTTTGAGCCAGATACCTGCACCTTTAACAGCTTGATAGCTGCGCATTGTAACATGGGCTGCTTCAGTGACGCTCTGAAGGTGTTTGAAAGAATGACAGAGATGCAGGTGGACCTCGATTCGGTAACGTATAGTACCTTGATTAGGGGATTGTGTGAAAATGGGGAGTTTGGACGAGCAGAAGAGCTAATCAATGAGCTGTTGAAGAACGAGGTATTGAGGCGGAGAGGAGGTTGCGTTCCTCTGGTTGCAACTTATAACCCTATGTTCAACTACTTGTGTCATAGTGGGAAGACAGAGAAAGCAAGGATTGTTCTTCAACAATTGTTGGATAACAAGGCCAAATTCGATCTTGAAGCATTTAAGACAGTGATCTTGGGATACTGCAAGGAGGGAAAATTCAAGAAGGGATATGAGCTGCTAGTGTCCATGTCTAAGAGAGACCTTGTGCCAGATGCTGAAATTTATCAGATTCTCATCAACGGGTTCTTGCAGCAGGAGAACATAGATTTTGCTTGGGAGGTTCTAAGAAAAATGTTTAATAGCAAGCACCGACCAAGCACAGATGCATTCCATTTGGTGCTCATGGGCATGGTGAAAAAGAGTAAGTATACTAAAAAATCTGGTGATTTGGTCATTGTGATGTTGGAGAGGAGTGTTCGTCCAAATATAGATCTATCGGCGAAAGTTGTTGAAAATCTATTCAGAAGTGATTCGAATGACAAAGCTTTCAAGATTGTTAAATTGCTTTATGAGAAAGGTTATCGCCTGAAGATGGAGGAGTTGGTTGTATCCTTGTGCAAAATGGAGAAGTTTTTGGATGCTCGAGAAATGCTGTTGTTTAGTTTGGAAAAATCTGAGAAAATCAGTAATGATGTTTACACTACAGTGGTCAGCAAGCTTTGTTCAAAAGGAAAAGCTTCAGAGGCATTTGACTTGTTCTATGAAATAAACGAAAGAGGATGCACTAGTATTAATTCAAGTTGTTTATGTGCTCTAAAAGTTGCACTTGAAAATGGTGAAAAAATGAATGAAGCTAAGTTTGTTGCCAAGCAAATAAACCGTGCTGTTAACAAAGTTGCAAATTGATATGGCTTGTCTTTGGCCTTATCTAGTTCTGCTGATTAGTTGGTAAAAGGCCCGATGGATAATGTTTTAAAAATTCTGGAGAAGGCTATACGAGGATGATGTAGTTACTTTCTCAAGCTTTCTGGAGTGAGCTAGGAATATGAAATATCAGATATACAGTAAAGGGGGAAATAAAAGAGAGAAGAAAAAAATGAAAGGTACCATCCATTTGTTTATTTGAATAACATGTCAAACTTTCCATTCTTACTATTGATTACTGAATCATGTGTTTACTATCTCAATGTATAACCAAGTAGTGTTGCTAGTTCATTCATTCCACTATGCTATTGCAAAATCAAATAGCTGATACTAAGAATCTTCATCAAATTACATGGAAAGAGATGCGAAATTCTTGGTGATAATTATAACTCCCATGTCAAACCATGCAATTGCTTCTAGATTGTTTTGTCATTCTCACTTCTTTTTTGTTTCTTTAGGTGACATGCTAACTCCTGTAGCTAATCACATGAAGCTTTGTCAAGAGGAAGGATTATCAGCTTACATCATCCATCAGTTTGATATTAAGTCACATTATCCAATCAATTTGATTGTCAGCTTTTAGTGATTCTTGCTGGTCAGATCAAGTTCACCTGTGATGTGGTATCTTCAAACTACTGCTCGAAATTTAGGAGAGGATTTTGTTTAAGTTGTAACTTATTCTCTCTTTTTCATAATTCATCTGTATAGCGTAGTCAGTTATTTATTTGCATCTATTTTTAAGATGGCTATAACAAGAAACCTTTTTTGAATCATTCAAATTAGGACTATTTCTCAACTATTATTCTTGTACCACGAATAGAAAAAAGTGAGAAATGTATGTTTGTTCTTGAAGTAAAAACAGTTTCCTTGTAAGATCACACTCTCCTTGTACTAATATGTTTTCTTCAAGGTAAACTGACATCAATTATGTCATAATTATGATTGATCGAGAATTCGAGATAGATGATCCTTTCGGTTTATGAGCTCTGCTTTTCTTGATTGAAGCTGCAACGAAATGCCCCAGCTACCTCATGTGAAGATTTTATGTTAGAATTATCTAACTTGAATATTCGTTTTAGGAAAGAGCCTCCACTGTGTATAGCCTCCCGGGAAGAATTATGAATGTTAGATTATATATATATTTATTTATAATTTTAGGATAATTTAGTTTTTTTATTTTTTGTTAGGGTTTAGAATTTTTTAACTTAATTATATAAAGTCTTATACTTTTATATTTCTTTAAGTTTTTTAATTCAATAAAACGGTTAATTTTTTTCTTTCCTCAATTTCTACATAGTATCAGAGTTTTAAAGTCATTGAAGATGATAAGATTAGATTTGTATTTCATAAGATAAATCCAAACATGACGAGTGCAATCATCAATAAAAGAAATATAATATTTTAATCCCCTTTTGTAATATCAGAAGAAGGCCTCCCACATATCGAAATGAACAAGATAAAAATGATTAGGAGAAAAATATAAATTTTTATTGAAGGATAATGCAGAAAATTTTACAAGTTTATAATCACTACAATCAGAAATATCATGACTTTTTAAAGTTCCTAAAACTCCAGACGAAACTAAAAATTGTAAATGGGACGCTGAAACATGACCTAGATGAGTGTACCACAAATAAAAATCAGAAGAAGAGTGACTCAAACGAAAAGATAATAAATCGACACTAGAAGTTGCAAAATCTGATACTTGGAGCTGATCCAAGACATAGAGTCCCCCTTGCCAACGACCTATCCCAATTACCTTCTGAGATCGCGGGTCCTACACATAACAATTAGATGAAGAAAAAAAATCGTATATCCAGACTCACACAATTGACTAACAGACACAAGATTAAGTGTAAGACTAGAAATATAATAGACATCAGGAAGAGACAAGCTAGTTATAACAACAGAATCAACACCAACTAATGACATTAGAGTATCATCAATAGTCACAACCGATAAAGAGGAATTAGGAGACAAAGAGATAAAGAATGACAAGTTAGGTGACATATAATGAAAAGTTTCAGAATCTAAGATCCACAAAGAGGAAGATATACCTGATGTACCAGAGGAAGACAAACCTATATGAGAATAAGGAGACATGGCAGAAGGCTGTGAAGCAAGGAACATATGAAACTGCTCATACATATATGGATCCAAAAAGGGGTAGTCACTGCATTACTAGATTAATATGACAACTGTTGTGGTTAATTACCAGATTTTGGTGGTTCTTTCCATGGAGCATTCTGATACAATAATGGTGGTTGTTGAGGTCGTTGCTGTTGGTACTGCTGCTATGATGGTCGTTTCTGTTGCTACGGTAGTTTATTTTTGTTCAACAATAATGGACACTGAGACTTTCAGTATCTCTTCTCTTTGCAATAAGTACATTCATCACTGAAAATCTTCGAAGTTGACCTATTTTGATTATGAGACGGAGGCCGCTGCGGTGCTGCAAAAATAGATAACGTACAGTGTAATAGTCTTCTTGTCAACCTGAGACTTAAGATGAATCTCCTCAGTTGATAATTCATATACCACTGAATCAACAGAAGGGAGAGGATTACGATACAAAATTGTCCCGCGCAATCCTTCAAAGTCATCACGAAGAGTCATCAAGAATTGGACAAGACGTTGCTCTTCTCTACGAGTGATATAAGTAGAGAATGCTCGTAATAAAGATTTTGTGAGTGTCAATTGATCCCATAGTTCTGACATGGCAGAATAAAAATCTTGGACGCTCATATCTTGCTGTCGAAGTGCACAGATATCTACTTTCAGTTGATATTATTTGGCAAAATTAAACTACGTGTATAATCTTGTCAGATGATCTCAAATCTCTTTTGCAGTCTCATACTTAACCAACTGAGCACCAATGGAGTGTGTAATAAAATTATTGATCCACGTAATAATCTTCGCATTATTAACCTCCCAAACATCCCACAACTTTGTATAATCAGCAGCGTTATTGTTCGTAGGTTTAACTCGCACACCTGAAACATATCCCCACATAGATTGTCCTCGCAAGAAATTCTTCATAACATATCCCTAATACGAATAATTCTTCTCATCCAGTTGGACACTAATCGATTGAAGTAAATCATCCGTACGACCAGACATGATGACAGAACGAATAGTGTTCACGAAACAAAATCAAGTTAATGCAACGACAAAAGAAATTCAATCTAAAGACTTAGAACAAAAATATGTACTAACGCACCAAAAAAAATTTCGATCTGTAAAACTGTGGATGGAATTAATAATTTTTCAATCAAACTATCAAAGTCATGAAAAAAAATGAGAGATGTTAGATTATATATTTGTTTATTTATAATTTTAGGATAATTTAATTTAATTTTTTTTTTATTAGAGTTTAGTATTTCTTATAAGACCTATATTTTATATTTCTTTTAAATTTTTTGAATTCAATAAAATGATTAATTTTTTTATCTTCTCAATTTTTACAACGAGAAATAAGAACAAAATTGTATTTCTTTTCTAGCACTGGTCTCCATGATCGATGCCTCCGAAAGAAGAGGCAACTTGGTCCCTCTCAAACTCAACACATCACTATTCCCTCCATAAGTAATCCTCCGCTGCAAACTCGACTGCATAGTCGGTCGAGACTTCCCTCTTCCCGACGAGATCAGACTTATTTCCGATGAGCACGATGACGACGGAGTTATCGGTCCCCGATAGTAAGCATTGGTGATGGCTCTGTACCTGCACAAATCACTGTTACTGGCGGTTGGAGGATCAATTCAGTAATTGATTGGTTTTAAAAAAAAGACTGATCTTGGGTATCTGAGCTCTTCTTCGTCCCTGTCCTCCTCTTTCGTCTTCATCGTCACTCTCTTCAACAGATCTTCAACGAAATATGCTTTGTCATGGATGTCTGAGCTCTTGGGAGACGAATCTATATAGAGGAATCTTTGATATGCACACAAAAGACTACTAAAGTCAACGGGATATACAAAAAAGAATCTTCAACGATAGAGACTTGTGCATTTCAGTATTGACATATATATTGATGAACTTTGCATTCTAAATTTGAATTAGCTTCGTATTAGTTTTCGAGTTCTGTAAGAAAGAATTGATTCTTAGTCAAATGCTGCTAAATGAATGAAACTTCCACTAAATTTATCCTGACTAACTGAACATTCTTAACTGTTTCAATTTTTAATGCGAGTAGTGGACAAGAGAACACAGCCTCTTTGAAGGGGGTCGTTTGATCTTAGTCATTGTAAAACAGAAGATGCATAAAATAATAAAATTGGTTGATAGATTGCTCTATCTGGTTTCATAGAATCGTAGCCAGTTCTAGAAAGCATTTATTGATTAATGAAAAGCAATCATCAAGTTGTTACTACCACAGTACCACCAGTTATCTACAAATTATTTAACTTTTCAATTCTTTAGATGTTCCAGACCTCGAAATTAAAATCTGAAAATAAAACTGATTTTGCAGAATTTCAAAGATTTCATGGCAAGCAATAGAAAGGGAAACAAGGAGACTTGCTCCACTTCTTCATGTGCATGGCGAGAATCTTCTTCGCCATCATCCTGGAACTCCTGTCGCCCTCCATCTGCACCATTGCGAACAGCCTCGCCACTCCTCCCACCTGCATCAGCTCCTCCGCCACGGCGTCGCCGCAGCAATTCCTGCACACCAATCCCAGAACCCTCACCGCCCGCTCCGTCACCTCGCTCGACACCCCCACCAACCGCGCCGCCACCGCCGCCAGTCCCGCCGGGTGCGCCACCAGCTCCGCCCGCCCCTCCGCCCTGCGGCACACATTCTCCAGCACGGCCAACATTGCCTCACACTTCCTCTTGTCCACCGCGCCATCCTCCACCAGAAGCTCCACCACCACGCCCACCAGCCCTGTCTCTACCGCCTTGCACCGATTATCGCCCCGAGGAAGAACCTCCAGGAGGACGGCGAGGAGCGCCATGGTCGTCCTCCGGCTCGCGTTCTGGTCCTTCAGCACCTCCACCGCGGCCTCGATCACGTCGGACGGCAGCCGAGACTTGAACTCCTCGCCAACGACCTCGAAGATCGAACTGAGGAGTAGAGCAGCGGCGACTCTGCCATGGTACGACCCTCGTTGCAGGAGAGAAACGAGGGAAGCTATGAGTTCGCCGTCGCTGCGCTCGGAGACCACCTTGATCGTCTCCGACGACGGCTTGAGGAGGTGCAGCGTGACGGCCGCCTCGTCGATTAAGACGTTGAGCTCGTCGGTGATTTCCGAATATGATGACGGCTTAGAGATCAGCAACGAGGCCACGAGAGACGTCACGCCCGCTTCCTCCATGATAAGTAATATATCTACGCATCCGCCTTCGGCGCCGCGGAGAAGCAGAGTCTTGATCTGCTTGAGAGCTCTCAATTTGCCGTCGGAATGAACGGATTGGTCACGGAGGTCTCTCAGAATCTCAGATAGCTCGGGGAAGGAGACGAAGGCGGCGGTCGTCGTGGTGGTGGACCAGGAACGAATGAGGCGGAGGAGGGTGGCGTTGGGGGTGAGGCTTAGATCGGTAAGCCGCTGGTTAGTGACGGGACAAGTTTCGTGGTCGGCCAGCCAGCGGCTGATGCTGCGGCGGTCGTACGAGATGCCGGTGGCGACGGTGACGGGATCCTCCATGATTTCGAGCGAGATCGGGCACAAGAAGAAGGGCTGATTACCACTTCGGCCATGGTAAGACATATTCATCCTCTAATTCCTTCCTTCCTTCCTTCCTTCAACAAGTTGTCCTTGTGAAATATAAATATAAAGGAAGTTACTGGTCAAAGAATGAGATTCGCCAACGATAAAAAGTCAAAATACTTTCGATGATCACTTACCAAAATCGATGGGCTGAGATCGACAGCTTTTATTGTTTGCTTGGGTCAAAAGCACCTATTTGCTCTATAAGGTCATCATGTAATTGCATGGTGGTTGCTTTGGAATTCATTTTTTTGGTTACAAGTATCAGTTTGGACTTTGAATCGTATATATATATATATATATATATAGTATTAATCGCCAATGCAGGCATATACATCCCTGACTTGACTTGCTAGAATAAATTAGCCACGACCTTAATAGTAGAAATATATCCATAAAAATGTCATCTTTGAACGCATTCAACAATTTCTCAACTTTCTGGTTTGGTTAGTTTAAGCAAAATTGACTGAATAAAGCAAAGTCTTCTACCATATTCAGCCAGCGAGTAAGCGCGACAGCTAAATTTTACGAGAGGAAGGTTCGCAGTGTGCAAAGAGTTGGAGCTCCAGAAAAGCTTGACAGCTAAATTTTGACTGACGAAGGAGACGATGGTGAGTGAGTGAGGGAGGGAGGGAAGAGATTAACACAGCCAAGGAGGCAATGGGAGAAGGTAACCTTCTTAATGGGTTGGCGGGCTGCCCACCCAAAGCCCAGCTAAACATGCCAATTTAAAGTACTCATAACAGGCCTTTAATCAGTCGCAGCCATCCATACGAAGAGCACAGCAGTGATTAGATTCTCGAATTAATCAAATATCGATAGATCAAATCCTAATTACCTATAATGTACTGTAAAGGTTTTTTAAAATGTAAAGATAATTATAAGAATGTTAATTATTTAGATAAATTTTTATGAATATTTTTTGATTTATTTTATTATCAATGATCGATGAAAAACTTTCGATCGAATTAATCATATTTAAAATTAGATGATTTGAAGAATTGATATTTAGATTAAAAAATATATATATATATATACACACGACGTCTAGCACAACAGCAACAACGGAGCTTACCCCTTTTAATTGTTTTTCTTTATCACCATAATTATCTTCGTTTTGTTGCTTTCTTTTGAAGAAAATAATGAGAAAGGTAAGAAATTGAAGCAAATTGATTTTTTTTTCCTAACACTTGTCTTTTAAAAACTTAATACTTCATTCTTATTTATATATTTTTGGATAACATAAAAATTAACGAGATATTAAAAATATTAAATTCATTAACTAATAAGATTCATGAATCTATGAAAAAATAGATAAGATGAAATTGAACTTTACTTCTTGTACAAGTAGAAGAGACATTTGAAATTAATTTATAATTTAATTCTTGAATTTGATTTAATCCAACAATGCCTCCCATAGACCAAATATGTTTCTTACTCCTAGAGCTATAAGATTCCTTGAAAATATAGATCCTCCAAATAATTTTGTAAAAATATCAGCAAGTTGTTCATTACTAGGACAATACTCTAAGTTGATTTCACCTTCATTAACAAGTTCTCTTAGAAAATAAAATCGCAAGCGAATGTGCTTTGTTCCTCCATGCAGTATTGGGTCATTTGAGACAGAAATTATAGAACTGTTATCACAATATAATATTGTTGGATCTTTTTACTTGCATTTTAAATTTTCAAGAACTCCACTTAACCATAAAATTTGACATCCTATTGAAAAAACTGCTATATATTCTACTTAGTTGAAAGTGCCACAATTAGTTGCTTTTTTGAACATCAAGAGATTGCCCCACTTCCAAGGTTTTAAATATAGCCAGAGGTACTTCGAGAATCATCAATACTTCCTCCAAGATCATTATTTGTACAACCAACAAGTTTGATGGACACTTGTGCTTTGTAAAGAATGTCATAATCAATGATTCCTTTAATATATCGAAGAATTTTTTTTGCAGCTTTTCAATGATTCGAATAAGATTTTTCCATAAATCTACTAATCAAACTATGAACATCATATCGGGTCTAATGGCAGTAAGATACATCAGGTTACCAACCAAGCTACGAAACATAGTTAGATTCACAATCTTTCCTTTACCAATCTTGCTTAATTTCAAACCTATGATGCAAGGAATTGAGACTGGGTTTGCATGTTCCATCTTGAACCTTTTAAAAATTTGAGTTGCATAGTATTCTTGTGAGATAAAACTTCTTTCTTTTGATTGTTGAATATTAATGCCCAAAAAATGATACAACTCACCCAAATCTGTCATTTCGAACTTACTCATCATCGAGTTCAATTCTGTCAATATCTCTAGATTATTTTTGGAGAAAATAAGGTCATCAACATAAAGACTCACAAGCATAAAATCACCTTTAGAATTTTGTTTGATATAAAGTATATGCTCAAAAGGATATCTTTGAAAATCATATTTAATAAACTAATCATTAATTCGGTTATACCATGCACGAAGTGATTGCTTCAAACTATATAGAGTCTTTATGAGCTTATATACTTTGTCCTTTTCACTATTTTCTCAAAATCAAGTGGTTGTTCGATATAAATTTTTTCTTGAAGAAAATTATTTTAAAAAATTGATTTGACATCCATTTGAAATAATTTCCAATCATTTTGAGCAGCAAGAGCAATAATTAATCAAACTATATCAAATCTAGAAACAAGAGCAAATACCTCATTAAAATCTTCATTTTCTTTCTGCTTGTATCCTTTGCAACCAATCTTGCTTTATATTTATTGATAGAGCCATCTGGATTGATTTTAGTCTTGAAGATCTATTTCACTCCAATTGGAGTTTTGTGTGATGGTAAAGTAGTGAGTTCCCATGTATCATTCTTCTCAATAGAGTTTATTTCTTCATTCATGGCATGAATCCGTTTTTTTCTCTTTTGATGCTTCTTCATAAGTGATTGGATCTTCTTCTACAAAGAATGTAAAAAAGATTTGATCTGTCATATTTACCTCTTCAGTCTCATCGTAAATGTCTCTTAGACTCCTTGTTTTTCTTTGCAACAATAATGGAGATTGACTACTTTCAGGATTATCAGGTTGCAAGGAAGGAGAGTCCTCATCAAAGTCAAGAAATTACCAATTTGAAACTTGTCAATTCTGAAAAAATATAAGAAGCCTTTTCATCAAAATGAACATCCCTGCTAATCACAATCCTTTTTGTTTTTGGATTATAAAGTTTTTAAGCTTTGCTCCTTTCACGATAACCAATGAAGATGCACTTTTCAGACTTGTCATCAAGTTTAGTTCTTAAAGAATCAAAAATATGGGCATATGCAAGGCAACCAAAAGTTTTTAAATGATGAACATTTGGTTTCTTTCCATACCAAACCTTACTTGGAGTAGAATTTTGTAACCTTTTTGTAGGTGATCTGTTGATTAGATAGACGACATATGATGCTACTTTAGCCCAGAATTCAACTAGCATATTATTATTCTTCAACATATATCTGGTCATATCCATGATTGTCCTATTTGCCTACTCTGTAACACTATTTTGTTGTGGTGAATAATGAGTTGTCAATTCATGTCTAATGTCGTGGTTTTGACAAAATTCTTCAAATAACAAGACAAAAATTTGCCTCCACGATCACTTCTCAAATTTTTTATTTGACAACAAGAAAAAAATTCTTCTTGAGTTTTGAAAACTTTAAAGCAAGAGAGAGCTTCATATTTTTCTTTAACCAAATATATCCAAGTTTTTCTGGTGTAATCATCAATAAATAATAAGAAGTACGAGTTATCTCCAAGAGATGGTACTCACATGGATCCACATAGATCAGTGTGGACAAGTTCCAATGGTGAATGTGATTCCCACTTAGATTTAGATGGGAATAGTTCTCGGTTATGTTTTCCAAGCTGACATTCTTCACATGCTTCACTTATACTATCAATTTTAGGTAGTCCTTGAACAATATTTTTATTTGATAATTCTTTCAAGCTCTAAAAATTCAGGTGCCCAAATTTGTCATGCCACAAGTTAAAAATTTCTTCATTAGCTATAAGATAGCAGGTAGCAATTATAACATCAAGTTTGAGAGGAAACAAATTATTTGAACTCAAACCAATCTTTGCAACATTTTGATTTTTCTTCTTCATGGTGCAAAATTTACTAGCAAAGTGAATATCAAAACCTTTTTTAAAAAAATGGGAACACTAAGGAGATTACTTCATAAACTAGGAACATAGAATACCTCAGACATCTTTTTAATTTTTTCAGAGTTTGTCTTGAAAGTGATTTCTCCTACTCTTTCAATCTTATAGGATTTAGCATCTCCAATAGCTACCTGCCTATGATTAGCTTCGACAATAGTTGAAAATAAGCTTTTATTTCCAGTCATATGCCGACTTGCATTGCTATCCAGATACCAAATATTCTCAATATTTCCATCAAAAGAAATTAATAAAGTTTCAGAATTTGAACTTCATTTTCATGTACTACGCCAGCTTCACATTTTTTCTCCAAATATTTTTCCCAACAAACATTTATTTTATGCCCTAGCTTATGACAATAATGACATTCAATATATGATTTCGTACCTTTGTAATTACCCTTTTCCTCTTTGATAGTTGTATGAAAATTGTATCTCCTTTTTAGGCTCTTTGTTCCCCTTTTCTTGTGAATATTGGTGAGAATGACTTCCATCTCTTCCTTGATTCCGACCTCTTCCATGCTTATAATAAGAGCCACGACCTCTCATGGATGTGAACTAGGATTTCATAGCTTGATTTTGAGAAGAAATAAGAGGACTTTGTTGAAGGATTCTAACCTCATGAGCCTCCAATCTTCCCTGCAAGCTTTCTATGGACATTAATGAAAGATCTTGTGATTCTTCTAAAGTGACTACCACGTGATCAAATTTGCTTGGTAGGCTTCGTAAAATTTTCTCCACCACCCTTTGGGTCTCCATGTTTTCTCCATTCGATGTCATTTGATTTACAATAGAACTGATTTGTGTGAAGTATTTTGAAACTTTTTCATTGTCTTTCATCTCTAGCTTCTCAAATTTTGCTCATGGAGATTATAAACAAACCTTTTTTACTTGATCTTGGCCGGACTAACTCATTTGTAGAATCTCCCATGCTCTTTGAGCATTGGTTGCTTTTGAGATTCTTTCATAAATTGCAACTTTAAGTGCTTGATAAATTTGAAAAAGAGTCTTTCTATCCTTTTGCTTCCGGCTCTTTAGATTTTTTTTTTTTTTGCTTCAGTCAATTGGTCTTCATCCTCTGGTAGATTTACTCCTTCAACAACACTCTATAAGTCTTGAGATTCAAGACATAGTTTCATAAGAGTACTCTAATAATCAAAACTTTCACCATTAAACCGAGGTATAAGGGAAACAATATTGTTAGCCATTTTTGCTAGCTTCAATAGTTAAACTAGAAGTAACCAAAAGATGGAGTTTAGCACCCCGTTGAAGTCCAGAGTAATGAAAGTACCTCGATTTTACTGTGCTCTCCGAAAACATTGCCATAGTTTGTCGTCTTCACAAGAACTTTGCTCTAATACCAGATTGAAGAAAATAATAAGAAAGATAAGAAACTGAAGCAAATTGGATCTTTTTTTTTCTATCATTTGTTTTTTAAAAACTTAACACTTCATTCTCATTTATACATTTTTAGATGACATGAAAATCAATAAGACATTAAAAACATTAAATTTATTAACTAATAAGATTCATGAATCCATAAAGAAGTGATACTTACAATGAAATTAAACTTTACTTATTGTATAAAATAGAAGATACATTTAAAATCAATTTGTAATTTGATTTAATCCAACTCTTTCTCCTCCTCCTTTCTTCTTCCTATTTTATTTTTTTAAATGACAATGTCGCCCATTCAAACTCGGTGCCGGCGGTGGAGATGACGGTGACGCGTAGCTCACTATAGAAATAACCATCTCGTTCCTCCCTTCTGCTCCCCTGCAGTCTCCTCCTCTTGCTCCGTTGATCCAGTCCAACAACCCATCTTCCGCTCTCGCGTAGACAAAGGCGGCGCCTGCAGGCGTGACATCATCCGCCTCCCGCGCGCTCCCCCACCTCCCTTCCTTCCTCCATGACCACCTCTGTGGTGGAGTTGACGGCAGCGGTGTTGACGACAGCGCCGTCCAAGTCAGCGTCCTCTCAAAGCGGCCCCTCCGTCCGCCCATTCGGCTCGTCTGGTGTCGGATTCCAACGAACAAAGTTCTCGACGGCGTCCGACCGCCCTCGGTCCAGCTCCCCTCAGCTACGCTCTCCTTCACCCACGCCACGGCGGCCGAGGCCACAACGTCATCCACGTGGCGGTAAGGCTTCTGGGGCCACACCTCGAGTGACTGTGCCGCCAGCGCCGGGGGAACCCGGGTGGCGTAGGGGATCCAGGCTGCGACATTCTGGATGTGGCGCGTGGCAAATGTCTCAAAATAGAGAACTAGTAGAAGGCGGCGCCACCAGTTCTTCAATTTTTAGCATTTTATAATTTCTCTTTAAAACTGAGCAGATCTAGAACACCTCATTGTCACAATAAAAAATAAAACAAAAAAACTTAAAAGTATCGAGGAATCCATGTTCATTAATTTTATAGCAACTTCTCAGCTCTCTGTAAAATCCTTTATATTGGTGACGGAGTTGGCAAAAATCTGATCTCAATCAAGCTCAAAAGATCGGTCGGTTGCTCATCAGTTTCGATTTAGTCGATTTTCATATTTTAATTTTTTTTATTCGAAATAACAGTTATTACGATGGTGTGCTAGAATCATCTGCCTAATGTTCATGAGTCTTAATTTAATTGTCCCCACGGGATGAGCTGTTGGCTAGTGCATGAGGTGTTGCCATAATAAAGTCTATGGGTCAAATCCTGGCTAGTAGCCAGGTTCCTGCCCCCCTTATGCACTAATCA
>JBBUKS010000095.1:9803865-9829839 GCA_038050645.1 Hedychium gardnerianum | reverse complement strand
AAGGTGATGATGACACACTCGGGCCAATAGGCCTTGATAAGATTCTGATCAAACCAATGCATAGGTTGGCAATGGAGAAAATACAACTGTGAAACCAAAGAGGCATGGCACTTTGCCAAAAGGGCCCGTTAAACATGGAAGCAACATTATCCTCACAAATAGTTTAGATAAGATCTTGCTAAAGCATGTGTCTCAACTTGAGAAGGAGAAACAGGCACTGGAAGCCACTGAAGTGGTAAGAAAAGGTAGCAAAACCAAATAGCAGTCCAAAGAATTGCCCGGTTTAGATGAGATTCTGGTGAAACATCAATCAAAGCTGGAGAAAGCCAAGCAATCTGCAACTAAAGAGTCAGCAGATTATGTCAGACATGAAAGTCGTAGAGAAGCAAGGGAGAAAGAGTTGGAAGCCGCATGGGGTGGCTTGAGTTTGGGGGAATTCCATGCGGCCTCATCTATCGCGGATCGAACAAGAAAAGGTAAGCTTAAACTTGTTCCATAAAAGCCTAGTTTCCACTCAATTATAACTTTGTTTTTTTTTGTAGGCTGCTTGGAGGAAGGCTGAGGAAGAAGAGGGTACACTAGAAATGGAACTATAAGGGAAGAAAACTCGCATGCCAATTTCACTGTACATTCATTTTCTGGAGTATCTTTTGGTAATTGTTTCACTTAGTTGAAATCCATCAATTCTTCTGATGGTTTGCCTAACCTTCTGTTAAACAATAGTGCAAACCTTTCCATCGCATTCTGATGACTTCCAGCAGAAGAATCTGATGAAGTATCATTTTTAGTTATCAAATGACTTCAATTGTAGACGATCAGATCTCATTCTGATAAACAATAGTGGAAATCTTTCTATAGCAAGTCATGTTACAAACTGTCTGATGAAGTATTGTTTTACGTATCAAATGCAAAGTCTGTCGTACATACTCATGCATATACTCGTATGTACTCCTCTCAATAACAAGATGCTGCTTGATGGTAATATTTAGCTTCTTCGTAAGAACTTTATAGTGAAAAGCATGCTTATCTTGGAGTAAGATTTCACCAGGGATAAAAACCATGAGAACATATACGATATTGATCAAAGTGAACAATACTTTAATATTGTATTAGAGTATAACCTTTCTAAGTAGATGGTATAATCTTGCCAGTATCAGCAAATGAAAAATAACTTATCAATGAAGCAAAAAAAAAAGATTGTGTTGATCTCACTTGGATGCGGCAAGAACTCCCATCAAATGCAAGGAACTCGTTATAATATCAGCAGCCAAACTAAATTGTAGGAAATCAAAAGGGTGATACCAATTCAAAACTGTGTCGGTGTGACGCTAGATTATTGCAATTCATTTTACGTTTGTTTTAAATGGTCACTGCAGAAAGTACTCCATATCCAGCTACTCAATATGCACTTAGTCTGCATCCTGCTACTTAACTCAATGCTGTCTTAAGTTATTTGGTCAGTCTCTTATAGGTTAAACCCTCTAGCATTTGTAGTGTCATGATATAAACAAATATGACTTTAACATAGTAAAAGATGCTCATGAACTTTACTATGATCATCATTTAATTCAATACAGAAAGTTTTCTACAAAGGATTGCTATAGATAATACAATAGAAATGTAGTGAATATCATGATCTCATTAAATTAAAATAGAATGCCTCGCATAGTTTCAAAAATGAAACAACAGGTGAAAATTAACATATCATTTACATGCATAGCTCATTCTCAGTAATCACTATGGACTTAAAATTTCTTGTGAAATGCTTTCGAATTGAAATTTTTACAACTTAATTTGATAAAGATGTAAAAGATCCATCACAAGAAATCAGCACAAACCTATAAAGAAGCAGGTGTATGTCATTATCCCTTGTGCCATGTTCCATGAAGCTGGGTTTAAAAATTCAGATGCCTTGAATTTCCTTTTCACTCTTGCGAGCTTCAAGAGGAATGGGATCCTCAACTTATATTGTTCGGAATCACCATGAAGAAGTGAATCAGATTTCAACCTTCTGAAAAATGCAGGCACATTCTCTCGAGCTGTAGCGGCCAATCACCTCCGAGTAAATCAGGATCCATGTCCATTGCCAATTGGAAATCATGTGAAGAAGTATAATAGCGCCCACTTGATGTTTGCACTTGATCCACTTGCCATAAACCTTTCATATTTGGCAAAATACTTCTATCTGCTTGATTCATCCTATTCGAACTGCTACGCCTTGCTTTAGCAAGGTCCATGCAAGGCTTGATCAACCTCCTCAAGAATGCATCCATTCCTTGATTTAATGCATTAGCACAATCAACCGACAAACCAAGACCCTTAACCTCCAACTTCCGTTCCAACCAACCCCTCAAGGCCCTTGAATCTGGTAGTTCTGAAGTACGATAACAGCTCTCGAGAATATTCGATTGACCAACTCGAAAGCTCGATGCCAAGCCGCCACAAAGAGACTTGCAAGAGCGATCACCGGCAGTTGCTGGAACGCCTAGTGGAGGCCTCAAAGGACTTCTACTTTGAACACTCGGGCTACATCGAAACTGATCGACCTCTTCCCCATCTTCCACAGATGTTAGTGCTTTGCTGCCGATAGATATCAACTCCGGAGCACTTTGCTGCTCTCTCGACCTCTGTAAATCACAAGAATTAGTCGCTTCTTGAACATGTCCCGGAGGAATTTTTCCATAAGGCCCGAGTAGGCTAGCCCGCTCGGCTAATCTTCGGTCCCTGCTGTTTATGGATCTTCCCCTCCGAGGCGATGGAGGGAAGCTTTCGCCAAAGCTGGAAATTTTCGACGTTCGTGAATTTCCTGTAACAGTCTCTCTACTAGGCGGAGCAAGCGCGAGACAAACATTGCTAAGGATCGATCTGATGAACAAATTATGGAGGGCAATGTTTTCCTTCCCAATAATACTATAGCACAATTTCTCAAACTCCAACTTGCTGAGTCTCGAGTTAAGTAATCTCTTGAGGTTGTAGAAGTACTTCTCTGCTCTTTGGCGGCCAAGCTTCCTGAACAGCTGAGATTTGAGCTCAGAAGTATCGATTCTGGAGAACTGCTTGCAAGTCGCCATTTCGATCTCTTAAACGTTTAGCGAACTCGCAAAATGGGTCTGCACAGAATGAAGTAGAGATTGTGAAATGGACAAAAGGGATCAGGAACAGCGATGGACTTCGAGGAAAGAGATAAACGGCATAAACGCAAACTAGAACAACCCAAACGGCTTCAAAACCCTAGATTGATCCAAATCGTTCCGAATTTCCGCGATGGAAGCCGGATTGCACAAGAACCCTACTGGAAAAAGAAAACGAGCGCAGCAACTGGACGAAGATCGATCAAAAATAAAAAAAAAAAAAATGGAAAAGCAACAGCAAACGAAGTGAAATCGAATGAGAGTAGAAAAGTCTAACCTTGTAGACGGAGATCTCGCGGATTTCGCCGTCGATCGCCGAAATTGGGGTAAAAAAAGTTACGGAATTTGGCCCCCTTTTCTTAATCCTTGATTTATAGGCCATTTTTCAGAAAATTACCTAACTATTTTATAAACCTTTTAAAAAAACCCTCCTTTTACATTAGACTCCAATTAAATACATATTTTAGCATTTTTTTTTCAAAAAATATATTTTAAAAACACATTTTATTTTTTCAAATTTAAAGTTTTATATTTACATCATTAATCAATTTATCTCTCTTAATGATTTTAATTGACAAATATTTGAGTGCTATTTGAATATAAAAAAAATATTTATAATATATTTTTGTCCCTATCGTGTTCGGCTAGTAAATGATAAATTTATTAAAATAAAAATTAATTTTCGATGAATACATATTTTCAAAAAAAAATTTAATCACCTAACGATCTTATAAACTGATCTCATAATTTATCTCCCTTTACATAATCTTAAGAAAAATCATCTCTTAATTATTTTACGATCGATTATAAATAAATTTTATAATTTATCTACCTTCATATACTTAAAATAAAAGTAATTAAGGAAAATAGATTTTAAAAAATAAAATCAGTATAGAAATTGTAACAATTGTAGAACCTCAACAAGTTAATTCTTTATAAAAAAAAATAATCAATATGATTTTCCAATTTCTCACTACAACTATTAAAGCAAAGCAAGAAAGAATTGAAATAATTGACATTGAATATTAGAATTTTAGAAAGAAAAAAAAGAGATTTTGGAGGAAAAAAATTGGATATGGCACTTCACAAAAGGTAAAGAGTCTTCTTGTCTTCTGAATTTGCCTGCTCAATATCCTCAGTCAGTCATCCTGAAACAAGAAGGATTGTTTCCTCTGCACAATAAATTGATTATCATAAATAAGAATCGAGAAAATGTTGTCACGAATTAACAACAATTCAGCATGATGAGGCTTTGTCTGAAAGTTGCAAAAAAATAGACTGGAAATTGAATCAAAAAAGCTTAAGTAATTAACTCATTGGTTGAACGAATGGATCGACCAAGAATTGACCAGTTCGAAACCAGACAGTTTTAAGTACACATTACCCGAGCAGACATTTTTCTCAACTGAGTTCTAGCCTTCTGGTCAAGATCAAATTCTCCTAAAACCTACATGTAAAATGAAATTTATTCGAATGTTATTCTTGAAAAATAAACCGACATGTCATGAGCAAATCAAAAATAGCTCACAGTTGGTCGAGGCAATGCCCTTTCTATAATCGGTTGCTCAATCTTCATTGCATCGAGTAGTCGATAATTTCTCTAATGGATACAGAAACATGGCAGAAGTTTTTTTTTTCTTTCAAAAAACATAATTGAAAATTTGTTCGTGTAACACATCAAATACTCACCTTCATGTGTTTTGAAAAATTCCTTCCAAGAAGTTTTTCCACATATCTTAGCTATAAAATCGATAAAGGTCTTAATTAGAAAAAAGAGTATATGCATGTGTTAGAGAGGTAAATTTAGTAAATGTAAAGCAAAGACAAACCGAACCTGTAAAATTTGCTTACAAGTCGACACTCTTGGAATTTGGTACTTCTTTGAAATATTTGTGAAAACTTCTTCTGATGCACCATTCTAGAGAGAGAACGTCATACTTGGTATCGCTTTATGAATCATGTATAATAATTGACAAATCATAGAGACGTAGAAGGATCACCTCGATATACAAGAGAATACCCTGAAGAAACTCTTCCTCACTATTTTTAGCATTTGTGTTGCTTCCATTGTTAGGCCCCTCAGGGAGTTTCTTGAATTTCTCAGACAATTGACTTTTTAGTGAGTCAATTGATGTACAAGAATTTTCTTCAGAGAATTTATAGAGTCTGTCGATATCTAAAATAAGGGCTAAAACTTCTGCCATAGTCACACACAGAGATTGATCCTCCTTTTCCATTAGGGTGTAGAGGAAGGAAATTAACCTGTGTGCCATTGAAAATGTTAAATTGTTCGAAAAACCACATGTAAATATATAAATCGATAAAAGATTAATTGTTTGTTAATTATATGAATATATACCCTTTCCAGTTCGTAGGATGAATTCTCCACTCATCAACAAATGTAAGGAGAAATGTCCAAGCAGATAGTGCTGCAGCTAACACAGCAGGATGAGTTTCACCGAGTTGATCCTGCATTTAATTAATTAGAAATGGTATAGTTTGATGAACTAAATAAAATAAGCAATAAATTTATATCCAACTGCTTAGATAGACAATATTACTGCTACATACAGTGGGTTTAGGACAGAAAATTTCCCATAAAAAATTCATAGAATCTTGTAGTTCATCTGGATCCATCGCACCAAAAGAGCATATCATTGCAATGCATTGTAATATCTACATCAAAAGTCTAAGATTAATATAAAATTTTATATTATGGAAAAAATTGGCATATAAACATCAAAAGCTAGTACTTTCATACAAGTATCTTCACAGTCTTGCTTCCCGATTTATAGGCTTCACAAAGTGGAGGAATTGTTTCTTTCATCATTTCATGTGAAGCATCCTCGCAGTCAATATTGACTGCCAGTAAACCTATATATATATAAACATGATTTAATTTTATTCATAAATAAGAGAAAAAGAAATTACAAGAAGATATGTATTAGCACTAACCAATGAGACGGCAAGCTAAATGAGATTCAGCTGTTGTGCCTTTTTTAATTAATTTTGAGGACCAATATGACAATGTAATGTATCTATTAACAAGAAAAAAATATTAATTAGGTTGAACTGAAGAATCTCAATAAAAAAAAGCTAATGAATGATAAACAATTATGGAAGAAATAAATAGATAAACTCATAAACTTCATTAGCACAGTTCGTAAAGATAGGATATATAAGAAACAAAGAAAATCTTACTTGGTTTTTGTAAACTCAATGAGCACATCAGTTTCATATGCCATAACAAGCTTTTCCAAGGCTTTCTTTCTATTTGAGACCCTAGATTCAGAGACATACAAGTTAATAATCAGAAAATGTAAACATATTAATTTTTTGAAAATTTGAAGATAGAAGTAACTAGTTATTTAAATTAGGAAAGAATTTAAAAATGGTCGTAAAATAATATGAAGCATAACAAATAATATGAAATATGAATACTCTTTGTAAAATGAATTTTCAAGGATTGTGTCAACTTTAACAGCTTACATTTTCCCTACATCTATATTTCATAGATCATCCAATTGTCAAGGAAGAATAAAGTTCCATAATGTGCTTGCATGGGTTTCATAAACAAATTCAATAGATGGATTTTATCAAATGGAGCTGACCACAATGTCATTCATAAGTTCTCCATTGATTAAACGTGGTTAGGCAATTATAGTTGTCGTACATGTATGAGTAGAGAAAACACTATAGAATTCATCAATAAATTGGAGATTGATAGATATCCCATTGAGAAAATAAATCTTACCTATTGAGGCTTAGATCATCAATGTACTTGCTATAATGCGAGAAGCTAGTAGAGGAAGGAGAAGTATCAGTAGCAACAACAGAGCGGCCAAAAGAATCGTTTACTTCAACAGGTGAATAAGGTTCACATGGATTGTCCCTCATCAAAAGCCTATGCTCTTGACCAATTGCCTCTGTTGGATCAAAGGCAAACATGTACCAACAACATAATACAACTGTTCCCAAGCAACACATAACAAAGAAGGATTGACAAATCACTCACCAAGCCTTTCTTGAGACTTATTTCCCCTAAAGAAAGCCTCTTGCCGCTTGAATGCATTGCTTTGTGGATTCAAATTTTTCTTTTCTGCCCATCTCAACTGAGGACAACGAAAGAGAAAGATCAAGATCCTATGTTCCAATCAAGAGAGAGACGGTGGCACGTCGGTCGACGATACCGCCTCGGCTCCGAATGATACGTCCAGAATTAGGATGCCGGAGGTGGCGCGGGTGGCGGAAGGGGAGCTGCGGCGGCCGAGGCGATGAGTCGACGCCGCCAGTGGAAATTTGCGATGCGAGCCGAGAGCAGAGAGTCGACGAACGAGGGTTCGGCTTGTTTACTTGAACGGATTAAATTGCAACTTGTTACAGATTTGCTTAAAATCCAATAATTTGTCTCTAAAATTAATTCCAAAATATTTAGGGTCATTACCATAAAAAAAACATCTATTTTTTATCTTTATTATTCAATTGAACTTTAACCAAATTTTATTTAAGTGAAAATAAATAAATATTAAAATTTATGACAATTTTAAAAATTATTTAGCATATTTCAATACAATTAAAACTTAATTAAAATTTAATTGAGTGTTAAAATAAAGTTAAATACATAGATAAATTGAACTACTACCTCTTTTGAAATATTATTATTGATTATAAGTATTTAGCTACACTTTGACACTATATTACTTCCCTATTAGAATTATATTAATAACTTTAATATCAATTAATTAGAATTTACACATGATTATCTTTATTTTAACATTTAATTAAATTTTTATTAACTAGTCAAGAAGAGAAAAAACTACAACTATAATAAAACACACAATTTCAAAGAAAAAAATATCCTTAAAAAGGGATTTTTAAGAACTTTAATATGATGCAATTATAAAGTACTCAAAGGAATCATAAGAGGACTGAGTTAAAATTTTAAATGTGATAAATATTTTGAAGATCGACTTCTATTAATACTTAATTAAATTTTTATTGAATAGACAAGAAAAGAGAAGACTACAACTACAATAAAACACACCATTTCAAAATAAAAAACCATAAAAAGGGATTTTAAGAACTCTTCTCAAAGTGAAAAACTTTTCTTCTTCTTCTTCATCCTGCTTCCTTGGAGGCAAAAGATACCCTAATTCACCACCAATAGTAAAATACTCAAAAGAATTATAAGAGATCCGGGTCGACTCTCAACACTTGATTAAAATTTTATTGAATAGACAAGAGAGAAGATTACAACTACATTAATAAACACACAAATTCAAAGAAACCATAAAAAGGGATTTTAAGAAATAACTCTTTAAAATCAAAATTCTTCTCTTCTTCTTCTTCTTCTTCTTCTTCTTCTTCTTCTTCTTCTTCATATTTCCATGGATCGGCAAAAGATACACTAATTCACCCCTAAAGAACCATAAAAGAACCGAAGGTCGACTTCTTCTAAATGTGCACGAGTTATGCTCCAAATTTATCAAACCTTAATTACTACCTGAAACTGAAAATGTTTGTAAAATCAGCGTACTGACTCATCTTCTTCACTGAAACTGTATTATTCTTCTTCAATCCTTGTTCCTGAAGAAACTCTCCTAGTTTCTGCCTTGTCGTCTCCATTTCTTTCTTCTTGAATTAAATGTATTAGAATTACTGATCATAATTACTATGATTGACAAAGCTGCGTCTGCACTGCATCATTAATATCAGCAACTATGAATGATGATCGATCACGATTTGTTTTGTCTGATGAGTAGTGAGTCAGTGCCATGGAAATCATAGACTTTTATAAAATCTATGTGAGTACCAAAAGGACAAAAGCTCCCAGTCAGTCACAGATATCGCAACCAAAGTCAAAAGATTATGCTGACAAAAACCATGCATTCCACCTGAAGTCCTTCACATCTATTACTTTCTGACTCAATCTTAAGCAAAAAATCTTCATTAATTATCATTTCAGTAGGTTTGAATTATTAACACTAAAGTAAGGGACACCGATCCAGCAATTAGAATTGAGGGAGGTTTGAACTCAATGAGAAGTGAGCTGAATATACTAAACAATGATATATTATTCCCTTTTTATATATAAAAAAAGGTTTCATTATTCTTTAATTACGTACCTTTTTACAAAATAATGAGAATTTAAATGAAAGAAATGGAAGAAAAACTGTTTACTTAGATCAAACATCTTAAAACTTTGTTCTTACACATTTGATTTGATTTGATTAAGGTGGCTCTCAAAAGTTTGCTTTGATTAGAGAGACCCTTTTGAGATGAAGAAGCTAATTAATCAAACTTAATTACAGAGAAAACCAACCATATTAATTGATCTTAATTAATTAATCTCTCCAGTTACAACAGGGAATTAATTAATTATATATAATTATTGTACTAATCAACTAATTAACACCTTCCCTGACTCTCAATTGCTCAATTCCATAGGGGAACTCGATCTGCTCGGAACCTGGGAAAGCAACCAGCTGCTGTGGCCCGGCGTCGCCTCCGGCCATCATGCGATCATTGAACGCATGGTGATGATGCTGCACGAAGCCACCGGCAGCGGGGTTGGCGTTCTGCATCTCGGCAAACGGCACGACGGCGGGCGGGAGGGGGTGATGCTGGAGATGGTAGTGGTGGTGGTGGTGAGGGAGGAAGGGCGACGGCGCGAAGGCGGCAGGGCCGATGAAGACGGCGAGCTCCTTCTTGGCCTCGGCAAGGCTGCGCTGGATCTCGCCGAGGTGGCGCTGGAGGAGGCAGATGTAGCCGACGCAGCCGTGGACGGGGTCTTGGAGGCGCGCCGCCGCCTCGTACGCCAGCGAGGCCACCGCCTCGTCCCGCCGCTCGGGGACGATCTCCTTCAGCAGCTTCCCGACGTTGCTGGCGCCAAACACGCGGTGCACGCTCGCGAACTTCTCCGGCTGCTCTGGCGGGAAGTACGGTGCGAAGATGCACCCCGGCGTGCACTTCCGCCGCAGCAGCTTGCACGCCGCGCACGGCGACGACGACGAGCTCGACATTGCCCCGATCCGATCGACGGCGATCCACTGCCCAAAGAGAAGAAAGAGCTCGAAACATGAAGCTCTATACCTAGACTTAGGGTTAGGGTTTTCTAACATCATCACTTACAAAAAAAGGAAAAGAATTTTTTTTCTAATTTTGGAAAACAAAATCTATCCAGTGGAGCCAGAGATTGCTATGAAATCTATATAGCTAGTGTTAGGGTTTCATTAGTAGAGATAGATTTGAGAAGAGATCTCAGATCCAAGGAAGAAATTACATGATCCAAAACAAAATCTTTGCCTTAAAAATCGAGATCCCAACTCAGTCTCTTAGATCTCATAATTGACAATTGAGGGGAAATATAAAAGAAGAAGAAGAAGAAGAAGATTAGGGTTTAGTTATGACCTTGTTGGATGGATGATTAGATCTTCAAGGAATCCGGCATTGTGAAGGAGATATTGGAGAGAGGTTGGCTTTCAGATCCCCAACAGCAATTGAGAAAATAAGATAGCGAGCTTGACCTTTTATTTTTAGGGAAAAAAAATTAAAAATAATAATTACAAAAAAAAATCAAGAATAAATATTTTTATTTGTTTTCGTTTATCCACATTATATGATGTGGACTTGATAGAATTAAGTTTAGGTGTGGTTTGGTTTACGGTATGTTTCGCATTGGAATTGATTTAAATTGAAATATATTAAAATATTAAAAATTCATATTGACATTAGCAAGGAGTTCTATTTTAAAAGCTTAATCAATTAATATGTATATTTTTTTTTAGATTTAAATTGATTTTTTTCAACTTAATTTAATGATTTTGGTTTATATATTTATAGTGTTACATGAGCATTAAGGTTGAAAGTTCAATATACCAATAATAATATTAATTAACTTAATGATAATTTTATGCATCCATTTAATTTTATTAATTTCTTATATATATATATATTTAATTATTTGATTATGTATCTTATTTTTTTATTAAATTATAATATCACTTTCAAATATGCTCCGACATAATCATGTATAGTTCATGCATGTTACTCTCATTTATTAAATGGGACAATTACAATTCCTAGAGTATGTCTCAACACTCAATGATCATAGTCGAAGGCATATTAGTCCTAGGCTTAACTTACGGTGAAGGCTATAAGATTTTCATCGAAATTAGGGTGAAGGAGAAGGGGAAATTTCGTTGTGGCAATGGAGTTCTAGAGGAGCAAGAGTGTGGAAAGTTGGATGGGGTGACTTAGTTTTCCTTGGGACGACAATTGGTTCTTTTAGCGACGGGATAACTATTCTTCGTTTCTCTCAACCAACCGCTAGTTTTACGGTCTCTAGTGTTGTGTAGTTAAGGTATGTTTGTGTCACTCTTTTGCTTTGTCTTACGAGCAATTGTTCGATTCTTAGATGTGCTTTTGTTGGTAAAGGAGGGAGACAACACGATCAATGGAAACTTGAAGGTACTCATGGCTATGTTGAAGAAGCTTGAGATAAAGATCGTTACAAGTATCGGTGAACAACTAAACGCGAAGGTTAACGAAGATTATTCACAAAATTTAATCACCAAATTACAAACATTTTATTCCTAATAAGGATAGTATGATGTACAAAGCTCTTGTTAATATGGGTCTCGAGGAAAGATGTATTGTACGTAATCTTATCCTGCTTTGTAAGAGACTATTTTCGTGATTCGAATCCGTGACCTTCGGGTCACACGACATCTTTTACTTTCTTCTTTCTTTCCTTGTTTCCATGCAAAACAAATAATTTGGGCAAAATTGCTCTTGTTCTTCTCCATAATCTTGCTCCAAATGTATATTGTAGAGCCACAAAACATACTAGAACAGCTACAACAATCCTCTCTTCCAACTACACCTCTCAGATTTCTAAGCTTCAGCTGTAAATTTTTGTTCAGGATCTCCAGTTAAAGCTTCTCTCCGACTTCCCATCATCTTCCTCGCAACTATCTCCGCCGGCGCCGCTGGAGATGGCCAACTGAAGAGGACTTTGAGGAGAGCCAGATTGCGGAACACAAACAGTGCTCTGGTGTGTTGAGGAACTGTAGTTCTCAGGGTGAGTCCAGAGATCTCTCAACGATATAAATGCCTTATTGGTGCCAGTTGATGAGGCATTAGGCATCTTCCTTATGTGTAATCTGTATTTCTGGAGAAAGAACAGGAATGAAGAATTAACTGAGAAGATTTGGAATAATTATGCTAGAAAAATGGAAGCTTTGAGGAAAATGGGCAGAGGTTGGAAGGTACCTGGAGGTGGCTTTTTACTTCGTCGTTGGTGAGATTATCAACGTTCATCAGTTCTCTGATCTGCTTCGGAGTTGCCACTGAATCATGAACAGTTTGTGATCAGATGGTGGAAGTTGTTTGATTGATGCAGAAAGAGGGGGGGAAATGGAGCTTTTGATCATTTATTATCTAAAAAATCGTACCTTGAGGACCACCGAGTTGCTGGAGAGCGAGGACGAAGCGGCGATGCAGCTCAGGCGACCAGCACCGCCTCGTCTTCCTCGGAGGATGCTGCAACTGCAAGCTAAGGTGCGCGCCGCCGGTTACCGGTGGGGCTCTGTCGGTGTGTTCGTCGGCTGTCGAAGAGATGGGGAAGGCAGCACCCTTGACGGCGGGGAGCGATAGAAGAGAGAGATCGCACGGCGTCGTTGAGGGCTTCGACGCCTCCTTTGAGCTCTTAAACGGCAAGAATCCGTCCGCAAAATGGTAGCTTTTCGACTCCAAGCAATCGATCTTCTTCTCCTCCATGAGATCCGGCCTTCCATTTCTCTGTAACCAAAAACAAATTATTTATCTGCTAATAAACATCAAATCGGAGAAACGCCGCTCAAGATTCTTCTTTCGTACCTCATCCGTGATGCTTTTGCCATCATCATCGACCTTGTCGTCGGCTGTAGAATTAGGGCTCCAGAGCTGGGCGGACCTCATCCAGTGTGCCTTATCCTTGCAATCTGCTTCAAGCTTCATTCTGTTCCCACCCTCCTCTTCGCGATCGCTCCGAATGGATATGAATTCCTTGAAGCTGTGCCTGAGTCGCTCTCCCGGGCAGCGTTCGAGCTCCTTCCTCAACAGCTCAATCACTGCTTCCAACAAAAATCCGTGTTAGAAACTACTGAAAATTCCAAATTTCGAACCGAAATTACCGCCTAGGGTTCAAAACTCGAAAGGGGGAAAGAAGAGATTAGGCACCTTCGGTGAGGAGGAGCATGCAAAGGGGGAGCTCGCGCTTGAAAACCTCGATCTTTTTCCGCTCCTCCAGCAAGCTCCTCACCGACTCCTCCAACTTGGCCACCCCGCCGTCGACAGCAGCCGCAGCCTCCTCGAGTAAGCCTCCAGCGCTCCTCGTGGCGAAGAGCTTAAGATCCAGGCCGACCTCCGTCGCAGCCGACCCCATCTCCCTCTGCCGATCTCTCTGAGAACGAGGACGACGACGGAGAGGGAAGGGGACGTAGGTCCATTTATACGCAGGCGAGACTAGACAGACCGGTTCGAGCCAGGAATTGACCGGAAAAGAACCGGATGCGACGAGCCGTTTGCGTTTGTAACATGTTACAATGAGGCGAAACGAAACCGATACTGCCCGGCGCCGACTCGCCGATATGTCGGATCCAAAATCTAAAAATACAAGTAAAACGAATACAACGTTTCACACGAAAATTGTCAAATAAAAATCATGATAAAATAATATTATAAATAAAAAATAAACAAATAAAGTACTTTTTGATTAATTTATGAAGGCAAGGATAATTCAATTTAATAAAAAATAATATTTAATTCAATTTTTAAACTAGAACTTTGAAGAATAAAAGCGTGATTCTTAAAGGAGCTGTAAGGATAAGTTCATCCTCATCATCAAAGATTCTCTTCGTCCTTTTTTTTTTTAATTTCAAATGACAATAAAATTGTCATTTTTTTATTCTAATTATAAAACATTTCAAATAAATTATAATCTATCTAGTATTTAGCTATATAATATATTTCAAGTAGAGTGGAAGTCTAAATGGGTTAGGAATTAGTCAAATAACATCAACAATTGATCTAGAAAACCATTAAATTTGAATTGGTCATTCAAATAATTTTCATTTTCTTAATTTTTATTTTTTAAATGACTAGTTAAAATTTAAAGTAATACATATTGCTCACTATTCTACTCAAACATTAATTGCAACTAGGTAGGTATGATATTGACAATCTTAGTCTTGGAAGGTGAATTCAAGATCTTGATAGAATTTCTTTAATTTTTTTCATAAGGAACAAGCCTATTTTTTTTTGTTGACATTTTCATAGATTTAATGCATCTTTTATATTGGT
The DNA here is from genome assembly GCA_038050645.1 of Hedychium gardnerianum. NCBI lineage: Eukaryota > Viridiplantae > Streptophyta > Magnoliopsida > Zingiberales > Zingiberaceae > Hedychium > Hedychium gardnerianum. Next base: position 9,815,365 of record JBBUKS010000095.1, on the reverse strand, counting down.
ACATATGAAAAATCTAATAATTGCTAAACAATATCAAGTTTATTCGAATGAATGGTCAATTTTTTCACCTTTTTGTCTTAAAAAAAAATAAAACTTTCAAAACTTTCCATTTCAACTAAAAGGTTCTTTTTGATTGATGATGCTTTTTTATTAATTAACCATCAATAACTAAGATTTAATTCTTACTAAATCAACAACTAAAGAAGACTCTTCCATATAAAATCCTACAATAGCCATGAGGGACCCCTCCACTCAAAATGTTGGAGAAGAAACACAAACTTTGTAATCTTTTATATGATCTTCTTTGACTTTTCACTTAATGCTCAATGGCTTTGTTGAAGTCCGGAATCTATTCTCTTAGAGTTCCTCCAACCATATTTTTTATGTATTTATTTAAAATATACTCATAAGATTCCAAAGTCAAATCATATCTAGATAAGTGGGTCACCAAATCATGTCCAACTTAAACAACAAGCTCAACAAGAACATTGGTTTCTATGCCAAGGCCCATTCTTGTTGACTTTTTCTATTGTGCTTAACTTTAGAAACTTGTGGGTCAACTCCAAGTTACATTGACTTTGCATGTCTTGAACCACATTAATATAGATGGTTTAGGGGAAACTAGGCAAGATTGAACTCTAGAAAAATATGAATTGGAAAGTATTTAGAATTGAGAGGCTCTAGTTTGAAAACACTTATCCCTAATTTGTTGTAAGAAATTTGATTTTGGAATTGTGGGAGACAAAGAGATGGTTCAAGACTATTGTGGAGTTGCCTTGGGGAAATAGTGCGGTCTCGGTTTTTAGATTGAATCTTAATTTTAGTAAATTAACGAATAAATTTTTTTTAATGAACAGTTAATTTAAAAATATTGGATTGATGAATTATCTAATGTGAACATTTATTAAAAATTAATTAATATAAATTAAATATTTAATATTAATTAAAAATATTAATAATAAAAGATTTTAGTGGAGTTGAGGCTGTTAAAACTTGAAAGAGGGTGAGGACCCGACAAAAAGGTGAAGTCTTTTTTATCCAAAAAGATAAGTGAGATTCTTCCAAGACAAGTAGTATGTGTAGTCCCACTAAAGATGTTGGAAGTCTAAAAGAACATTGGAAATCAGTAAAGTAAATTTCAGAAGTTGTGTAGAAAATTTTTACTTGCAATGATGCCAAGTCCTACTTGTTCATGTTCTAAGATCCTTCAATTCGAAAAGATAAATGAAGTCAAGGTCAATTGTTAGAACACTAACATAAAATAAAATAGGTAAACAGTTCGTTATTTATTCAAGCACCACAAGAATAAGAAGGCAAAATTGGAAATAATTACTGGATTTAATCTTGAGCTTACGTGCGACTTGCGATATCGAAACTCGTTAAGTGATCTAATTTAAATTATTAAATTTCAGATCATTAGAGATTGACCCATATGTATAGAATTCTTTAGCCCGATTCGTTATTATCTATGGACTAATAACAGATTAGTTGTCTATATAAAGGAAGGTCCCCAAGAGTTTAAGACATCTTCTTGAGACGTCTCTTGGCTCCCCATTAGACCAGGAGTTTTTTTTCGACGTCGTCACCCTAATTCCCTTAGAAGGCTTCTCTTATTGCTTTGGTTCCTTCTTCTTCCTAAGGATCTCTCCTAACGACGCTACAGGACAAAAATAATGACTCTTCAATCATGTTCGTTGTCACTTTTGGTTTATGCTTTTATGTTATGCTATGTTTAATTGATGAAACTAAATTCATGCTCATGTTCTTATTTTTCCTATTCGAATTCTTATTTCGGTTATCTAGAATTCATGTGACCTAGGATTTTATAAGAGCTAACAATTGGTATCAGAGTCACGGCTCTATTTCATTAATTTTATGGCAATATAGTATGAGTTTTTCCCATCAATTTATTTGTTGTTATGCTAGATTAAGTTTTCCTGGTATAACATAATTTTTTATTGTCGAAAATCATATAAGAAAACTTAGGATAAATTTATTTTTTTCAAGTTATTTGTGTTTCTGTAAAGAATACGAAGAACGACGGAAATCGTCGTTGTTTAACCTAATTTTAAATAAAATCACGATGGTTTAATCGATTGGCTTGGTCGGTCAATCAATTGACAAGCCAATATTAGCGAACAGAACCGTCAATAATCGATTGGTCAATCGATTCAGTTGACATCAATAGATTGATGAATTTTCACCAAGCGATTAAGACGACGGGATCGAATAAAGATCAATTTATGATCGATCAAAACAATCGATTGAGACTACCAATCGATTGATAATTTTATCAATCGATTAAAAAGCCTTGAGTTATGATAAACTCTTACTATTAATCAATTAAGAATTCTTAATCAATTAATAAATTAAAATCGCGACAAACTCAATTGAAATTAATCATCTAATCAATTATTACTTTCAAATAATTAAAATTAATGTTTAATTAATTAATAATTTTAAACTCACGACATAATTAATAATCTCAATCAATAGTTTTTAATCAATTAAGATGATTTTTTAATATATTAAATTTATTTTTAATGGATTAAAAGATTTCTTCGATTAAATTTGTTTATTAATCATGAACCAGTATTTCAAGCATTACTGTTTCATGCATTACAAATGCATAAAAACGTTTTCAACTAATATATATATCTATATATATAAAAGAAATTTAAATAATGGTTGAATTCAGAATTTCAAAAAAAAAATTGACTTTTTAAGGATAGATTTAAGGGTAGATTCTATAGTCATATATATAGTAAATTTTAAAATTTATTTAAATAATTGATTGATAAAATTAATCGATTTTTATATGATATTAATCGATCAATAAACTTAATTTTAAAGTTTTTAAGGTTGATCAAATATTTTTTTGTTCGATTAAAGTTCCTAAGATTTTTTTGAGTCTATCTACACAACGTGCTACTAAGTTAAACTATTGTGTCGGTCCAAAGGAAAACACTTTAGGTAGGTTTAGTACATTTTGTATTGGTAGACGTATATCTATGCTAAAAGTAATCGATCCAAAAGAATGTTACTTTTATGTCAGATATATGCTAAAGGTAGCCTATAACTATAGAACAAAATTTATTTTTGTTCAGATCATGCACAAAATATGTCAGTCCAAAGGAAGACATTGCGTGACAGATTAAAGTTGTTGTAAGCTATGGACCAATTTATAACTTATATAAAATGTCATATTATACGCATAATGGGTCAGCCCAAAAGAAGACACATTGTGTTGTCAATTAAAGTTTGAGTTATATCAGAAGGTACCGCTAACAAATAATGTATCGGCCCAAAGGAAGATATATTATGTTGTACTTGGTATCTCATAAAAAGTCATTTATATGCATTTAAATTTTTTATTTGCATAATCTTATGTTTTACTTATACATGTTCTTGGCTTTAATTAAATCGTAAGCTTACATTATTTTCACTCTTTTAATTTCAGTGTAATCTGTTACTGTCAGTATAAATAACATCCTCATACTAACTGGTTGAATTTTGTTAAATGGAAAGAATACGTAATTGTAGTCTTAGGTTGCATGAACTTTAGACTATACATTAAGGAACGATCGTCCCGCACCTCTGACTAGTGCTAGTATTGTAGAGCAGAGAGCTGAATTTCAGCTATAGGAACGATCAATCACATGAGTCTAAGTATCATGAAGCTTTCCATATCGACACCAATAAAGGACACAATAACTGAGGGGGAGAATGCTAGGAGTTTCTTGAACCAATTAGCAGACTGATTCACTTCAAATGAAAAGTTCAAGACTATCACACTTTCTTACGAAGTTGGTAACCATGCGGTATACTGGTAAAGAAAATATAAGAGAGTACATTATGAAGATTTTCAATATAGCAACAAGTCTAAAATCACTAAAACTTGATATGTCTGAGGGTATGTTAGTGCATTTCATCTTGATGTCTCTACTTGCATGGTTCACACATTTTAAGATTTCATATAATACTCAAAAGGAAAAGTGGACATTGAATGAGCTTATTGTTCAATGTATGCAAGAAGAGGAGAGACTAAAGATTAATACATCTGAGAGTGCTCACTTAACATTTGGTTCTCAAAGTGCGGGCAAGAAGAGAAAAAAGATCAACGATAAAGGAAAGGGAAAGCAAACTGTAGATTCTATAGGCAATGGTCATAAGGAGCACTAGAAGCAGGATAAAAAGTTCATTTGTTTGTTTTGCAAGAAAAAATGTCATATGAAGAAAGGCTGTCTCAAATACGCCAACAGGCGTGTAAAGAAGGGTAAACATCTCAATTTTGTTAGTTCATAAGTCAATTTAGCAATTATACCCACTAACACTTGGTAGATAGATTCTGGTGCTACTACTCACAAAAATATCACTATGCAGGATTGTCTCAGGAGCCGACTTCCGCTTGATGGTGAAAGATATATCTATACGGGGAATGGAAAGAAGGTTAAAGTATAGTCGATTGGTGTTTTTAGGCTTTGTTTAGGAACTAATGTCTATTTGGATTTAGAAAATACATTCATTGTACCTTCTTTTAGACGGAACTTAATTTTAATTTCTTGTTTGGACAAATCAGGATATTCTTGTTCATTTGGAAATAAAATGTTTAATATTTTCTTTAATTCGGTTGTGATTGACAATGATTCTTTGGTTGATAAGCTTTATAAATTGAACGTCTTTACTCCTACGATTGACAACCTATTAATGTATAGTATAAGTACGAAACACAAATTGACCGATGAGAATTCTTCTATGTTGTGGCATAGGCGTTTATGACATATATCCAAACAATGCCTAGAAAGGTTAATGTCACATGAAATTCTCGATTCTCTTAACATGTCAGACTTGATGTCTGCATAGAGTGTGTTAAGAGGAAAACAACTAACAAAAGGAATAAGAGGGCTAATCGATGCAGTGACATTTTGGAGCTAATACATACGAATATATGTGGATCATTCCCTAAGGCATCTTGGAATGGACACACATATTTTATCAGCTTCATAGACGACTGCTCTCGATTCGGCTATCTGTACTTTATTCATGAGAAGTCGTAATCTCTGGACATGTTTAAAATTTTCACAGCCGAAGTTGAACTTCAACTAGGTAAGAAAATTAAAGCCGTCTGATCCGACCGTGGAGGTGAATATTACGGTCGATATGATGGATCAGGTGAACAACGTCCAGGACCTTTTACGAAATACCTTACTGAGTGTAGAATTGTGCCTTAATATACCATTCCTGATACTCCCAGTCAGAATGGTGTAGCTGAGAGACGCAATCGTACCCTAAAAGATATGGTAAGAAGTATGATGACTTTTACTTCTTTACCGGAATCTTTGTGGGGTGAGGCACTCAAGACTGCAGTTTACTTACTTAACAGAATACCTAGTAAGACAATAACTAAAATCTCATTCAAGATGTGGACGGGTAGGAAGCCTAGTATTAGGCATTTACACGTCTGGGGTTGTCCAGCTGAGGCTAGGCCTTATAATCCTAATGAAAAAAAAAGTGGACTCAAGAACAGTTAACTATAATTTTATAGGTTATTCTGAGAAGTCAAGGGGTTGTAAATTTTATGATCCTTCTAATAAATCCTTCTTCGATACGGAAAATGCCAAATTCATTGAGGACGGTGGAAGCACTAATGTTAGGAAATTATTTTTTGAGGAAAGTATTAGCAATCCTCCTATGATCACTACTAGTGCAATAAGTACAAGTATGGTTACCATACCTTACATTATAGATATTGCACATCCAGTGGGAGTAGTGAACCAAAATATTCTCGTGTCATCTTTAATGTAATTGGAGGATCCTTCTACTGAGATTAAGATACTGCCTCAAATTACTGAGTAGAAAAGTCAACTTTCTCAACCACAAGTGCCTTTAAGACAATCCACAAGAGAAAGGAGAACCATAAATTCTCGTGATTATATTTATCTCCAAGAGCATGATTTTGACATAGGGTTGGAAAGTGATCATGTATCTTTCCAATAGGTCAAACAATGTTCTAACCCTGAAAGGTGGATTAACGTCATGCAAAAAGAGTTGAAGTCTATAGCAGACAATGACGTTTGAGAACTTGTCGAATTGCCTGAAGGTAAGAAATCTGTTGGTTACAAATGGATATTTAAAATCAAACGAGATTCAAAGGACAATATCGAAAAGTATAAGGCTTATCTTGTTGCCAAAGGATTTACTCAGAAAGAAGACATTGATTATAAGGAGACTTTCCCACCCATGTCAACGAAAGATTCCCTTAGGATAATCATGATATTTGTAGCTCATTATGATTTGGAGTTACATCAAATGGACGTAATGACTACATTTCTCAATGGAGACATTAAGGAGTCTACATATATGGTGCAACCATAGAATTTTGAGTCTGAGAACTCAAAGCACCTAGTATGTAGATTAAAGAAGTTCATTTATGATTTGAAACAGACGTCCCGTCAATGGTACCGAAAATTAGATCAAGTGGTTACCTCATTTGAATTTAAAGAGAACCTCGTTGATCAGTGCATATATGTCAAGTTTAGTGGGAGCAAGTTTGTTATACTTGTTCTGTACGTAGATGATATATTGCTTGCAAGAAATAATAAGGGTCTGCTGTATGAAACTAAATCATTTATATCTAGTAATTTTGAAATGAAAAATCTTGGTGAAACATTTTTTGTTTTAGGCATACAGATCTGTCATGATCGTTCAAGAGACATTCTTGGACTTTCACAACAGACCTATATTGAAAAAGTGTTTATAAGATATGATATGCAGAATTGTACACCTGGTGATACACCTGTGTCAAGAGGTGACAAGTTTAGCTTGTAGCAGTGTCCACGTCTTGAACTTGAAATAAAGGAGATGAAACAATTCCCTTATGCGTCAGCTGTGGAAAGTCTCATATATGCATAGGTTTGTACACGACCAGATATAACGTTTATAGTGAGGATGTTAGGCAGATATGTCAGTAACCCAAGACTGTCGCACTGGAAAGCAGTAAAGAGAGTGATGCGGTATTTGCAAAGAACTAAAGGACACATGCTCACGTATCGGAGATTAGATCACTTGGAGGTAATTGGATATTCAGACTCCGATTTTACTAGATGCTTGGATAGTAGGAGGTCCACTTCGGGCTATATTTTCATGCTTGTTAGATGGGTTATATCTTGGAAGAGCGTCAAGCAGACGTTAGTAGCCACTTCTACTATGAAAGCAGACATTAGTAGCCACTTCTACTATGGATACAGAGTTAGTAGCATGCTATGAAGCATCCAATCACTGAATTTGGCTACGGAACTTCATCAAAGCATTACAGATCGTTGATGGCATTGACATGCCATTGATGATCCACTGTGATAATAAAGTCATAAAATTTTATGCCAAGAACAACGGCAGTTTGTCGAAGTCAAAGCACATCGACATCAAGTTTTTAGCAGTTAAAGAAAGAGTTCAGAGACATGATGTTATGATAGAGCATATCAGCATAGATTCCATGTTGGCCGATCCACTCATCATAGACTTGGTGCCTAAGGTATTTCATGTGCATGTTGTGGATATGAGAGTCTTTCTTATGGAAGAAGAACTCATCTAGTAGGAATTTGTATTTTCTTTATTGCTATATATTTGTTAATAAAGACAAACATTTTGTTTTGATTATTATACGTACTTAAAGTTCAAAACATGCATTAATGGGAATCTTGTTTGTTTAACACTCTGAAATAAAATATCATGATTTACTACTGATGTTTATCATTTGGTGTTTGTAAATGTGATATAAATATTTTTTGGAATCATAAAGTTTTGATCATGATCTGCTAGTGCAGTTTAGCATAAAGTTTTAGCAAATATGATCAGACTCTTTTGAGTCACTTTGGACAAGTTGGAAATTGACATGTACTGATCACATTTCATGTAATTTTCACTATACACATCCACATCTTGATCTATGTAATTAATGACATTGGTATTGTGATTACTGTTGGGGCTTGTTACGATCATATACAGTAGCTATGACCTCTTTAATCTTATACCAATGAAATTAATGGACCATATTACTACAGGGGTATCTTGTACCCATAAAGTTTAATATTAACTAAAGTTATATTCACGTGTTGTTTATAATCATAAATAGCCTAAGTGGTAGATTGTTGGATTCAATTATCTCTTAAGGTGGGCTTACATGCGATTTAAAGACTTACGATACCGAAACCCGTTAAGTGATTTAACTTAAGTAATTGAGTTTCGGGTTATTGGAGGTGGACCCTATATATGTAGAACTCTTTAGCCTAATTCGTTATCATCTATGAGCTGATAACGGATTGATTGTCTATATAAGGGGAGGTCCCCAAAGGTTTAGGACATCTTCTTGAGACATCTTTTGGTTCTCTATTAGACCAAGAAAATTCGGCGTCGTCAACCCTAAGTCCCTTGGAAGACCTCTCTTATTTACTTTCGCTTCCTCTTTTTCAGGAGATCTATTTGGATGATGTTAGAAATAAAAATTATGACTCTATAATTAAATTCTTTATTAATTTTAATTTATATATTTATTTTATTATGCAACGATAAGAAACTCTATCCTTCTTTGCAGCAAGTGACATGAACAAAATAGATACCCCTTTCAATTTTCAAACCTTGAAAACATTGCTTATCAAATGAAGGGAATCTTAAAGAAAACATTGTTGGTCATATGGTAAGCTTAATCCCATTCAACTCATTTCAAAATAAATCCGTTCGAAAAGATATAATATATCGCTTCAGTATTATTGGAGCAAAAGTGAAGCAATTGATTTAGTTACACGATGTTTTTTATATTCAATTTGTTGTCTAATAAAAAAATAATAGTGTATTCCTCTTTACGATGATGTAACGATTAAATTTTTTAAATAATTAATTAAATATTTAAAAATTAAATTTTAATTATAATATATTATAGAATTTTTGTAATGAGACGATAATTTTAAAAATACTGATTATTTAGATGAATTTTTATAAGCAATTTTTAATTTATTTTGATAATCGATAGATTTTTTTTATAAAATTAAGTCGATTATCTTTAGTATTAATTAATTCAAAAAATTAAATATTTAGATAAAAAAATATATATATAAATGCAATCTGGTGTGCTTTATAATTTAAGGTTAAAAATGAATTTTTTAGATTGTCCAAGGGAGGTCAGAGGTATTTCTTAGAATTTTATAGCAATCTTCGATATTTGATGTTATATTGATATCGATAATCCTTCATCTCGTTAGATATATTTATATTTTAGACATGTGCTCTGATGAAATATTTTCGATATGAAAGAGATTAGTGGATTTCTTTTTAAAAATTAATACATTTAAATTTACAAATCATTAAATATACATTAACTATTTTGGTCTTGTAGTTTTTATTTATTTAGTGTTAGCATGCATTCAAAATAAAATTTATTTGTCAATATAATTAAGCCATCAAAATGTTTATTTGATTTTCCAACTTCATACACACAATGGAACACTCCAATAAAATAAATATTTTTTTAAGTAGACAAAATTAAAGAACATGATCTCATTTTTTTTTTCACTCAACAATCAGCAATAAAGGAACGTGAAGCGTGTCATCCATGAAAATCATCAATGGAGAAGATATGTTACGAAAAGCGCAACCATCATAAGCAAGTAGGCTATTCCTTGATCTATCATTTTACCTGTAAGCAAAACAAACAATATGATTAGTTAATTAATTTTATCATACTATACCACACTATGTAGAAATTGTTATTGAACTGTATCAATTACCATCACTTGTTGCAACTCCTGCTTCATTCGTCACCGTAATCGTTGTTCCTTGACACAGCAATGGATGAAGAAACACCGCGATGAACGCGTAGGTCAGTAGGAGAGTTGAAACCTTGATGGAAGCCATATGCTCTCAAATGAATTAAAACTACAAGTGATCAAAATATATAAGATTGGTTGAGCTTCAGTAAATGAGGTGTGGTGCCTATTTACATGCATGGATATCTCTATATATAGAGTAACACTTGAGATTTGAATAGTTTGATCCTTCAACTCTGATCAAACTAATTAATTAAGCTGGCGTGGATTACTTTATTAAACGTACAGCAACCGATCGATTGGTGTTAATTTGTGAGGAATAAGTGAAGTTAATTAATGAGTCAAAGCCTGTAATGAATTTACTATGATTCAGTTAATTAACTTCAGCTGACTAAATGTTATTTTAGTTCTGAATTAACAGGTAGCTTTTCATTAGTTAATTGCTTAAGAGATTAATTAATTTGCTGGCGCATTTAAGACGTTTCAAAGATGGTAGATTAATTTATTTGAGCCTTTGATTAAATGCTAGAACTAGTTGTATATCTTGGTGTTTTAGTCTTAACTGTTGTTAAAATTAACTGTAACAAATTATTGAATTGAATTAAGAAAAAATTGTCAGAACTCTAAAGCAGGCGTACCTGAACTCAGACTCCACTCCCATAATTAACTTAGTAATACTAATCGATTCATAAAATTTATCAATCGATTGATATTAACTAAATTGATTGGATAATCAATTCGGCTTTGTTCGTATTTTAGACTTAATAATCGATTGACCGATCAAGCCAATCAATTAAATCATCGTGATTTGATCTAAAATTAGATTAAATAACGACGATTTCCGTCGTTCTTTTTAGAAATATAAAAAACAGAAAAAACTAAGTCAATCTTAAGTTTTCTCATATGATTTTTGACAATAAAAAATTATATTATACTAGAAAAACTTGATCTAGCATACAAATAATAAATCGATGAAAAATTTAATCTTAATAGTCATGAAAACGATGAAGAAACAAAGCCAAGACTCTGATACTAATTATTAGTTCTTATAAAATTCTAAGCCGCATGAATTCTAGATAACCGAAATAAGAATTCGTATAGGAAAAATAAAAATATGAGTATGGATCTAATTTCTTCTTATCATAACATAGCAAAATAAGTATATAAATAAAAAGTGACAAAGAACCTTATTGTAGAATTATAGTCATTGTCTTTAGTGTCGTCCAAATAGACCCGCTAGGAAAAAGAAGAAACGGAAGTAAATAAGAGAGGTCTTCAAAGGGACTTAGGGTTGATGGCGCCGAATTTTCTTGGTCTAATGAGGAACCAAGAAATGTCTCAAGAATATGCCCTAGACCCTTGGTGATCTTCCCTTATATAGGCAATCAATCCGTTATCAGTCCATAGATAATAACGGATTAGGCTAAAGGGTTCTATACATACGGGGGCCATATCTAATAATCCGAAACTCAATAACTTAAGTTAGATCATTTAACGAATTTCAATATCGCTAATATGAACCCATCTTAAAAAATAATTAAATCAAATAGATCGGAGTTTGATAAAGGTGAATGAAGTTGGAATCTAATTCGTCCAAACTGATGCGAGTTTAGCTGAAGCTTCAGTTCAGTTAAATACAACTTGCCTGAAATGGAATTGGACAGGCATGGGCTATAGTTGGG
>JBBUKS010000095.1:9791871-9803765 GCA_038050645.1 Hedychium gardnerianum | reverse complement strand
ATATATAGTACAACTAGTAAACTTTGAGTCTAAGGACTCAAAGCACCTAGTATGTAGTTAAAGAAATACATTTATGGTTTAAAATAAGTGTCCTGTCAATGATACTAAAAATTTAATCAAGTGGTTATCTCATTTGGATTTAAGAAGAACCCTGTTAATCAGTGCATATATGTTAAATTCAGTGGGAGTAAGTTTATTATACTTGTCTTGTATGTGGATGACATATTACTTGCAAGTAATAATAAAGGTCTGTTAAATAAAACTAAGTCATTTCTATCCAGTCATTTTGAAATGAAAGATCTTGGAGAAACATCCTTTGTTTTAAACATATAGATATATCGTGATTGTTCAAGAGGTATTCTTGGACTTTCACAGAATGCCTACATTGAAAAGGTGCTTGTTCAGTATGACATGCAAAACTATGCACATGGTGACACATCTATGTCTAGAGGTGACAGATTCAGTTTGCAGTAGTATCCACGACTTGAACTTGAAATAAAAGAGATGGAACATTTCACTTATGTATCAGTTGTGGGGAGTTATGCACATGTTTGTACTCATCCAGATATAACATTCATAGTGGGGATGTTAGACAGATATATAAGTAACTTAGGACCATTGCACTGAAAAGTAGTAAAGAGAATGATGCGGTATTTGCAAAAGACTAAAGGACACATGCTCATGTATCAGAGGTCAGATCACTTGCAAGTGATTGGATATTCAGACTCCGATTTTGCTTCATGCTTGAATAGCAGAAGATCCACTTCAGGCTATATTTTCATGTTTGTTGGAGGGGCTATTTCGTGGAAAAGCATGAAGTAGACGCTAGTAGCCACTTCTACTATAGAGACAGAGTTGATAGTATGTTATGAAGCATTCAATCACGGGATATGACTGCAAAACTTCATCACAGTGTTATAGATTGTTGATGGTATTGACAAACCATTAAGGATCAACTATGATAATAAAGCCGCAAAACTTTATGCAAAAAACAACCGTAGTTCATCGAAGTCTAAGCACATCGACATCAAGTTTCTAGCGGTTAAAGAAAGAGTTCAGAGTCATCAGATGATGATAAAGCATGTCAACACAAATTTCATGTTGGTAGATTCACTCACCAAGGGCTTGGTGTCTAAGGTATTTCATGCATATGTTGTGGATATGGGGGTTCTTCTTATGGAAGAAGTACTCATCTAGTAGGAGTCTGTATTTTTTGTGTTGCTCTATATTTGTAAATAAAGACAAAGATTCTATTTTGATTCTTGTACGTACTTAAAGTTCAAAATATTTATGGATATTTTGTTTGTTTTAAAACACACTCTGAAATATAGGTATCATGATTTACTGTTGTTGTTTATCATATGATGTTTGTAAATATGATATATAGATTTCATTTGGAATCATAAGATTTAGATTATGATTTACTGTTGTAGTTTAGCATAAAGTGTTAGTAAATATAATCAGATCCTTTTGAGTCATCTTAGGACTAGTTGAAAATCGACATGTACTGATCAAATTTCATGTAATTTGCATACTACACATCCACATCTTGATCTATGTCATTGATAACATTAGTATTATGATTAATGTTGGAGCTTGTTATAGTCGTTGATTAGTGATGGAAACAAGATTTTGTCGTTAATAGGTGAAGGATTAACGACTAAATAATATTCTGTCATTGTTATTGGGATTGAACTCACTAATCGGAGAAGGTAAATCAATGATGGGATTGAGTTCCCGTCGTTAATCAACGACGGGATCTACGGTTCCGTCGTTGTTTAATGACAAAAATTTAATTTCGTTATTAGAGTCGGGATCAAAATTAGGGCAAAATCCTAATTTGGTCTCCGCACTTAAAAATCTCCTCTCCCCTTCAATCTTGGCGATCTTTGGCAATCTTCAGCGTCCTCTCCAATCTCTGGCATCGTCCTCTTCCTCCCACATGCGATCTCGTCTCTGGCACCCAGGTACTCCAGCATCCCCTCTCCTCTCCCATTTCATCGTCGGAGCTTGGCCGGTCGCAGCCAAGTTGCTTGCGACCCCCTAGCCGCAAGCCGCAAGCTTGGCTGGCCACAACCAAGTTTCTCGCGGCCCCCTGCCCACAAGCATGGTCGGCCGCGACCAAGTAGTTTGTGGCCCCTGGCCGTGAGCTTGGCTGACCACGACTATGAGTTCGGTCAGAGCTTGATTGATCGCTACAGTTTTAATTAAATCATGCTTAGTTGTATGTTTACATAATTCTTAATAGACTTTTGCAAACTATAAATGATTGTCCAATTCTAGTTTTCCATTATTCTTACTATGCTAATTGTGATGTTTGATAATTAGTATTATTGATAGTATTCTTATGTGGGTAATATGAGTGCATGCTATTAATATTATTGATAGTATTATGTTTGATTGCTTTATTTAATCTTAATTCAAATTGTATAAGTTTAATAATGTTTCAAATTGTATTCTCATTAGATAACAATGAATATGAACAAAACTTGAATGTATAATAGATTAAAAAATAGATTTATCATAGATGAATTTATTACTAAAGTTGAACAGTTTGTGAACTTTGCTAAAAGTCATCCATAATGTATGAATGATGTCAAGTTATATTATTTGTGTAATCATTGTAAATGTAGAAATAAAAATTTTCATGATGAGGATACCGTAAAAGTACATATATGTACAAATTGTTATGTTTCAAATTGTCTCTCATTAATTTGCAGATATTATCATGGCAGATCAGGCAGTCGCACCTTGTGGCTAGACAATGCTGAGGGTTGTTGGGGAGTCGTAAGTATTTTTGTTATTAGTAATTCAAATTCATATATATAATTTTATTTATAACATATTTCTCATACCTTAATATTTTTTTCATATAGTTTTACTCCAGATTATCATCGGGTAGCTACATACATCGGTAGAAAATTTAAAGAGTGAGTATGCGCTTCTGGTACTACATGGAGTCATGTAGACCAGGAGATGAAAGATTTCTAGATTATAAGGAATTTTTGGTAAGTAAATTGAATATATTTGGTATCGTATCATATATCTATCCTTTAGTATATTAATTTTTCAACTTACTATTGCAAAAAAAATATACTTGGGAGGAAGGGAAGGAGACACAATTTATATCCACTTGGAATTTTATTGTGTCAAACTGTACAAATACCTATTATACAATATGAGAAGGGAGGGCACGAGGCCAGAGTATATATCAGACGAGATCTAGTCTGCCACCTGAGTTGTAGAAAAGTGGTAGTCAAATTCTACAACTGCTCGAGCAAATAGAAATACAAAACCAGCTGGCCCGAGCACTAAATCTGCGAGGCATACTTCCGAATCTCGATCTATTGTAGAACATGTCATCGATTTGGTAAGTTTAATTTAAAATTATATAGGTAAAATTTAATTTATTATCAAACTTGTATAACTTTGGCCTAACTTTTTTGTGTATGTAGGAACGTTTTCTACAGAGACAACACATTTATTGAGAGGTATTTAACAAGACTTACAAAAAAAAAGATGACACATTTATCGATTCTCGATCCCGAGCCATAGACGTAAGAATATTATATTTATTACATTTAACTGTTAACAATTATTAGCTTTAGTAATTGTGTACCATATATTAATCATATACATTTCTTCACACAAGCGAAAATGACTAATAGAATGACCCATACATCTCAACCATCAGTAGAGGGAGGGAAGTCACAGGATCTTTTCACCCAGGCGATAAATGACATTTATTATGATGTTGTCGGTGTAAGGACAAAGAACTCCGCCCTCTACGGCCTTGGCTCCCAGGACAAAGTGGTATTTGATCGTTTGAGGACTTCTAAGGGTTGTTCTAGTTCTTCTTCTTCTACTGAGGTGCAGTTATTAAGACAAAAAAATTAAAAATTGAGGAATCAACTAACCATAGTGGAGCAAAGGATTATCGATCAGGAGCAGAGGATGGCCACTAGGGAGGCGAGAGATGTTGTTGCTTTGGTCGAGATGCGAGCAATCATTGCTCAATGGACTCAATCACAGCATCGTTTTGAGTCACAAGATACTCAAGACCCATGGGACCCTGTTGATTATCTCATTCTGAGGTATGTTCAACTACAACTTAATTTTTTTTCTTTATCTCACATAAATTATACAAAATATATTTATTTAATTTTGGTATTATAATCTGCTTATCTCTAATTGTATTACATTTTCTAAAGATGAATTTGTCCTATATTCATCATCACCATCAGATATCCAAAATATGATCTAGGTACTTTTTTATTTTAAATGTAAAATTAGTTATACATATATTACATTTTTATCGCATTATTTTAATCATAATCTATCGTATTTTATTTTCTGCAGGATTTCATAGTATTATCTCATAGGATTGTATTTGGATGTCTTTGTAGTGAATTTCTATCATGGTATGGATGTCTTAGATTTTTTTATATCTATTGGATTTAGATATTTTATTGTGGATATTTAGATAGTATATTGTTGACAATTGACATTGTTTATGAGATTAGTTTGTTTGTGTATGATTGTGAATGTTTGTATAAATTATAATTGTTTGTTGTATTAGTTTGTGTATGGATTGTGATTGTTTGTATGGATAGTATCTTTGTATGTGATTGTTTATTGGATTAGTTTGTGTATGGATTGTGTTGGTGATGGTTTCTTGGATTAGTTTGTCGGATTGGTTTGTGTATGTCATCGTTTGTGATGGTTTTTATTGATATAAAAAATGTAAATAGAGTACATTTCGAATATAAAAAAGGTTTTGCAAAAAAAAATTATATTTAGCGACGAAATCATGTTTTTCGTCGCTAATTAACGACTAAAACCATAATTCAATCATTAAATATCGATATGGAACAGTGTTTTATTATGATAAATAGTGATGGAAATGTGTATTTCGTTTGAAAACTAGTGACAGAATCGTGGTTTCCATCGGTAATTACTGACGGAAATCATGATTCTATTGTTAATCAATGTAATAAAAGTAGTATTTTCGATCGCAAACTAGCGACAGATTCATTGTTTCCGTCATTACTGTTAACTATGGATTTCACACCTCTGTCGCTGCTTGCCACGATGAGTTTTATATCTCTACGATGGAATTACAGTTCCGTCACAAATTACCGACAGAAATCATATTCCGTCGAAAAAAATCATTTACGACCCAATATATTACGACGGCCATTATTCCATCGTTATTCCGTCAATATGAACATATAACGATGGAATAGCGATGGAAATTACCATCATTATAAGCGATATTTTTTTTGTAGTGATCAACCTAATCAATTGAAGGTACCAATCGATTGGTGCTTAACATTCTCAAGTTGAGCACAGAAGGCTCTAGGATCGACTGGCGTATCGATTGGTGAACACCAATCAATTGTCATGAATCAACAATCAATTGATGAGTGTGATATTGAACACAGTAGGGTCTGTGATCAATTAGCCAGATCGATTGGTCTTCACCAATCGATTGACACATACCATCAATCGATTGATAATCGTAAAATAGGATACAGTAGGTTTTCTAATCGATTAAGGCAATTGATTGGTTCATGTCAATTGATTGTCATAAAGGGTCAATCGATTGAGAAGCCTAATTCTGTGTAACTAAGGTTGATCATGTGATTATATGTTCAATTAAAGTTCCTAGGGAATTCTTGGGTCTATCTACATACGTGCTACTAAATTAAACTATTGTGTCAGCCCAAAAGAAGGCACCTTAGGTAGGTTTAGTGCATTTTGTGTTGACAGACGTATATTTATACTAAATGTAATTAACTCAAAGGAAAATTCCTTTTATGTCAGATATATGTTAAAGGGTAGCTTACGACTTAGGAACAATTTTTTTTTTGTTCAGATCATGCACATAATATGTCAGTCGAAAGGAAAACATATTAAGTGGCTAATTAAGGTTGTTGTGAGCTATGAACCAAAATATATAACCCATATAAAGTGTCAAGTATGCGCATAATGTGTCGGTCCAAAATAAGACATATTATGTGGCCACCTAAAGTTGAGTTATATTATAGAGTACCGCTAATAAATTATTTTTTAGTCTAAAGAGTAAAATGCAATGTTGTATTTGATATATCATAAGGAGTTCATTTATATGCTTTTATTTGCATTATTCTATGATATTAATTTCTAATTTATCTTTGTTTTTTTACTTTAATTAAATCGTGAACTTATAGTGTTTTCTCTCTTATTAATTTTAGTGCAATTAGTAACTGCCAATATTAACAACATCCCCACACTAACTGAATCGAATTTTGCGGAATGGAAAGAATACATAATCATAGTCTTGGACTGTATGGACTTAGACTATGCATTGAGACACACGATCGCTCCGCACTCTTGACTAGTGCTAGCACTATAGAGCAAAGGGGTGAATTTGAAAAGTGAGAGTGATCAAACCATATGAGTCTAAGTATCATCAGGCGTTCTATTCCGGCACCAATTAAAGGCTCAATAACTGAAGGGGAGAATGCTAGGAGTTTTCTGAGCCAATTAGTAGACTGATTCATTGCAAACGAAAAGGTTGAGACTACTATACTTCTTTCGAAGTTGGTGTCCATACGGTATAATAACAAATGAAATATTAGGGAGTATATTATGAAAATATCTAATATCGCCATAAATTTGAAAGCACTAAACTCGTAATGTTTGAGAGTATGTTAATGCATTTCGTCTTGATGTATCTGTTTGCATGGTTCACTACTTTTAAGATTTCATATAATACTCAAAAGGAAAAGTGGACATTGAATGAGCTTATTGCTCAATACGTGCAAGAAGAGGAGAGATTGAGGTGTGAGATATCTAAGAGTGTTCAATTAGCATCAGGTTCTCAAGGGTCAAGCAAGAAGTGAAAGAGGATCAACAATAAAAGTAAAGGAAAGCAAATTACAGATTCTAGGGGTTATGACCATAAGGAGTATAAGAAACAGGATAAGGAGTCCACTTATTTCTTCTGCAAGAAGAAAGGTCATATGAAGAAAAACTACCCCAAATACGCCAACTAGCGTGTAAAAAAAGGTAAATTTCTCAACTTTATTAGTTCAAAAGTTAATTTAGCTATAGTATCCAATGACACTTGGTGGATAGATATTGGTGTTACTACTCATATAAGTGTCACTATGCAGGGTTATCTCAGGAGTCATCTTCCGCTTGATAGTGAAAGATACTTCTATACGATGAATGAAAAAAAGGTTAAAGTCGAGTCCATAAATGTTTTAAGGTTTTATTTATGAACTAATGTCTATTTGAATTTAGATAATACATTTATTGTAGCATCTTTTAGACGGAACTTAATTTTAATTTCTTATTTGAACAAATCAGGTTATTTTTGTTCATTTGAAAATGGAATGTTTAGTATTTTCTTGAATTCAATATTGATTGACAATGGTTCATTGATTGATAAGATATATAAGTTAAACACCTTAACTCGTACGTTTGACAACCTGATTATGCATAGTATAGGTATGAAATGCAAATTGTCTTACGAGAATTCTTTCATGTTGTGGTATAAACGTTTATGACATATATTCAAACAATGCCTAGAAAAATTAATGTCACATGAAATTCTTGATTCCCTTGACATGTCAGACTTTGATGTCTGCGTAGAGTGTGTTAAGGAGAAGACTACTAACAAAATAAATAAGGGAGCAAATCTTTGTAGCGATGTTTTGAAGTTAATACATATGGACATTTATTGACCATTCCCTAAGGCATCTTGGAATGAACACACATATTTTATTAACTTCATAGACGACTACTCACTATTCGACTATTTGTATCTTATTTATGAGAAGTCACAATCTTTGGACATGTTCAAAATTTTCAAACGTGAAGTTGAAAATCAACTAGGTAAGAAAATTAAGACCGTCAGATCTGATTGTGGAGGTGAATATTACTGTCGATATGATGGATCAGATGAACAATATCCATGACCTTTTGTGAATTAACTTGCAGAATGTGGGATTGTACCTCAGTATATTATGCTTGGTACTCCCAGTCAGAATGATGTAGCTGAATGTCGCAATTGTACCATAAAAGGCATGGTAAGAAGTATGCTGACTTTTACTTCTTTATCGGAGTCTTTATGGGGATAAGCACTTAAGACTGCAGTTATCTACTTAACAGAGTACTCAATAAGGCAATAACTAAAATTTCATACGAGATATGGATG
Source organism: Hedychium gardnerianum (assembly GCA_038050645.1). Classification (NCBI taxonomy): domain Eukaryota; kingdom Viridiplantae; phylum Streptophyta; class Magnoliopsida; order Zingiberales; family Zingiberaceae; genus Hedychium; species Hedychium gardnerianum. The sequence continues at coordinate 9,795,559 of JBBUKS010000095.1, read as the reverse complement.
GGTAGAAAGCCTAATATTAGGCATTTACACGTTTGGGGTTGTGTAGCTGAGGTTAGGTCTTATAGGCATAATGAAAAAAAAAATGAACTCAAGGATAATTAGCTGTAATTTAATAGGTTACTCTTAAAATTATAGCGGATATAAATTTTATGATCGCTCTAAAAAATCTTTTTTCGAAACTATAAAACGTCAAATTCATTGAGGACGGTGGGAGCACTAAGATTAGGGAGGTATCTTTTGAGAAAAAAGTTAGCAATTCTCCTATTGTCACAACTATTGCAATGAGTAGCGGTATGATTTTCATACCTTACATTATGAATATTGTACATTCAGTGGGAGTAGTAAATCAAGATATTTCCACACCATCTCTAATGCAATTGGAAGATCCTTCCATCTAAAGTGAGATATTGCCTCATGTTGATGAGCAAGTACCTCAACCACTTCAAATACAAGTGCCTTTAAGGTAATCCACACGAGAAAAGAGATCCACGGTTACCCGTGATTTGTTTATCTCCAAGAGCAGGAGTTTGACGTAGGATTGGAAAGTGATCCTTCATCTTTTCGAGAAGTATGCTCTAAACCTGAAAGGTGGATTAACAGCATGCAAGAAGAGTTGAAGTCGATGGCAGACAATGACGTTTGAGAACTTGTCAAATTGCTTGAAGATATGAAACTTATTAGTTGCAAATGGATATATAAAACCAAATGAGATTCAAGGGGCAATGTCAAAAAGTATAAGGCTTATCTTATTGTCAAGGGATTCACTCAGAAGGAGAACATTGATTACAAGGAGACCTCCTCGCCCGTGTCAATGAAAGACTCTCTTAGGATAATCATGATACTTGTAGCTAATTTTGATTTAGAACTACACCAGATAGACGTAAAGACTGCATTCTCAATGGTGATATTGAGGAGTCTATATATATAGTGTAACTAGAGAACTTTGAATCTAAGGACTCAGCACCTAGTATGTAGATTAAAGAAATCCATTTATGGTTTGAAACAAGCGTCCCATCAATGGTATCAAAAATTTGATCAAATGATTATCTCATTTGGATTTAAGGAGAACCCTGTTGATCATTACATATTTGTCAAATTCAGTATGAGCGAGTTTATTATACTTGTCTTGTATGTCGATGACATATTGCATGCAAGCAATAATAAAAGTCTGCTGAATGAAACCAAGTCATTTCTATCCAATCATTTTGAAATGAAAGATCTTGGTGAAACATCCTTTATTTTAGGCATACAGATCTGTCGTAATTGTTCAAGAGGTATTCTTAAACTTTCACAAAATGTCTACATTGAAAAGGTGCTCGTTCAATATGGCATGAAAAACTATGCACCGGGTGACACATCTGTGACTAGAGGTGACAGATTCAGTTTGCAGCAATGTCCACGGCTTGAACTTAAAATAAAAGAAATAAAATAATTCTCTTATGCGTCAGTTGTGGGAAGTCTCATGTATACACATGTTTGTACTCGTCCAGATATAGCGTTCATAGTGGGGATGTTGGACAGATATGTAAGTAACCCAGGACCGTCACACTGGAAAGCAGTGAAGAGAATGATGCAGTATTTGTAAAAGACTAAAGGACACATGCTCATGTATCGGAGGTCAAATCACTAGAGGTGATTGGATATTTAGACTTTGATTTTGCTAGATGCTTGTGTTGGTGCAGTTTGCATCGATAGTCTAACCCATGATTTTGATGTATAACAACAGGTTAAAGTTAGACTGTTGTTTATTTAACCTATTGAGCTAAGTGTGCAGGTTAACTAACTTGATAGATCTAGAGGACCAGACACCAGACAGAAGTTCAGTTAGGTCAGGGAGGACTAGACGATTGGCGAAAAGTTCAACTTAGTCAGAGAGGACCAGACAGCTAGCAAAAAGTCTAGTCGGGTCAGGGAGGACCAGACGACTAGATGAAGTCTAGATGTGAGATTCTGACATGAAGCCCTGGTGGGTTAGGAGATGTTAAGAAAGGAAGTCGACAAATAGTAAGTGAGGTAAGCAAACTAGAAAAGTGAATCCAGTGAGGTCGAGTCTTAGTGGGGACGTTAGACGCCAGTCCAACTTAGATCCAACTTGGAAGTCTAGGTTGAGACCATGACTAGATCCTGATCGTGGCTAGACAAGATCTAAGTCATAAATATATTTCTGCATACATTATATTGTCTAACTTTGTGTTGCAGGTTGGTTTTTGTACTAACATGGTCTTGCAGAACTCAAAGTTAGAAGTCAAATTGTGGTCAACAGTGTTGGAGGCGCTTTGAACGAATGGAGATGCTTCTTATCCAAAGGCGTTGGAGGCGCCTCAAGTGGATGGAGGCGCCTCAGAGCTAGAGGCACTAGAGGCACCTCGGGTTGATGGAGGTGCCACAACGCAGAGGCACTAGAGGCACCTCGGTTTGATGGAGGCGCCTCAGCACATGGATAAGCTGCACATATGGGTTTTTTGCGAACTGTTGACACGTGACATCGATGGAAATGCCCCGGACAGCTTAGAGGCGCCTCGGAGTGGATAAACAGCGGGTTTATTGAATACGATCAGCCTCAATGGAGGCGCCCCCAAGGGGTTATAAAAGAGCCTCGCTGAGCAACACCATAACATTGATTTTGAACGTGATTCTTCCATTGTACTGCTGCTCTGAGCTCTTCAACTACTGTGCTACGACCCTGCTGCACCAAACTAGCGCTAAAGCCACCATCTATAGCAGAATCTTCATCAACACCTAAGCTCATCTTCGTTAATCTTTAAGTATTAGTAATAAGTTTATATTTCATTTAAGTTATTGCATAGGAAAGTGTAGGGTTGTTACACTTCCTATTGGGATCTATATACGAAAACACATACATGCACAGCGAAAAATACTTCGATCCCTCTAGAGATCCAAGCGAATACGATATACTAGTTTGTTTAGAAATGTTACATTTGTTGCGTGAACAATGTTCTCCCGGAAGCAACTCTACTTTGACGGATCTCAGCACGATCAAAATGGTTGTGCTTCTTCGGTATCCACACGAACACGTTCTTCGTTCGTCGTACGAATGAAGCCTTCGGAGAAAAATGACCTTTGGTTGTGCTAGCAACCCTCAAGGTAATTTCGGCCAAGTAGAGAAGACAAGAGCAAGAGTAATTTTGAAAATCCTAATTGAAAATCTCATTTTCAAACCTTTTATATTCATCCAATGAATAACAAAGGTCTTTGCCTCTTGGTCTTCTTTTCATCAATGCTTCATTAATCTTTATTAATGGACATTAATCATCCTTAGTTGGTTGAGTCTATGCAATGAGGCTAATCCAGATTAGTTCATTGATCCAATGAGGCTTAACCCAATGATACAATGAGTCTAACCCAATGATACAATCTAATCCGAACTCAGCTGAATTAATCCACTCAACTTAAGGTCCATTGTATTTTAGTCAAACTAAAATAAACTCATATCCAAATTAACATGTTCTCTATGTGTATGACCCAATAGGTTCTTGTAACGTTGGCAATGTCTCTAAAACCATTTTAGATACATAATCAATAAATGGCATCTAGCAATGCATCATTGCTACCCAAATAACAAGAATGTCAAGATCCGACTTAATCTTTCTGTGTCTATTATCTCGTATGACTCAATCCTTCTATCCTCGATATCTAGATTGATCCATGAGGCATAGACCGTGTCATC
>JBBUKS010000095.1:9777555-9791771 GCA_038050645.1 Hedychium gardnerianum | reverse complement strand
TTTTTTTTTTTGTTACATAATTGATACATGAATTTCCATCGGTTAAGTGTGGTGATGAGAGGATGTATTTTTTAAGAATCAGATTTAATTTCCACGCAAGATACATGATTGAATTATTGGTGAAATTGAAGCATCACGTCATACTTTCTGAATTTCTTTGATGAGTAAAACGTAAAATGGGATGATCTATCTCAAAATTAGTTAGATGATAAAATTTGAATACTTTGTATAAAAAAAAATAATTGATACATAAATCAATATAAATAAATTATGATGCATTGGAAGTAATCGACCTTTATATATCAGAGAAACAATCCACTTGAATGAATTGTAGGACAAGAAATCTAAGACATGTGTTTGATTAAATCGACTAAGTCGAAACTGATCTAAGTGTTTGAAAATTCATGAAACATATGAAATGCAAATACTCCAATTTTAAAAAATTAAAAAAAAAACAATTCCAAATCAAGACTCAAAGCATCAATTAAGAAGATTAAAATTTTGAATTCCACTTAGGAAACGAATATTACTTTTCATTCGAATTTAGTAAATCAAAAGAAGACCATCTACGTATTATATAAACAAAATTAAACATTTTTATGGTGTGATAATCCTTGAGCAAATATAGTGGAAATTGTCCTCTGTATTTATTAAGGATGGCCCATTAACTGGCCCATAAAGTTGACGTAAATATAATAGAAATCAATCGATTCATATTTTCTATGGTTATTGGTCTTTTATGTGGATCGTCATTATCACTCATTAATCACCCTTCAAGTCTATCACAAATATATATTGAAGTCGCAATTAGATCAATATTTATTCGCACTTTTTATTTTCAAGAAAAGGTTTGATGAATGAGGAGGAATGAATACCTCGGCCACATGGTTGCATTGATTTGTTCATTTGACCCGGATGCAATTTCTTCTTCCATAATTTGTTTCCTTGCAATAATGCAATGTCGCTTTCCTATAATTAATTTCGCTAAATTATTTTGAATCACTTGCATACGCACGAAAGATTGGTTGAATGACACGGAGAGATGAATAATGAAGCGTATGTTTGAAAAGTTCTATTCTAAAGGTCAGCATCTAAATATGCATAAATTATACTCCGAATTTACACTGTAGTCTACCTCCAAAATTAATTGGGCAAAGTGTAGGCCTAGCCAAATAAATAAATAGATTGAAATGTTGTTTGATTCTTCAAGTTAACCAATTGAACCTTAAAGTGTGGGTATAATATATTATAAGTAGCACAAATGTAATGAATTAAGAACTTTTAGATTCCCTTTAATAAATAATTAAGAGCATATATATGCAATACTCATCAGCTGATGAGTGTCTGTTGACCTAATCACACTTTACACTTTAATTACATCTACTTTTCCCTTGGTTCAATTTTAGTAAACTAATTAAACTAAACAGTCACACAAATCCCGTTAATTAGTTGTTTCTAACAAATCTAACTCTTAAAGCTCGAAGTAATCAACAATTAATTGGACAAAAAGAATCATTAGGAGGTAAAAGTATTGGAAAGATAAGAGAGCAAGACTTTAAAAGTCCTGTTAGCTGAGTAATTTATTGATTGATGAGAGTAGGAAGCACGAAAGAGCAAAGGGTTGTTTGTTAGTCATCTATTTGTGGAGTTAACTTGGCAAAGAAGCAAATGAGAAGTGTGGTGACCACAAGAAGTGACAAAATCTTCGCAACCAAAAATAAAATCTATTAAAATAAAATGGCGGTTGATGTGGTCATTAAATTAGGTTCGTTCATTTAGATTTCCATACAACCAATAGTATTTATGTTTTGAGTTAGATTTAACTCGATCGCTAAGAAATAGGAGGTTGTCGGGTTTGGCGGACCTAAAATTTTAGTTAACAAAATAAGTAGGAATAGTATTTGTTTGCTTTCACTCTTGTTTCATGCATATAGAAAGCATTTTAATTTTCTCTAGTCCAAGTCAAGTATTGCATTGAAATACCTTTGAGTCATTGATGATCAGCAATTGAGTTGCATTTAAAATTATGAAATTCTCAAAAGACGTACTTAACTTTTAGATTTATCAAATGATGTATTTATTTCTCATTTTATCCTTCTCGTCAATCACTGTGGTGCTGCATTCAAAGAACAATATGACTATAATACTGCATTCCAAAGAACAACATCACTGTAGTGCTGATTTTCAAAAATCAACATCATAATGTTGTTGCATGTTACATAAACCCTAAAATCAGTATTAGTATTGATTTTTGAAAATTAACATCACAGTTGTTCTCATTTTAAAAATGTAGCACTATAGTGGTGTTGTTCTTTGACATCCAGTACCATAGGTGATTGACGGGAGGGGTAAAATAATAAACAAGTATATTTTTTGAGAAATTTGAAAGTTAGGTGTACATTTTGAGAATTCCACAACTTTAAATGCGTTCTTTGATCAATTGTCGTTGAATGTTTGTCGAATCATCTCATAAAACATTCATGTAATCCACATAATAGAAGCAAGATAGTGCCTTGACAATTTGTACTAACAGGTAAAGCTACGTCAAAAAAAATGCAAGAGTGACTATGACATTGTAGTAGAATTTCAAAGACATTGTAGTAGAATTACAAAAGAGTGTTATGGAGGCAACAAATCTAGTGAGGAAGATTAGGTACTCTTGGAGGTGGTGGCATACATATTTACTCCCAAAGGTCAAATATTGATTAATGATATACAACTGCTGGCAGCCTTTTGGATGGCAAACAGCTCAACTGGGTCTCCTATGAATTAATCTTTATTGAGGACATTCTAACTCCTCAACAATTGCTTTCTACCAAAAGAAAGAAGAAAACTACTATAATGTTAATTTTCTAATGAAACATGGTCTCCAGTAGTAACTGTTTCAAATTTATTAATGCTTTGTTGATCTATTCAGATCACAAATTCTTAATTAATTGCACTGAATGCTTTGCAAGGATACTGATTGGCAATCCGGCGTTTGAGGGGAAAAGGCATCCTTGTTAATTTCGGTGAGAATTAATTCCAAACGGTTGGCCCTGTATGGCAGCCACTCCATAGCAGGGAATTAATTGGCTTGTGCAGCAGGATCAAAATCTCTGAAACAGCCGGATAAAAAAGCTCAACAAAAAATTTTAATCATGGCGAAGATAAGATTTGAGGTTTATAGTTTAAAAGTTGTAGTAAAATGTATGGAGTTATGCAACTTATGAATTGGATCACAACAAAATTCATTTAGTACTCTAATTATTAGAGATGTTTCAATACATTTTTCATATTATTAATGTGACATATTGAGATCATAAAAAAAAAAACTCATTTAAAACTTTAATCATTAGAGATGTCCTAAAACTACAGATTTAATAATAGAATTTTCCAATGATCTTCTAAATTTCCTACAATCTCCTCTTTTACCGGCGCTCAAAATTTTGAAACATAAAAAAGGACGTCCCAAATTAAGAGAAACGTCAAATAATTTTTTTTTTCAAAAAAAATAAAAAATAAATGTCCCTTCAATAATTTTATCTCGAAAATACCCCTTTCTTTGATTCAATGTTATTGTAGCATCTATCAGTAGTTGCTATAATATATAGGAGGTATCTCCGGAGCAATGATGTAATGGTTAGGCCCTCTAATAAATAATTAAGGGATTTAAAATTTGAATCTCAACTACAGCGCACTGTAGAAATTTTTTCCTTCAATGAAAAGCAGACCTAAGAATACTGGTCAATTGAATGAATCTCCATTAGCGCTTCTTAATTTATCCTAGTGGTTGGTGGGAAACTTTCGTAGGGCTAGATAGTTATCCGACCTGATTAATTTTTTTTTTTATAATATATAGAAGGTCCCAGATAGTTGTTATAACATGAAAAAACTATCGAATAATTACTACAACGTATAAAAGCTATACAATAACTATTACAACGCATTTAAGTAAATTTAAAATTTAAGATTTATACTGTGTAGAAACTACTGAGTAGTTGCTATAATATATAGAAGTTACCGGTAGCTAGTACAACTTGTTTAGGATTGTAGCAACTATATAATAACTTTTAAAATCATTTTTAAATGATTTTAATAAAATTTAAATAATTTTGATAAATTTATAAATAATATTTTAATATAATAATGTTCATCCTAAACTCTAAATCTTAAACACATCCTAAACTTTAAATCTTAAATCTTAAACACATGGTAACAATGAGTGAGTAGCTTCTATGATGTAAATTTTAAATATTAAACTCATTTTAAACCTGTTATATATCAAAAAATATTGAAAGGATGTCTTAAAAAAAAGAAAAAGGACATCGTACTGTCATGGGTGAAAAAGGGTGCCCGGCGCTGCGTCAGAACTTGCATTTTGACTCCTTCGTCAGAACTGTTGTGGTGGAGAAGTCAAACTTCATTAGGCCTTTGCTCAGAGCTTTGTGTACCGTGGCAGTACTACCACGTAGAATCCTCGACTTTTGCGACGACGTTATGGAATATATACATCGAGTTTTAATCTTTTTACGAACCGAATTATAAGGGTTCGGCTTGTCTTTGATCTTTCCTAGTTGGCGTAGTCGTTCAATTATGAGGGTGGGGAAGACGCAGAGACCACAGGCGTGGGTTTTCTTCTCACAGCTATAGCTAGCTAGCTGCTCCTTCGCTTGCTTGCTTTTGGGTATTTAATTAATTGCTTCGAATGTCGCTGCAGTGCCGATATTCCGAAATCTCGATCGCCTTCTTGTCATCATATCATGTATTTTTTGCTACGATAGAAATGATCGAGTTTTTTTTTTTCTTTTTTTCTTTGAGTTATTAGGGTTTTAAAGGAACTGCTTCTGCTGCGGCCATGAATGCAAATAATTAAGAGAGAGGAAGTGGTGGAAATGGTATAGGACCCGTAGTGGTGGTTTTGCTTCCCGTGATCCTCTCTCCACTTTTGATCTTCTTTTTCCTCGATTGTAAGAGATGTATTAATAATTCCATGTATAATATCTGTTTTTCTTTCTTTTTTTATTTGCTTTGGTTTAGTTCTTGATGTTCTGCTTGATCATGATCGGAGTTAAGGTGGATCTTGCTAAAAGGAGGAGCTAGCTGGATACAAATTAACTATTCGATGAGTTTTAGGAGATCGGCCTTCATGAACGCCGGCGGTGATCTCTCCCACAGATCCCAAAAAAAACATTCCTTCACCTCCCCGGCTCTCTCCCTCGGCCTGGTAATTACAATTTATTAAGTTGATTCTTAGAGATTTTTTTTTTGTATTTCCATTAATTAATTATTCGCTGATCAATTTTTTAGGATTCTTGTTTGTTTGTTGGTTGGTTTAATTCGCCTTTTTCTGCAGCAAACCGGCACGGAAACACACATGAACTTAAGCCGAATAACCGGCGATGAGAACGATAGCAGATCAGGGAGCGACAACTTGGAAACTGTCTCCGGCGACGACGTTGATCAAGAACAGAATCCCCGAAAGAAGAAGAGATACCATCGCCACACTCAGCAACAAATCCAAGAACTCGAAGCGTATATTAATTACCGATCGATATATTTACTGTTTGATTATAGAAGAATAATATTACAGATTCAATTAATTTATTTTTTGTTGCTGTTCATCTTTAATTAGTTTGTTCAAGGAGTGTCCTCACCCTGATGAGAAACAAAGGCTTGAACTGAGCAAGCGACTTTGCTTGGAGAGCCGCCAGGTCAAGTTCTGGTTCCAGAATCGGCGGACTCAGATGAAGGTGATCATATATATATATATATAGTTAATCGCAATTCTCTTTAATTAATTTGATTTCCAATCGAGAATTTATTTGTTGTTCGTCTCGTAATTAATTGTGTTGATTACAGACACAAATTGAGCGGCACGAGAACGCGATCCTCAGGCAGGAGAACGACAAGCTGCGTGCGGAGAACATGGCGATCGGGGAGGCGACGAGGAGTCCTGTCTGCAGCAACTGCGGCGGCGCGGCGATGCTCGGCGAGATCTCCCTCCAGGAGCAGAACCTCCGCATCGAGAACGCCAGGCTCAAAGAAGAGCTCGACCGCCTCTGCGCCCTCGCCGGCAAGTTTCTCGGCCGCTCCACGGCTTATTTCGCGGCTGACAACGTCGACGTCGCGCCGCCCCCCTTTCCGAGATCGCTCCTGGATCTTGGCGTGGGCGGCTTCGCCGCAGGATTAGTCCTCCCTTCGGTAACCGCCGCGCCTGAACTTTTTCCTCCGACGCCTGCGACCACCAACCCGTTGCACGGCGGCGCTGCCGTCGCACCCCTGACCTCATCCGACAGAAGCATGTTGTTGGAGCTCGCACTGGTGGCCATGGATGAGCTACTGGCCATGGCGCACATGGACGCACCGCTTTGGATCCGGAGTTCAGATAGCAGCGCGGAGACCTTGAACTACGATCAGTATCACCACAGCGTCCGCCGCATCGCCGGCTTGTCGCCGGATGGATTCGTCGCCGAAGCTTCGAGGCAGACCGGAATGGTGATCATAAATAGCCTAGCTCTCGTCGAAACATTCATGGATTCTGTAAGTTATAAATATTTATACATATTTTTTTCAAAAGAAATTAATCACCCGATCGATATCCAATTGATTGTTTGTGATGTAGGATCGTTGGGCAAACATGTTCTCTTCCATCGTAGCCAAGAACACAACCGTAGAAGTCATATGCAATGGTGTGGGTGGAACTAAAAACGGCGCTTTGCAACTCGTGAGCCAAGATTTTGTTTGTAATCTAATCTTTGAATCAAAAAGTTTAGCAACAATTTGTCGATTGCAAATGTAGATGCGCGCTGAACTGCAAGTGTTGTCGCCGTTAGTTGCGATTCGGGAGGTGAACTTTCTCCGATTTTGTAAGCAGCAGGCGGAGGGCACTTGGGTTGTGGTGGATGTCTCCGTCGACTTTATCAGAGCAAACGCATCATCATCTGGATCCAACTGCAGATTGATGCCTTCTGGATTTGTGGCTCGAGATATGCCCAATGGTTACTCGAAGCTCGTATGGGTGGAGCACGCAGAGTACGACGAGTCTCAGGTGCATCTTCTCTACCGCCCACTGCTCCGCTCCGGCCTGGCCTTCGGCGCCTGTCGGTGGCTAGCCACCCTTCAGCGCCGGTGCGAGTGCCTCGCCATCCTCTTGTCCGCTTCCAATAACTTGGACGAGTCTGGTAATTAACGTGTATCGATTATGTAACTAATATGGACAATCGGTGTATGAATTTCTTGGAATATTGGCCGGAGCTATCTAACAGGGGCGATAACGGCGAGCGGGCGGCGGAGCATGCTGAAGCTGGCGCAGAGGATGACCGAAGCCTTCTGCGCTGGCGTTTGCGAGTCGTCGGCGTACGAGTGGACCAAGCTGGAATCGCACAGCATTAGGCCCGACGTGCATGTGATGACGCGGAAGAGCGTGGGCGACCCGGGCGAGCCGGCCGGCGTGGTCCTCAGCACCGCCACCTCTGTTCCCCTGCCCCTGATCTCGCCGAAGCGCCTCTTCGACTTCCTCCGGGAGGCGGGCCTCCGAAGCAAGTGGGACATCCTCTCCAACGGCGGCCCCATGTACGAGATGGCTCACATCGCCAAAGGCCATGGCGCCGGCAACGCCGTCTCCCTCCTCCGTGCCAGCGTACGCATTCCGTTACTTACTCGCTAGCTGCACCACCTGGTTAATCAATCGCTCGATCAAAAATCCCATTTTGAACCACGCAGGCGGTGAGCTCGAACCAACCAAGCATGCTGATACTGCAAGAGACGTGCGCCGACGCGTCGGGCGGCGCGATGGTGGTATACGCGCCGGTGGACGTGCCGGCGATGCACCTGGTCATGAACGGCGGCGACTCGGCCTACGTGGCACTGCTGCCTTCGGGCTTCGCCATCCTCCCGGACGGCGGCGAGGGCTCTCTTCTCACCGTCGGATTCCAAATCCTCGTAAACAACCAGCCGACGGCGAAGCTGACGGTGGAGTCGGTGGAGACCGTCAACAACCTCATCTCCTGCACGGTTCAAAAAATCAAAGCGGCAGTGTTCCACTACGGGGACTAATTATCAAGCACCCATCGATGTATCGTATCTATCGATCGATCGACCGAATTAAATAGATGAGTAATAATAATTACAATGAATGAATTGGAGAGTGATGGAGTCAAGAACGAACCGTACGTGTGGCCGCACTATGGTGGTGGTTCGGGCATTGACTCGATCTCATGTATGTATGCAATGATATTTTGGGAGTGATCTTCTTGTTCGATTGTGATGGATGGGTTCATATGTGCAATGAGTTAACTGTGTGTACGTTTCTTTCGATCTCGATTCAGATCTGACGACGATTTTAATGAATTGATTAATGGTGCGTTGGTTCTCCTCGTGTATGTGTGCATGGACGACGTCTCACCTTTCTGCCATGCATTAAACGTAGGCAGGCCAGTGCCAGCAGAGCGCATTAATGCCGTCGTCTGCGACTCTGCCCATGAATTTAATGCTGCGACCTCGCCGATCGAGATCGATTGATGCTAGCCCCACGGGGTGATGACTGATTACTATCAAAAAATTAAATCTTAAAAAACAAAATTGTTAATATCAAAAAATTTAATGGCTGATTACTAAATTTAGTGTTTATTTATTAAACTAAACTTTTAGGGCACAAGGAAATTTGATATCATTACTTAAAGTATTTACAAATTTATGATGGTCAAAATTAATGATTTTAAAGGTGCAAACGTATTAGCGAATATTTAAAAAAAAACAAAAATAGATACAAAATATTTTAAATTTAGTATTATTTACATTTACACAATTTATTAGCTTCCTTATATGTGCCCATTTGATGAAAATTCAAACTTATGTCTATTTTTATTAATTTATTGATTTGCATCTTCAAACTTTTAATAATTATAAACTTTTACACCCCATAAATAGAACATTAATAATTTAGTATACTCAACAAATATTATTTCAATAAAAAATTGACTCCGATCAAACCGTTTTATTAAATAACTCGTAATCATTTTTGCCTATTTTAAAATGTAGATTGATTTATAAATAAATTTGCACCTCCGAAAAAAAACATTTCGACTTGAATTTTTAATATCCCTTTTAACATATTTTTAAAATTTTATTTTGTAAACTGAGTTGCACTTCCATTTTTAAAGGACAAGTTGACTCATTACAAATCAATCACTTTAAAACTAAAATTTGGGACAATTATAAATTTGCTACGTGTTTTTTCAAAATCAATCAGATGCGTTTCATTTTAATTTTTTATCAAAAGGGTACTCTCTCTCTCTATATATATATATATATATGATTAATCATGTTAGGATAACGTCGGACCGGAGTGATCGGCTCGGTCCCACGAAAGTTTCCCACCGGCTACCAGGATAAATCGGGAAGCGCTAATGGAGGAAAAATTTCCTACAATGCGTCGTAGCTGAGATTCGAACCTTAAATTCCTTGATTATCCATTAGAGGGCATAATCATCGCACCGTTATCCCGGAGACGAACGTTTCATTTTTTGCCACTATATATATATATATATATTACTAAACTATCTTTCATTATTTTCATTATTATGTAGGAGTATCTTATTTTTATTATTATCTATCTCTTAATTTTCTTCATGTAAATCAAATATCAATTACTATATAATTATAGTAGCTTCTATATTATAGGAAAAAATTAAAATTATTCGAACCTTCAAAAATAATTTAAAAGATATTTTTTGAGTCTGAAATATAGTTGTTATGGGTTTTACCTTGTAAGAAGTTGTAGTTCTTTGAATAAGTTTCATTTATGTCTCGTAGTTTAAATCGAGTTAAAAGTTATGACAACTTAAAATTTAGGATTTAACATTCATATTGTAGCAACTACGAATTCGTAGTTGTACAATTGCATGGTTGTTACATTCACATTGTACAACTCAGTAGTGATAACTATGATTATACAATTATAATAGTTATGATTTCATAATTACTATAATATGTCTGATTTATAAGAGACAGAATAATAATAAGAACGAGATAATTATATTATTTGATAAGAGGTAAAATGTCTTTTTAATAAAAAAATAACATAACAAAAAGATGATTTTTTGACTTTTGCTCAAAAAATTTTATATTCTAAACAAAATATTAATATTTTCTTACACATAAAACAATTTATCTCGACAAAAAAAACAAATCTAATTAAATTAAGCTTCGATGCTACAATAAAGTGAATGCCAAGCTTCTTAAGTGATGCCTCAGTTAATTGAAGAAGCAGAACATCTCATTTAATAGAAGAAATTAATGCACAGAAATGAATCCCCAGTTAAAACGGTTAGACACTGAATGATGCTGCCACCAAGAAACAATCAGAGCTCTGAAAGCTGATCGAGTTTGTCAATCCTAAATACATAGATTTTACTGAAACAGACTTTGGCACAGAGTTGAAAGCGAACCATTCATTGACCAAAGAGAGGTCAAACAAAATCTACAACTTCATAATATCAAAATGCCCATTGTCAACCCTTGACACTTTGCTTCGATGAAAAGAATCAGTACTCAATAGAATTGGGGAAAAAAACATTTAACTTTGTTTCTGCAGATACAGAGAAAAGAGTAAACAATTGAATCTTTCAGTCTCAGTTCGATCAACTACAGAATGAATAAAGAATGAATGTATCTGTAAGAATGGTATAAAAGAATCTGTAAGAACTGTGAAAAACTCATGCAGAAGCCAGCAGATTTGACTGAGATGTAGAGGAACTGCCTGCGACTTTTGAAGGAACCCAAGCTGAGACAGTGTAGAGAGCCTGATCCAACCACTTGAGAGTGAGTGCTTCACCTTCCCCGTGTTTCTCCAACCTGTAGTTCTCGCTGCAACTGTACATCTTCAGTATCATGTGAATTTGAAGCATCTCTCTTTGTTTGAATCCCAGGTTTCTGAAACCACCGTCCTCCATTAGCCTCTTCCAGCCCTCGAAATTTTCGTGCCTTTCGATGCGATCATCGCCTTCACAGGCAATTATGTTCCTGATCTCTTTGGCAAACATCTCTTCGACTTTGATCCTGGCAAGGCTGTCCTTGGGCATAGCATGATCCAAGGCATCAAAGATGACTGAGTAGTAGTTTAATGATCTGGCCATCCTTCTCCCCCAATTGGCTTCGTTGTGCTTCACTTCTTGTTCTGCCATCACCACAATTGCAGGGTTCGTGCTCCTGACGAGCTCAAGAAGGTCGGAGAAAGCCTTCCCGGTCTCGTCGTGGAGCGCCCGGTGAAGCATTAGAACGCAGTTGATGGCCACGCACTCCTCCCTCCTGACATGGAGCATCCAGAGCCTCACGTCCTCCACCCTGTCCACGACGGCGTGGAACTTGAAGGCGAGTCCCAGCGACTCCGATAGACGAGATAGCCTGAGCCCTGTGTCGGCGAGCTCCTGCCTGGACTCCCCGATTCCAGTGATGCGCACGTGTGTGGGCGGGTAATGCCTGGAAGCCAAGCTCTGGAGCAAGCTTGGCCACTGAACACCTTGCTTGATGTCGAAATCGATGATATGCACTCTGTCTTGCCCTTCGAATGCCTTCGACAGCATCTCGTTGACGGTGAAGTGGAGGAACTTTGGGATGGGAGTGGTGCAGTCGAGGACCCGCAAGGCCACGTGGTTGTCGTCGTCGGAAGGGTGAACGAGGCTCCTCGGCGGAGAAATGGAGAAGATGCGAGGGAACAACTTAACGGCTCGGAGCGCGAAAGCTTCGGTGAAGTAGGCGGCGACTCGGTAGAGGGGGGAGGTACCGGTCGGGGTGGCCGTCTCGCCGAGTCGAGCTAAGAAAAAGTTGATGGCTAGGTAGTTCGCCGAGGCGATGGACTCGGCGCAGGACGTGAGAAAGCTCACGACTTCAAACCCCTGCTGCTCCGTCGGGTCGCCTATTGCACCGGCAACATAACGATTAGGTTCATTGCGCTTCTCTGGCGATGAACTGTAGTCTCTGCACCAAGAGCTGGAGCCGGGAGACGAATCCTCGATTGTGTATTTCTCGTCTTCTTCGCCGGTGCTCGAGTCATCCTCGAGCTCGCCGGTCCTCGTCCTCTTGGTTCGGTCACTGTCGTCGAGGGTATCGAGTTCGATGGATCTTTTCCGGCTCCTCCGGCGCTCCCAGTGCCTGCCGACGCTTCCAGCTTCCGCCACGTCAATGGCTCCACCTCGCCACGCGGATGCCTGGGGCACTATGGAGGACGAGGAAAAAGAATGCGTTACTGGGTTCTGCGGCCTAATAAAGGGGCAAGAAGCGACTCGGCTCGCCGGCGGCAGCTTCTTCTTCTCCTTGCAAGAGGAGGAAGAGATGCTGCAGGGCAGGTCGAGCCGGCGGGTGCTCATCTGCTGCGTCGGAGGAGGTGGACGGTGAGAATGACTAAGAACGTTATTCTCACCACTCTCACTCAACGTGTGCCCCGCCGACAGCAGCCTCGGCGAGCACCCAACCAACATCCTCTGCCTCTCGTCCCAATTTTTTCTTTATGAAAATCAACAAAATGAAATATTACGTCGAGAAGATAAAAATTATTTTCAAGGAAAGAAAGACCGACTACCGTCGGAAAGAATGAATGATTTGATACCTCAATTGTAACGAATGAAGTACGAACGATCAAAGAATAGAAAAATAGTTATCTTTTAGTTCCTTGTTTATAGATTCTTCTAACGCATTGAACAAACTAGAACTCTGTGAAAGAATCAAACAGTGTGTAGAAGAAAGGGGAACATCTTGAGCTTAACTGCGTGGGGAAAAAAAGAAGATCAGAAAACAAAAGCGATACAGATTCGAAAACATTACCGAGATGATCTGAGCACGTCGACACTCCACATCGAAGCATGTCGTTTGATCATTGCAGACGTCTCCTTCAGCTCCATGATCTTCCTCGCAACCACCTGATTAAAGAAAACGAAAAAGGAGAAAGTTTAGCTTTCCAGTGACATCTCCCCAATCCAAAACTTCCACTAGTTTGGTTTCCTCAAGTGCGAAAATTAGAGAAGAAGAGATTCGAGAAGGGAAAACTAGAGTGTTTCGGTGTGTTTTTCTTCTTCCTCCTTGGGCACTGCTTGCATTTCCTGCTCTGTCTTCCTCCTCCTTGGCCTCTCCCTGCTACTGCGACGGGGGTTGAAAGTGAATCGCCACGGACGGCACCAGGCGAGGAGGGCAAAAAGAACTCTACAGCCCGTAGGGAATCGGGATTCCTGGGACGGTCCTGTTCGCGATGTCCTCCCGTTGGATCCGCATCGGACGGACAAGCTTGGCACTGATTTTGACCGTTGGTAATAATAATAATACGCTTTTGCCAATTCGACCGTTGGGGGAATCAGATTCAGGGCTGGTCGGTGACCGTACTGCGACCGGAAACTTCTTGGTTCGACCAACCCCGCGGGGGCATGCGGGGATGGGGTGGGGCGACGCTGACACCGGACATCTGAAGACCGGTAGGTATTACCGCTACAATGTTGACGCGTGTAGCATGACGTGATATGGGTAGGCCAAGGTCGGGGAGCCGAGTACCACGTCGCGAGCAAGACATACAGCGTGTTTTTCTTTTTTCCTTTTATATATATTTTAAAAAATTCGAATGCAATTTAGATTTAGCCATAAAACTAATTAATGAAAAACAGACTCGTTTTCTTTATTCCTTCTAATTGCCCCTGTGCATGTAGTGATGAAATAGTATCAAATCGGTTTCCAAGCCTGACTCGACGAATTTCGATTCAATTTATGCAAAAAACCGTGTGGAAAAAAACACATGACAACACTAGAAGTCCATGAGTCAAAACAGATGGGAGAAAAGGGAATTAAGTTTATTTTGTTTGTATTATATTTATGCAATCTTGAAGTATTGACAGTCAATTTTTGTTTGTTATGAATGAGCTTATAACAATGCGTAGACCTTTGAAAAACAAAGTTGTATAGGCAGTAAACAACCATATATTTTTTATCACAATCCGTAGGGGTAAAATTTATTTTGTTCCATGAGATTTCAGTTCAATTATAAAATAATCCTTATAATTTTAATTTATTTTAATTTAATCTCTCATTTTATTTTTCTATAATAATTTCTGTCAAAATAATATGAAATGATCAACTGACCTTTTATTATACTTCATTCAAATACATTTAAAATAAAATCATCCCGAATATTGAAGCAAAATAATTTTTAAATTATGAAAAAATATAAAATAATCTCTATTTATAAAATTATGATA
>JBBUKS010000095.1:9744878-9755329 GCA_038050645.1 Hedychium gardnerianum | reverse complement strand
CGGGTAACCGGCCCGTTGACCCGGTTAGGGGCCCGGGCTGGACCCGGCCCGGGGTCAGGCCTATGTGGACCCATGTCAACTCATGAATGATGAGTTTATAACTACTTCATTACCTTTATTGATAATCACTCACGATTTGGGTATGTGTATCTATTAAAATACAAATCTGAGACATTTGAAAAGTTCAAAGAATTTAGACATGAAGTAGAGAAACAATTTGGCAAAAGTATCAAAATACTTTGATCAAATCAAGGTGGCGAATACTTAAGCCAAGAATTTCTAGATTATCTCAGGAACAATGACATATTGTCTCAATAGACTCTACCTTACACACCACAATACAATGGTGTATTAGAGAGGCGAAATCGATCCATGTTAGACATGGTTAGGTTGATGATAAATCATGCAAATCTGTCCAAATCCTTTTGGGGTCACACACTCGAGATAGTTATTTACTTGCTAAACAGGATCCCGGCTATGACAATCTCTATTACCCCATATGAGATATGGAATGTAAGAAACCTCATTTGTCTTATTTGAAGACATGGGGTTGTCCTGCTCATGTGAAGAGAACTGTATCAGATAAGTTAGATGCTAAGTTTGATAAATATCTATTTATTGGTTACCCTAAGAAAATTAGGGGTTACCAATTCTATTATTCCTTCGAACAAAATATATTTGTTTCAAGGCATGCTATGTTCATAGAGAAAGAGTTTTTCTTATAGGAAATAATGGGAGTGAGGTTGAACTTGGGATAGTTCAAGAGACTCTAATAGACACCAAGGAGATGTCAATCAAGAACCATAGCTAATTACTGATGCAGGAAGATCCGAAAATTTTTATTATTATTTTTGGCAATTTTCATTCTTTTGGTATTTAAGGTATTTTTGATATTTATGATATTTTTGGTAATTTTAATTTTTTTTAGTATTTTAGGTATTTTTGATAATTTCTATCTTTTTATATTTTTAAATTTTAAATCTGTTTATAGATTTTAGGACTATAACTTTTTTCTTTTATTTAGGATTCCTTTCTTTTCTTTACAAGATAGGAATTATGATCTATATATTAGGATTTTTTTTCCTTTATTTAGATTTAAGGATTATGAGTCTTTTTCCTTTTTGTTAGAATTCTTTTTCTTTCTTTATAAGTTAGGAATTGAAGTTTACATGTTGGGATTTATTTCTTTTCTTTGTGTCTTAGGGTTGGAGTCTATATAAGAGTCATGTTTAGTTATTTGAAGATAATCCTCTGTTATGATATAAAATTTTCCTTTTGATTGAAAAAATCTGGAGGACGATTATTTTCTCTTCTTGTCTTCTCCTCAATTCCCTCTTCTTGTCAGCCCGTAGGATAATCACTATCCTGCCCGGTGTTAGTTGGTATCAGAGCTAATAGTGTCTAATTTGAGGAAGTCGAGCGTCAGATCCAATGGAAGGTCATTGTGGTGGTGCTCGTGGTCATGTCAGGCAGGTTTCGACTGAGCAAGTTTCACACCGTGGTCATAACACCCAAGATATGATTAAGGATTTACAAAGGCAAGTTGTAGATTTAACCCAGCGTGATTTACATAGACAAGTTGAAAACTTATCCCATCGCCTAGTGGAGATGAAGCAAAATCTTGAAGATCGTGAGGTGCGTGGTCGAGAGAATCGGCATGGAGACCTCAGATTTTGAGTCGATCTACCTGAATTTTATGGTACATTATAGACAGTTAATATTGTTGATTGGATTAACAAAGTGAAATGGTTCTTCAACTATAAGCAAGTTCTGGATCAGATGAAGGTGATGCTGGGCAACTACCATGGGGTGACGTGGCCCTCTGTCGCTAGGATAGAGGAAAACTGGGATCAGGTGTTTGCCTTGTCTGGGGACAACATCCAATCATCGGCGGCAGAAGTGTTCGTAAAAGATGGAGGCGGTCTGACCACAAAGGATGACTTCATCGATAGGATCACCTTCGATCTCGATAGCACGCTAGCTCCGCAGGGGTATCGATTGGAAGGGAAGGTCGGAGAGCGGGCGAAGGGGGAGGTAATGCTCTCGGTTTAGTTCTGGTCACAAGCTGCTGAGGCCTTCACCGAGGCCTGGCATTCTTGTTGGTGACGACTTGTCTTCCATTAAGGACAAGGTGTATATGGCCCCCAAGTTATAGTACCTGCTTGTGTCGACCATCGAGGCTCATGACCTCGTCGTCTCCAGCTCGATCCCTGTATGCCTACCTAAGCTCTTGGCAAAAACTCAAGTGGAAGTCTATGTCCTCCACACCCAATTACCTTCAGCACTTCCCTAGATGGAACAAAGACCTCATGTTCGTAGTGGCCGAGTCGTTCGACGACCTCTTGACGGTGTCCATGGAAGACCACATTAGCCCTGGCCATGAGGAGTTGCTTGGACGGCTCACCGTGCCTATGTCGGCTATCGAACAAAGGCTGGACGACAAGCGGGTGGTGTCGCATTAGCTCGCGCTCGACTGAGAATAGGGCTCTGGTCGCACCGACAACCACGTCCATCCACACCTCAACCTGGGCGGTGGCTATCATGTTCTTGATGAAATAGCGGCACACAACAGCGATCTCTAGCCTACTTCGAGGCAGCTTTGAGAGCAGCCAGTAGACTCACAGAACCCGAAGGAAGCCCTATGAAATGCTTTATGGAGGATGCTTGGTTGTCGTTGCCACTTACAACTCTTTGATTTTTGCCCTCTACAAAGGAGGCACCTATGCTGCATTCTTCCATGCTGCTCGTGCAGCTAGTGATGAGCACGCTGCCACCAAAGTGCTTGATAGATCAAGAAGGCTCTATGGTCTCCAGTACCATATGGAGGTCACACATTCTCCTCAAGGAATGGAGATACTCCGACATTTTCACTTGGACGTTTGTGAGATATCTGCTGAATGGAGGATGCAAGATGTACTCGAAGAAGAAGTTAAGGTTATCAAAGGTATGGTAGGGCCTGATGAGCATGTGATTTGTGCACTATCTGGAGGAGTTGATCTCACTGTTGTTGCCACTCTTGTTCACAAGGCAATTGGAGATAGGGTTCATTATATTTTTGTTGACAATGGCTTATTGAGGTACAAGGACTGGGAAGAGAGGGCAGAGGCGAAGGCAGTGTAGAGGATGCTGGGAGTTGTCACCAGCGAGAGGGATGCGACGAGAAAGAATCTTCATGCAATGTTTTTCAAGAGTGGTTCGACGAGGATTCCCAAGTTTAGCTGCTAGTAGATTTTGCTCATTTAGTATCAAATGATCGTCCTCCTAGGCTACCACCTGACATTACTTTAAACTCGAGGACGAGTTCTCTTCAACCTGGGGTGACTAATGCAGGAGGATCCAAAGATTATTATTATTATTATTGATTTTTTTTTTTGGTATTTTAGGTATTTTTGGTAATTTATATCTTTTTGTATTTTTGGATTTTGAGTCCGTTTAGAGATTTTAGGATTTTAAGTTTTTTCTTTTATTTAGGATTTCTTTTATTTCTTTACAAGATAAGAATTATGATCTATTTATTAGGATTTTTTTATTTTATTTGGATTTAAGGATTATGAGTCTTTTTTCTTTTTGTTAGGATTCCTTTTTTTTACAAGTCAGGAATTGAGGTTTACATGTTGGAATTTATTTCCTTTCTTTATGTCTTAGGGTTGAAGTCTATATAAGAGTCATGTTTAGTTGGTTAAAGATAATAATATAAAATTTTCCTTTTGTTTGGAAAAATCTGAAGGACGGTTATTTTATCTTCTTGTCTTCTCCTCAATTCTCTTTTCTTGTCAGCCTACAGAATAATTGTTATCCCATCCGGTGTCAATTACTCACAATGATGAGGTAATGACTAAACCTATTAACCTCTTCGTAGATCTGGTAGGACACGTCAAATTTCCAAGAGATATGAATTTCTCATAAGTGAATCGAGAGACATGTGTCATTGAGGTTGAAGAGCCTATTAGTTATGAAGAAATTCTAAAAAGTTTATAAAGGGATTCATGGTTAAAAGCCATGAAGTCATAAATGAATTCTATGTATGAAAATCAAGTTTGAAACTTGGTGAACCCACCCGAAGGTATAATGCCTATTGGGTGCAAGTCGATTTTCGAGAAGAAGACTAACATAGATGGTAATTTGATTACCTACAAAACAAGATTGGTGACAAAAAGTTATCGTCAAAAATATGGTATTGACTATGACAAAACTCTCACTAGTAGCAATGCTTAAATCCATTCGGATACCCTTGACCATAGCATCTCATTATGATTATAAGATATGACAAATGGATGTAAAAATAACTTTCCTCAACAAAAATATGTTCGAAGATGTGTATATAATATAACCTGAGGGTTTCATGTCTATTGACAAAAATAAAGTATGTAAACTTCAATGATCCATTTATGGATTGAAACAAACATCCAGGAGTTGAATATCTGTTTTAATGAGGTAATAAAAGAGTTTGATTTCTCACAAAATTCAGATGAACCTTATGTATACATGAAGGTTAGTGGGAGTGCGATCGTGTTTCTAGTGTTATATGTTGATGACATTGCTCATAGGAAACAATGTGCTTGTTCTACCGTCAGTTAAAGTTTGGTTATCGAAAACATTCTCCATGAAAGACATGGGAGAAGCAACTTATATCCTTGGGATTAAGATCTAGAGAGATAAATCAAAACGGTTACTTGATCTTTTGCAGTCTACATACATAGATAAAGTGCTAAAATAGTTTAGCATGGATGAATCAAAGAAAAAATTTCTTTCCATGAGACATAAGATTCACCTTTCAAAGTCTATGTGGCCGAGTATACAAGACGAGAGGATTCACATGAATCAGATCTCATATGCGTCAGCTATAGGATCAATCATGTGTGTTATGTTATGTACTAGGCCTGATGTATCATACACTCTGAGTGTCATGAGAATATATCAATCGGATCCAGGAATGGATTATTCGGTGACTGTCAAGATAATCCTTAAGTACTTAAGAAGAACTAAGGATTTGTTCTTGGTATATGGAGAAGGTGATATAGTTATACGCGGGTATATTAATGTTAGCTTCTAGACAGACAAGGATGATTCCAAGTCTCAGTCTGGATACATATTTACCTTAAATAGAGGCGCAATATGTTGGAAAAGTTTCAAATAAGAAATCATTACTAATTCTACCACCAAGGCAGAATACATTACGGTTTTTGAAGCAACAAAGGAAGCGGTTTGGATCAAAAAGTTCATCACTGAACTTGGAGTGATTCCGAGCACTGTTGAAGTATTATCAGTTTACTGCAACAACAATGGAGCCATTGCAAAGGCTAAGGAACACAGGTCTCATCAACGATCTAAACATGTGCTTCGCCGCTATCACTTAATCAGGGAGATCATAAGTAGGAAAGAAATATAAATTGAGAAAACTCTCACCGAAAGGAATCTTGCGAATCCTTTGACAAAGGCTCTACCACAAAATAAGTTTGAGAGTCATATAGAAACTTTTGGTATCAAATACCAAGGCGATTGACATTAGGACAAGTGAGAGTATGTTATATTTGAGAGATGTCCTAAGACAATCGCCTTAGATTTTATTTTATTTATTTGATAAATAAAATTCACTATTTAGGTGTACATTCTCTATGTATGTGATTTGATCTTAAACTTAATTAATGAAGTGCACAATACAATGTATAATATGAGAGAAGTTGTGATTGAATCACAATTAGTGGGTATCTCATCATGTGTAATTGTGTACGTATTGAAAATTTCCCTAGTTGATGAATTGATGAGACTGAACATCATCAATTCTATGAGACTAGCATATGTTATACTCCTTGGTTTATCCAAGCAGTCGATCCTCGTTGGTAGGAAATATTAGGATGTTGAGAGTTAACATATGGATGCTAGTTAAGGGTAACTAGTTTATCGGATGTGATTTGCTATGAGACTTTATATGATTCTATACATGTCAATGAAGATCTTATTGCGGTTCAAGTGCAAGTTTCCTTATACTTGAGGTGTTCAAGTCATCTTGGTCATGGAAGTTTATATTTTGACATTTTTGTTATACATCTCCTAGGGGATGTAATTACGGGATGATAGAGTATAATTCAATATGCCTGAAGGTATTTGGATAACCCACAAACGATTCACCATTATTCCTTTTAAAAGGAGACGTATACCCTATGACCCGTAGGATCGAAAAGCGCTAGAGGGGGGGGTGGTGAATATCACTCGTGACTTTTTCACTTTTTTGTAAACTCGAGAGTATAAAGCAGCGGAATAATAGAAATAGAACAAGGAAAGATAACACAAACTAACGCGCTTTCTTTTTTACTTGGTTCACCGCCCAGCAACGACTAGTCCAAGGCCCGCACCTAAATGAGTACTTTCGATAGGCAATACACTAATTGCATGATGAATTATAACAAATATGAAAGTGAAAGTACAAGTAAAGACAAATATACCAACTACTGTAAAGTAAGAGCTTTAGCATAGTCGTTGGTGCAACATTACGATGTCGTAGAGAGCTTTTCGGAGCAGCATGCAAATACGAAAGTTGTGTAGAATTATTGTACGAAGCTATTGGTCGAAGTTCTCTTTTATTGACTCATCCAGGCGCCTCTATCTAAGTCAACCTGATCTGATCCGAGTTAGCCGCCGTTTATCCATCTCCAGGCACCTCAATCCCTTTGAGGTGCCTCAAGCGCTGACGTGGCTCGATCTAGTCAAAGCTTGACTCTGTTGAGTCTATCCCAACCTAGGCGCCTCAATCCCTTTGAGATATCTGGTTGTTGATGTGCACCGACTAATCAGAGGCTGTCACCTCATCCTTCCAATGCCGAGGTGATTGAGGTGCCTCAATACCTTTGAGGAGTCTGGTTCGACTTGAGGTGTTTAGATCCTTCTAGGCGCCTGGTTCAACAGTTTCTATGCTTATGTTTTCTATGTCACAGATTTAACACATACAAAATATATAACACAATAAATATTGTTCGACAATCTCAGGACTATCCAGTTCTGACTTTTGAATTTTTGGTCAAACCCTTGGTCGAACCAACACCTACTGTTCCCTCAACGGGGAACGCGTCTTGACCTACTCCTCTCAGGAGAGTTTATTTGTTGCCAAATATATGGACCTCTAGACTGTTTGGACTTTCGCTCAACCATCTCGACTTCCGGGACTTTCCGCTAGACATCCAGTCATTGACCTGCCTAAACTCCTGCCTGGTGTCCTCGATCCCCAGGGCTTTTCGCCTAGTGTCCTCCACTCCTAGGACTTCTGCCCGATATCCTTGATCCGCCAAGACTTATGCTCAGTCTCCCGAACTAGGACTTTGTTGTCCAATCTCCCTGATCAGGTCTTTTTGCCCAGTCTAATTGACCAGGACTTCGTTGCCTAACCTTAACTAGAACTTTCACCTTGCCTAAGTTCCCTTAGGACTTTCTGCTTGAGCTTCCTAAACACTCAGTTAGACTCATTAGATAACAACAAATCTTAACTTTGAATCTTTATCATCTATCAAAACATAGGTTCGATTAGCTGGTGCTTCCAGTACCAACATGACCTCTTGTCAGGATTATTGCTCGTAAGTCTTTGGCCAAAGCAAAACATGTCAAGAGGATGGTCTTGTTGGACATGTGTTTGACTAATTTGAATTCACAGGACAAGAAACTACTACATGGTCTAGCTATGACATAGTCAACATAGTGGGGACTAACACATAGACCATATCTTGATTACTGTAACTGTTGAAAGGTTCAAAATTCTTTTTAAAATCATCTGTGATTTTTTGGTTAATTGGGGGCATGATGTACTACTAGGTGCCCCTCATGATCTTTATATAATTAATGATTAATTATGAATGACCAACATAACCGGGAACATATTGGGTCACACGCACTACGAGTATTTTTCTTTAAGACATAAAATGAGTTAAAGAATGTGATTCTTAAAAAGTCAAAAAAAGAGAAAGAGATTAAGTCTAGTTAAATCAGACAAAGTGCAAATATGAAAATTATTTGTCAAACTGGGAGAAGAATAAACCACGTCTATTAGAGGCGAGTTAGTTTTATATAAATTTATATGACCGGATTAGTTTTATATAAATTTATATGATTAAGTTGGTTTTATATAAATTTATATGACCGGATTAGTTTTATATAAATTTATACGATTAAGTTGGTTTTATATAAATTTATATGATCAGATTAGTTTTATATAAATTTATATAACCAAGTTGGTTTTATATAAATTTATATGACCAGATTAGTTTTATATAAATTTATATGACCGAGTTGGTTTATATAAATTTATATGACCAGATTAGTTTTATATAAATTTATATAACCAAGTTTGGGCTTATGAAGAGATATATATAATCCTCTTCATGAAAAAGGAAAATTGAGATTCCTTCGAACTCTCATTGGGTTGGTGTAGCCCACCTCTCATTGGTGTCACTTCCTCCCTTGTGTCATTGTCCAAGCCTCTTGTCGCTAGCCACCCTAGTGGCCAAACCTCTTGGAGTGTCGACCATCTCTTAGCTGCCACCCAATCTCAGACGCCGACCCTTGCTTTGTTGTTGGCCACTTCCCTTTTCTTCTTCCTCAAGATTTGATCTGAGGAGGAAGAACGTTTGGATGCTATCGATCTCTCTCTCTTCTTTTTGTCATCTCTACGCTTGGTTAGTACCGATCAGAGAAACAACTTGTTGCTCGAGGAGTTGTCTTGAAGAAATTCGGTGTGGATACTAATAAAGACTAGCCTTGTGAGGCTAGCTAAATGCTCTCTACAAAATTCGATTATGAACTCGAAGGTATAATCTTTAGATTTATATTATGTCTTACACATGATGATCTTGTTGTGTTTTTGGGATGCGCAAATATTTTCAAAATTCTTTTGCTTCCACTCTGTGTGTTTTATCAAAAACATGTGTGTTTTTCTCGCATAAATCCCAACACGGTCATCATCTAGCCCATCTCCCCTTCTCAATTGGCATCCATCTTCTTCTCATATAGATCTGATCTCCTCCACTAAATAAAGCAAGAACTGGCCTCAATCAGTTCTCCAAGATCCGATCAGCCCACATCCGGCCTTCGATTTGTGAATTTTTGGGATTTTCCAGTTTCATCTTTGATCCGGACAGAATCATCTTTGATTAGGGCAACAGTTCTTCTTCCATGAGCTTGGTTGATCTTTATGTTTGATCATGTGTTGATTTGTAGCTTGGTTGATCTTTATCTTTGATATGTTGTTTGATCTTCATGTTTAAATGAACGGTCCAGATTGGTTCTCTTCAATTAATCTCATAATTAAACCCAATTAGATCGATCTGAATCGAGTCCATGGCTCCATAATTGCCTACAAAGACCGCATTCAAATAATTAGTCATAATTTCACAAATAAAAGATAATTTACATTAAAGCCCAAAATGAATCCAACTTGTGAAATATGATATAAACACGAAATTACACTAATGAAAGGAACAAAATCATGAATTATGAGCCTAAATAATGTGATAATTTGATGGTTATTATTATCCCCTTGTGGCAAGTCAGTCTACATTCAAGGTGATAATGCTCGAAGTCCACTTTACGGGACTACGCCTGTCATTTGGGCTCCACTACTCATCTAGATTATCACCTCTACATGGTGACCAACTCTCCACGTCCTATAGCATTCATAACATACAAAATAAAGCTAGAACAAGGAATAAACATGTCATACAATAGAGAAAGTTAACAAATACTCAGTTCATGCATCAATAGTTACATCGTAGCTACTTCTTACTCCTAGAACCCAGATGGAGATACAATCAAAAGACATGAAATTAAGTAATTACAACTCAAAACAAAGAGTAGAGAGAAGAGAAAGTTTAGCAAGATGAGTGTCGGTGCTAAATATGACAATTTAAAATGAAATAAAAATAAAATAGATTTGGTGTTAATTGAGGAAAAACCCCTATATAAATTTTTAGGAACTTTGGAAAAAAATTGGGGATTTAATCGAATTTCTATGAATTATTTAGACTTATTTCTATTTAAACAAGGAGTTGATTGATTTTAAACCTAAGTTTTATTTATTAAAACCTAGGTTTACGGAGCCCCTCCTGAATCACGATTTTCTTCACTTCCTCACCGCAAGCTCGCGATTTCCTCCTTCTCGCGATCTCTTCTCCACTCTCGACTTCACCACCGAGCTCATCACTCAACAAACCTCCCGCTCTTCTCCACCGTCAGGACAGAAGTGGCAGTGCGACGTCGGGGAAGGGAATGGCCGATGGCGTAGGCGACAAGATACACTACGTGTTCAAGGTGGTGCTGATAGGCGACTCAATGGTCGGGAAGTTGCAGATCCTGGCATGGTTTGCGCGGAATGAGTTCGCGCTCGACTCCTAGATCTGGGACACTGATAAGAGAGGTGTTATTTACTCGTAACTCACTTTTCATCGTGTCGATTGCTTAGATTTAGTTTT
>JBBUKS010000095.1:9726305-9741513 GCA_038050645.1 Hedychium gardnerianum | reverse complement strand
ATCTTTGTTTGTATTTCTTATTTACAAGTTGTGCTTACTTATCATTATTCTTTGTACTTGTATAAACTGTAAGACGGGTTTCTCCACCTCCGAAAAACTCCGAAAAGGAGACTACTATTGGACGGGCGCCTCCCATAATTAGGCCTTGGACACACTGACCCTGGGGGTTGGGAACCAAGTAAATCCCGCGAGTGTTCTTTTCATTATTGTTATTTTATATTTTTGCTGCCAGCACTAACTCTTTAGAAAAGAACACGAAGAAACGCCAAAGAAACGAACGGTCAATATTCACCCCTCTCTATCGACATTCACTGATCCTACAATTGGTATCATGAGGCTTTGATCGGACTAACTGTCGAAGGAGTAAGCATGCCAAGGATTGAGGGGAGAAAGGTATAAATTCAATTATGTTTTTTAAATTCCACATAATATGTTTTAAGTGCAGGAAGAGAGGACACTACAAAAATAAGTATTCTACTAGTAAGATTCAGACGATACCACCGGTAAAGGTCGACTAATGCTAGGAGTCCGGAAAAATAAAAAACACATCACGTACTTTAAGTGTCAGAGATCCGGATACTAGAATCGATGCCTTAAGAAAAAGATAGAGAAAAAGTCAGAATTAAGTGTTGCGATTCTAATAAGTAAGTGTAATTATGAAAATACCCCTATACCTGATAAATTAATGTTTTTAGATAGAAATTTGCATGCTATGTTAGATTTGGAAAATTCAAATAATTCTGATAATTTGAAATTGAATTTACTTAATAAAAATATTAATTTAAAAAATTCAAATCACGTTAATCTTAAAAACCAAAAATTAATAAAAACTCAAATTTAATCAATTCTGAAAATACGAAATTAATTAAAAATTTTAATTTGAAAATTTTAAATAATTCAAAATTAAATACTAATTTGATTAATTTAAATATTAAGATAAATTTGAAAATAATTAATTTTAATCTTAATGAAGAAAATAACCAAGTCAATCTAAATCTAGATAAAATCAATCTTCATCTTAATAAAATATTTAATTTATTTAATCAAGATAAATCTAAATCAAATAATTTAACTCTAATTAATCCTAATAATTCGAGTTTAATTAAGTCTTCAAATAAAACTAATTTAAATTTAATTACTTTAATAAATCTAAAGTTAATTAATAACTCATCTAATTTGAAGAATTTTTATTTAACGAATTCAGAGTTAAATAATAATAAAAATAATCTTAATTCATTGAATATTTATAATTCAAATTTAACAAATTCAAATCTTATCAATAATTCAAACATAATAAATCTGAATAATAAAAGTATTCAATAAATCAATCTAGATATTAATAAAATTAATCCAAACTGTGACAATATCTTTAATTTGAACAATTCCAACTTAACTAATTTAATTAATTTAAAATTAATTAATAATTCAACCAATCAAGATAAATCTAACAATTCCAATCCTAATACTAAAAAATTAAATAACTCAGAATTAAATAATAAATTAGTTATTCAAGATAATTTAAAAAATAATTTGATTAATTCTAATCCTAAAAATTCGAAATAAATTTGAAAAATTCGAAAATAAATCTCAAAAATTCAGAAAATAAAAGTTCAAAGCTTAATTATACTAATTCAAATTTAAATGAGAAAAATATGAATTTAATTTATTATAATAAAGTATCATTTAATTATGAAACAATTAATTCAAGATTAAATCTTAAAAATTCGAAATTAAATTTAAAAAATTATAAATTAAATCTTAAAAACTCATAAAATAAATCTACAAATTTTAACAACTAAAATCTAAATTTAAACGAGAAATTAAATGTTAAAACTAATTATCATCAAGTTTCATTCAATTATAAAACAATGAATAATTCTAAATTCAAAAATTAAATCCACGACTTTAAATAAATAAACTAATTAATTAAATCCACAAATCTAATTATGGAAGTAATTAATAAAATTTTACCCAATGAAATAATTAATTAATAAAAATCAAAATGGGTTTGACACATTCATGGTAGCAAAAGACGAAACGCTCGCCCCTAGCGCCCCCGCCAGCTCGTCCCAGAACCAACACGGAGGAGGTAAATCATGGGAGCTAGTCTAGCTAGCCTGAACAATGATCAATGCATGAGAGAGGGCAAGAACCTTACTACTAATCAGGATTTGACCCTTAGACCTCATGATGACAACACCTCATGTACTAATAATCAGTCCATCCCGTGAGGACTAATTGACACATTCGTGGGTTCACACAAAATGTATTAAATCAAAATTTTAATATATTATTAGAAATCAATTAAAAATTATTTGACTTGTTTGACACATGCACACTTGCCATGCACTCATATTATTTTATACTTATGAATGTCATATCATTCATATTAGCATTTTATTGCTACTTAATCTAAAATAATTAGATAGGAAAAAAGTTGTTTGATGTACCAGGATGGGACAAAATGATAGTGCATTAGGGAAGCTTGATCTAAGTAGTCAGGTGGGGTAAGATGTGTCTTACTTGATTTGTTTAGTTGAGTGGAACTAATTGAAACTACCTCGTCACATCTTAGACTAGTTAAACCAGAATTTTTTCAATAAGAAGGTTAAATATATAATTTCTTAAAAAGACTTTGTCTAAGAAATTAATCGTTGTTCCGATACCCAAGAAGACCTCTATGTCTCGTCACGGTCTGGAAGCTAATTTTTGAAATATATATTTAATTGACTAACAGTTAAACTTGAAGCTAATTCAAAGTCAAACAATCCTTAGATTCAAAACCTAAATATTAAATCAAGTAAAATTAAAAATCATCTCACAATCAACTTTAGGTTACCGTGCCTGATTATACTGAGACACTTAGAATAGGTGAGATGACAAGGACATTAAATTGATAGTTTTTGAAAATATTTTCAAAATCCCTAGGATTATTTTCTAAAAACTATTTTTAAAATAGTGATTCAACATAATCATATTTTAATATATTTCATACTTAATTGGGTGTACTTATATTTATATTTTCAAAAAATCTATATACTTGAAAAATATTGATTGTTGACCAACACTTAGAATCAAAATCTATAGATTAACTTAGAACATCTAGATCCCGAAACACTTAGATAGATTTCCTCATGATTAACATGAATAGCCAGGGTGTGTCAGGGTTAAGGGGGAGGCACCTCTAAAAATTTTTTAGAAATGTTTTGAAAATTCATTAAATTATTTTGAAATCTTTTGAAAATTTTAGAAAAATCTTTGATAATTCTTTGTAAAAAGCTTTGAAAAATCTTTAAATACACTTGAAAATCTTTAAAAAAAATTACTTTAGAAATTCATATTTTGAAAAATATATTTTAACTGTTCTTTTGATTTGGATCAACCCCTAAGATACATAAATAATTTTTTTTTGTAGTTCATAGGAATTTCTAAGGATGTATCAAATTGAGGGAGAATCATGATTGAAAGATCATATATACTTTTTGCAATTCTTTCAAAAATTAGCTTTGTAAAATTTTAAAAACTATTTTGAAGAATATTTGAAAAATTCTTTAAAATATTTGAAAAATTCATTAAAAAATCCTTTGAAAATTTTGAAAAAGTTTTGAAAATTATTGAAAAAAGGTTTGAAACTGTTTTGAAAAGTCTTTAACAAATCCTTTGAAAATTTTATTGAAAAACATTCGAGTACTTAGCAAATTTTTGAAAATGCTTTTAAAAAGTCCTTAGCAATTTTTTTTTAAAACAATACTTTATCTTCAAATATTGTAAATTTTTTCAAAACTTTAATATTGGTGGACACCTAAGGTGAACCTTATGTAAATATTTTTTTTTTAATATCTGTCAAAAGAGAGAGTGAATATTAAGTTAGACAAATTAAATAGCTCATAAATTGATATAAGACTCTTATGATCTAAATCTAACTTAAGAGTATTGTCAAATATTAAAAAGGGAATATTATTGGTACCAGAAATATCAGATAACCTAACTTAACCTCTAGAATTTTGATATTTGATAATATACCAAGGTCTAGTCAAGTTTAACCAAAGGTTGATCCAAACAAGATTTGATATCTGGATATGGGTCAAGTCTAGTCAGATCAAAGTTGACCAAATGACTAGTAAGGAGAAGTTTAGTCAAGATCAGATGACTAGCAAACGAAGTCCTAGCTAATTGGAGGTTAGGCAAGGAAAAATCTTAGTGAGCAAAGCTAGGAGGTGAAAGCCCTAGTGAGTGAAGCTAGGCCCTAGTGAGTGAAGCCAAGAAGTGAAAGTTCTAGTGAGTGAAATCCTAGTATGGATATCACATATGCAATTTCTGATTTGTTGAGTGATTTATTGAGAAATCAAATTAGAAATAAGCAAACTTAGGCTTTTATAAATAAGGGTTATTATCTCAATTGGTAGAACGACGTTTTATGTTTTGTTTCTCATTAGTAAAATTCTCTGGATATTAAGAAATCTATAAATTGAAGATCATTATCAAAAATCTTGCAAACGATGAGTTCTGGTATACTTTCGTAATATTAAGTATTATGTTTATGATTTCTTGAAAATTGAATAGAATTTAGGATTTTGTGTTAAAATTTCTCAACTCATTTTTCTATCAAGCAACACTATCATCCAACAAAACAAAGCGCAAGGATGAAGAAATGGAAGAAAAATCGCATCCTTTGCTGTTCGATTTTAGCTTTTCGAGGAGTAAATTTGTTCTTGAACATAACATTGATCTTGCTTTCCCAAGTAAACATATTTTTTAGGCTAACGTTTGGCTTTTTAGTTTCTTAATAATAAGTAAGTTTTGATCAAAACTATTATAATTTTAATCAAACTATTTTAAATAATTTTAATCGATCACTTTACCATATAAAAAGTTTAATTAACCAAAATTACTATAATAATATTTGATCAAATTAAACTAATTCTCATTTAATTTGAGCCATTTTAATCAATTCTCGATCAGTTTTGATTAATGTTAAAAAAAATTTCAACTAAAATTAATCTATAGCGTACAAGTTTTAATCAAATCTTACCAAACTAAAATATTATTAGATAAAAATATGATGTACATTATTTTAATAATTAAAAAAAACCTCTTATCAAAAGTCGACGCATAGCAATATTAATATTTGCTTAAATATATTTTCAAATATGGCTATTAAAATAATATATTTTTTTGCCATGAGGATAAGGTTATTTTAATCAAAATAATATATATTTTCCTTCCCCGTTAACGTGTTGGTATTTTAAAAAATAAAAAATAAAAAATAAAAAATATCAATCATGCGGCATACATTTTTCAAAACACATAATCATTCAAACTTAAACATGGCTCGCCAGATCTTTAAAATTTTAAATTGATTTTAATCCATATTAAGCATACACTGATACCTTCTTAAAATGATTTTTTTAAATTAGCATGAAATATTCAATTGTTCGACCTAATTAATTTTAAAGATGATTAATTCGATCATATAAATTTTTTTTATCGATTATCAAAATAAATTAAAAACATACATATAAAGATTTATCCTAATAATTAATATTATCATATCCATTATCTATAAAAAGAAATCTCTATAATATATTATAATTGAATCTTAAATTTTAGATATTTCATCTTAAAATGATTTTTAAATTGTGAGAAAGTATGAATCGAATCAATAGCATCAAATAATCTAATAGCAAAGCATATGCAAGACAAAGTTTAATGCACGAGTTAGATCGAAATCAAAAGATCAGATCTCTACAATATTGATTTATAAATTACTTATTTGAGATTCGAATCTTAGTTATAGTATATTATGAAAAAAAAATTTAAATAAAAAGTGAGTCTAAAAATATTAGTCATCTAGTGAGCCTTCATAATTTTCCTGGAACTGAAAAATCACTCCAGGATTAATCGATTCAAAGAGTTACTTACTTCATGTATACACTCTATGATTATCACTAGCCTCCGGGGCTACGAGTGCAGCGGAAGGCGTCTAATTATTATCCAAATACTCACGGTTCGATCTCCAACTATGACATATTTGTATAATTTTTTTTTCTAATAAGATGCGCAACCAATTAGGGATGTTGATTGTTGGGTTTTTGGACTGCGAATGATTTATCCTAATAATTGATAATAAATTTTTGTAAGATCGAATCAATCGCCACATATATATTCGGTATTTTCTGTTCATCATATTTTTCTATGATTATCACTAATTTAATCTATCCATATTGGGTTTTTTACCTAATAATACCCCAAATTTCAAAAAGTGTTTACGTAATGAACGTGGTGATGATAAATATGGTATCTTTCATCTTATGGTATCTTTCATCTCTATACATGTCCTATAGAGCGTGTTACGCAGTGCATTGATGTTTGAAGTTTCGGGCGCTGAGGGTACCTTACGCAGTGCAACTTGCAGCCTTGCAATGTCCTCCGCCGTCGTCATTTTCTTATGTTTCTTCTTCTTCCTCTCATGCATTTCTCACGCGGTAAATCATCACGCGGTAAATCATCAGCATGCCAAGTTCCTCCGTTGTTTTCTCGAAGAAACTGGAGGATCTTCCTCTTCTCCTTCGATGATTTACACTCCCAACGACACCTCTAATTTCGCCACCCTCTACCGCTCCTCCATCCAAAACCTCCGCTTCCTCTCCTCCGGGGCAGAGACTCCCTCCTTCCTCATCCTCCCCTCCGTCTCCCACGACGCTCAGGCCGTCGTCCTCTGCGGCCGCCGTCACGGCGTCCGCCTCCGCGTCCGGAGTGGCGGCCATGACTACGAGGGCCTGTCCTACGTCTCTTTCTCCAGTACTGACGGTCCGTTTGCCGTCCTCGACCTCTCTGGCCTCCGCTCCATCGACTTCGACGCCGAAGCCCGCACCGCCTGGGTCGGCGCTGGCGCCACCGTCGGCGAGGTGTACTACCACGTGGCTTCCGCCAGCCCCACCGCCGCGTTCCCTGCCGGTATCTGCACCACGGTCGGTGTCGGCGGGCAGTTCAGCGGCGGCGGCATCGGGTCGTTGCAGAGGAAGTACGGCGTCTCCGCAGACAACATCGTGGATGCCAAGCTGGTCAACGCCGAGGGCGAGATGTTGACCAGGGAGACCATGGGGGAAGACTTGTTTTGGGCGATAAGAGGCGGCGGCGCGGCGAACTTCGGCGTCGTCGTGGCCTACAAGTTGCGACTCGTCCCGGTGCCTCCCAAACTGACGCTGTTCTCCGTGAGCAGAACGCTGGAGGAGGGCGCGACGAGGTTGCTGCATTCATGGCAGAGCATCGCGCCGCGGGTCTCCGACGATCTATGGCTCAGGACCATGGCGCTGGCCGTCGGCGAGGCGCCGGCGAACCGCACGATCCGGGTCATTTTCCAAGGCCTCTTCCTGGGCCCCCGTCGCGGTATGCTCGCGGCCATCAATAAGAGCTTCCCCGAGCTGGGCGTGAGGGCCGAGGACTGCAACGAGTTGAGTTGGGTGGAGACGACTCTCTCCCTCGACGGCCATGCATTGAATGATACCACCGTACTGTTGGATCGGCGGCAGGTGTACAACAGCTCCTTCAAGAGCAAGTCGGACTTCGTGAGGAAGCCCATCTCCGAGAAAGCGTGGGAGGGGATTTGGAAGGCTATGATGGAGGAGGTGGAGGAGCCTCTGACGATGGCATTGGAGCCGTGGGGTGGAAGGCTTTGGGAGATAGAAGATGATGACATTGCCTTCCCTCACAGGAAAGGGAATTTATATATCATTCAATACGTGATGAGGTGGTTCGAGACAGAGGCGGCGGTGACGGAGAGGCACTTGACATGGATGAGGAGGCTCTACGACTACATGGCTCCTCACGTGTCGAGCAATCCGAGAGCTGCGTATCTTAACTTCAAGGATATTGACCTGGGGAGCAGCACAGAGGAAGGCAGGACGAGTTACACGGAAGCAAGCGCTTGGGGAAGAAGATACTTCCTGCACAACTTTGACAAGCTCGCGACAGTCAAGGCTCGAGTTGACCCTGAGAATTACTTCTGGAATGAACAAGGCATCCCTCCCATTGCTTTTGCTGCTGGGTGAATGTCACAGGATAGGAATTAGGATAAATAATTACTGTTGCTATGTATTTGAATGCATTAAATAAAGCTACTATTTACAAATAACTGCATATACTGTTTGCTACAATTTGACAAACAACAAGTACACAAAGGAATACAACGCCTAGTTTTGCATTTACTTATATGACACAAATCAAAATCAAGTAATTATCATCCAAAAGTAACTTAAATTCAATGTTACGAAAATTAAAGAATCCAAAAGTAACTTTACGAACTCGGATCCACAAATTTTCAGGTAAACTTGCTGATACCTACAGATTGAGGGGAACAAAATTGGTCCACGTGATGCAGTTTAAATACTGCCAACTATGTATTTCTGTTGAATAATTTGAATGAAAACGTGATTTATGAATTTTATTCTCGCAGCAAAAGAATAATTTTATGGTTGATTTAGAAAAAAATAATGAGAATTTAGGATCCGGATTATATCAACTCAAGAGGTCTTGTGTTAATTTTATTATTTGTATTGATATATCTCATATATGTCACGTGTCTTTTTCAGTTGATCACGTACACATGGTGCCGCCGCATGTGTGGCTTGTCAAGCAAGCTAAGTTTGGCTTGAATGCAAGCCACGTGTGGCTGCTTGTGAAGCAAGTTAAGACTTACCTCTGGGTGGATCCACCGCCCTTTTGCTCAGAGCCCTCGCCCATAGGGTGAAAGATTATGCAGAGAATAAACATTTTGTGTTTGGTTGGAAATTTAGAATTTTTCGTACTCTCGGTGAGCTCTCAAGCGAGAATCCTCCTTCTCCATTTTTCTTTCCACCATGCACTTTTTTGCTCGATAGAAATGTGATAATCTTTGGGTATAGCTCAATTCGCCAAGATAACTAGTACTCGGTTGAACTCTTGGTTTTACCATTTTATCCTGAAAAATAGACTTCCACAGAAACCTCTAAGTATCGCTGGAGGGGACGAATTTATTTTAAGGAGATTGCACTCTGCAAGACTCGATCGATTCTCTCTGTCTCGACAGATCCTCTCGGTCGATCCTCTCTGTCTTAGCAGAGCCATCTCTGTCTCAGTAGATCCTTTCGGCCGATCGTCTCTATCTCGGTCGATCCTCCCTGTCTCGACAGGCATCTCGGACGATTCTCTCGGCAGAGTCATCTCTGTCTCGGCAGATCCTCTCGGTAGATCCTTTCTGTCTTAGCAGGAGTCTCAGAAGATCCTCTCAGCAGATCCTCTCTATCTCGGCAGATCCTCTCGGCAGATCCTCTCTGTCTAAGCAAAGACAACAGCTCCACTCGGACAACCTTTTGGTGATCGACTTACAACAACCAACAACTTGAGATTATCTGCTCAAGTTACTGTAACAGTAAGTACCTTGAACTCTAGCACAAACTCAGAAGCTTGAAACAAAGCTTCTGGGACAATCTTGAAAAAGAGATTATAAGATTGGTTCAACCAAATTGACACGAAGCTTGGTTTCTGTAGAACCAACAAACCAGACGGGTTACGCCCAACAAACTTAAAACAGATTCGTTGTTTGAGTTTGTAAACCTACAAAACCTAACAGAAACATTGAGTTTTCTGGGTTTGCAGGTCGACAAACTTAAAACAGACTTATTCTTTTACGATGGTAGCAGAAAATATTGAGATACAACAAACTCAACATGTGTCGGCCTCCTCCATTATGATTGAGAATGTCCCAATCCATCATGGGGAAAGACCAGAGAAATTCACGGGCTTGAACTTCAAGTGTTGGCAGCAAAAGATGTTCTTATACCTGACCACGATAAATTTGGCACAAATCTTGACTGAGAAACCTCCCAAGTTTGCTGAGGGTGTAAGTAATATAGAAACCATTACTGTAGTCGACAAATAGAACGACTCTGAATTCCTATGTTGAAACTACATTCTCAACAGTCTTATTGATTCGCTGTACATTGTGTATTGTGAGAAGAAAACGACAAAGAAACTGTGTGAGTCCCTAGACAAGAAATATAAATCGGAGGATGCTGGAGCCAAAAAGTTTATTTTTGATCACTTCTTGGACTATAAGATGGTTGACTCCAAGTCGATGATCAGCCAAGTCCAGGAACTTCAAGTAATCTTGCAAGAAATTCACTAAGAAGATATGACGCTGAGTGAAACCTTCCAAGTGACAACTATCATTGAGAAGCTGCCTTCTGGCCGGAAGGACTTCAAGAATTACTTGAAGCATAAGCGGAAGGAGATGACTCTAGAGGAATTTGTTGTCAGATTTCGTATCGAAGAGGATAACAAGAGTTCGGAGAGAAAACTGTTCTCTCAGGCTACCGTGAAAGCCAATGTGATCGAGCACAGTCAACACTCAAAATGAAAGAATCCTAAGACTTCCAAGATGGCACACAGAGGAGGCAGCTTCAAGAAAAAAATTCTCTGGGAAGTGTTACAATTATGACTGAGTGGGTCACAAGTTTTCGGAATGCAAAAAGCCAAAGAAGAAAAAACAAGAGGCCAACCTGAATGAGAAACCAGAAATGGACCTATGTGTCATGGTCTCCGAAGTGAACCTGATAGGTTCAAACCCGCGGCAATGGTGGATTGATACTGGTACCACCAGACATGTCTACTGCAATAAGGAACTGCTCCACCACTTTGAAGAAGTTAAAGATGGGGACAAACTGTTTATGAAAAATTCAGCAACCTCAGATATAAAAGGCTAAGTAAAGTGGTGCTAAAGATGACATCGGGAAAGGAGCTCACACTGAACAATGTGTCGTATGTTTCGAAAATTCGAAAGAATCTTGTGTCTGGATCGCTTCTTAGCAAGCACGATTTTCGCATTGTTTTTAAGGCAGACAGAGTGGTGTTGTCCAAAAATAAAATATTGATAGGAAGAGGTTATGTACATGATGGGTTGTTTAAACTCAATATAATGACCATTCAGCCTAAAATAAATAAAGTCGAAAGCTCTTCTGTGAGTCTTCCAGTTTGTGACACGGTAGACTAGGACATGTTAACTATGATGTATTACGTAGACTAATTAACCTGTAAAACATACCTACATTCCACCTTGACCCGAAACACAAATGTGAGACTTGTGTTGAAGTAAAAATGACAAGGTCATCCTTTCAACACATTAAAAGAGACACTGAACTACTCAGTCTAATTCACACCGACGTATGCGACCTTTAAGGTACATCGACACCTAGTGAAAATAAATACTTCATCACTTTTGTGGATGATAACACAAAATTTTGTTTTGTCTATCTACTCAAAAGTAAAGATGAAACTATAGAGAAATTTGTTCTCTATAAGACTGAGTTGAAAACCAACTTAATAAGAAGATTAAGGTGGTTCAAAGTGACCAATGCGGTGAATATGTATCACTGTTTGCTGAACACGGGATCAGACACGAAACAATGGCTCCCTATTCGCCTCAACAAAATGGTATTGCTGAGCGGAAGAATCGTACTCTGAAAGAGATGACGAATGATCTTCTCTTAAGTTCTGGGTTACCCGAGCAAATGTGGGGGGAAGCTATGTTAACAACAAATTACCTTTTAAATAAGGTGTCCTGCAAGAAAATAGAAAAAAGTCTTTATGAGTTATGGACTGGAAGACAACCATCCTACAAATACTTGCGAGTATGGGATGTCTTGCCAAAGTATTGGTGCCTGATCCGAAGAGGATCATGATAGGACCAAAGATGTTGATGACATATTTATTAGATATGCACATAACAGTAGTGTGTATCGGTTTGTTGTGTATAAATCACAAATATCGGATATACACAAGAACTTCATATTGAATCAAGAAATGCCTCATTCTTTGAGAATGTGATTCCAGGTAGGATCCAAGAGTAAGCAAGCTCTTCAAAACGGGCATATGAAACACAAGAAGAAGATGCAGAACCAGTTGAGGTTGAGCTCAGACGGAGCAAAAAAACTCGGGTAGAAAAATCCTTTGGAAAGGATTTTATCATTTACATGTTGGAAAGTGATCTTCAAAGTTACTCAGTAGCTGTAAACTATTCGGAGGGACTTCAATGGAAAGAGGCGATTGCATCTGAAATCGATTCTATCTTACAAAACCACACTTGAGAACTTGTGGATCTTCCTCCAGGAAATAAACCACTTGGTTACAAGTGGATTTTCAAGAAGAAGATGAGATTAGATGTCACGATTGATAAGTACAAGGCTAGGTTGATAATTAAAGGTTACCGACAACGCGAATGTCTTGATTACTTTGATACGTATTCTCCGGTGTCAAGAATAACATCCATTAGAGTCCTGTTGGCGATTGTTGCTCTATGAAATCTGAAAATACATCAAATAGATGTAAAGACAACCTTTTTAAATGGGGATTTAGAAGAGGAGATATATATGGAGCAGCTTGAAGGGTTTTTTGTGCCTGGGCAGAAAACCAAGGTTTGTAGATTAGTCAAGTCGTTATACGGCTTAAAATAAAAAAAACACAAGGAGAGTATCTCTCAGGTAGAGTACTCACGAGTGATTGAAAGTTTGATGTACTTGATGAGTTGTATACGACTAGACTTAGCCTACGCAGTTAGTAAACTGAGTAGATACACGAGTAATCCCAGTGTTGAGCACTGGAAAGGGATAACCCGAGTACTGAGGTACTTGAGGTATATTCGTGAATATTGACTGCACTATATCAGATATCTTGCTGTGATCAAAGAATACATCGATGCTAATTTGATATCTTATATGTAAGACTCTAAGTCTACAAGTGGATATATCTTCACTTTGGGAAGTGCAGCTATTTCGTGGAAATCGTCTAAGCAAATCGTAATCACCAGATCCACAATGAAATATGAGTTTATAGCTTTTGACAAATGTGGTGAAGAGACTGAATGATTACGACAATTCTTAGAAGATATTCTAAGATGGCCAAAACCTATGCTGGCAATATGTGTATATTGCGATAGTCAATCAATAATTTGCTAGACATAGAACCATCTATATAATAGTAAGTCTAGACATATACGTCGTAGACATAATACCATTAGACAACTATTCTCAATGGGGGTTATCACTGTTGACAATATATAGTCAAAGGATAACTTAGTGGATCCGCTAACTAAAGGGTTAAATCGAGAGTTAGTTGCAAGCTCCTCGAAAGGAATGAGCTTGAGATAAATGTCGATGCTAGCGTTCAGTGCAAAGGAAACCTAACCTATGCTGACTGGAGATCCCAAAAATTAGATTCAAAGGGAAAACCTAAATGCAACTGACTAGGCAATCACTATGGGTAATGACCTGATGAAACAGTGATCGGATCCAGGATAAGCCGATCGACTTTTAATGATCAAGGAGATTATGAGAAATATTCTCAAGGGATCACCTATGTGAGAAAGAAGTGGGGCCGATTCGAAGAAAATTGGAGGCATAATTCTTAACGTTTCTCACAGAACTATGCTTGTTCATGGCCAAGGAACACACTCATTAGACCTGAGCTATATCAGGAAGAGTCTCGGGTGAGATCTGCCAATGCTTACACCAACGACTGAACTGTTCAAAGACATCGCGTCTACTGATCAGCTAGTGAGCAAACAGATTTGACAAGAGAATGTTCAAAGGGTTACACCTATTTATCCTATACTCGACTCTGTTGGTGCAGTTTGTACTAATAGTCTAACCTTAGATTTTAATGTATGACAACAGGTTAAAGTTAGAATGTTATTGTCTAACAAGTTAAACTAAGTGTGCAAGGTTAACTAACTTAATGGATCTAGAGGACCAGACACCAGGTTGAAGTCCAGATGTGCGATTCTTACAGAAAGTCCAGCTGGGTCAGAGATGACCAGACAGTTGGCGGGAAGTCTAGTCAGGTCAGGGAGGACCAGATGATTGGCTGAAGTCCGGATGTGCGATTTCGGCAGGAAGACCTAGTAGGTCAGAGATCAGATGTCAATGAGGTTACTCGACAAATGATAAGTGAGGTAAGAAATTAGAGAAGCGAATCCAGTAAGGACGGGTCCCCGGTAGGGACTTAGGCGCTGATCCAACTTAGGTCCAAAGTGGAACCTTAAGTTAAGACCATGATTAAATTCTGGTCATGGTAAGATAAGATTTAATTATTACTTACATGCATTATTTATACTAACTATTTTGCTACAAGTATTTTTTGTACTAACATATTTTACAGTAAATGGTGCCTCGGTGGAATGGAAGCACCTCAGCACAGAGGTGCTGGAAGCGCCTCAGACGGCTGGGGGCGCCTCAG
This sequence comes from Hedychium gardnerianum, assembly GCA_038050645.1. NCBI lineage: Eukaryota > Viridiplantae > Streptophyta > Magnoliopsida > Zingiberales > Zingiberaceae > Hedychium > Hedychium gardnerianum. The sequence goes on along the minus strand of JBBUKS010000095.1, from coordinate 9,727,245 downwards.
ACGGCTAGGTGCGCCTCAGCACTGGAGGCGCCTCGGACGGCTGGGGGCACCTCAGCACTGGAGGCGCCTCGGACGGTTGGAGGTGCCTCAATGCCTAGATAAGCGTTGTTGACGCGCAAAATCACTGGAGGCGCCCTGGAGTGCTTGGAGGCACCTCAGAGTGGATAAGCAACGACTATCTCGAATCCGATAAGCCTCAATGGAGGTGCCCCGGAGCATTGGAGGCGCCCCCAACGACTTATAAAAGAACTACTCGACCAGTAGCTCGGTGCATCGCTTCTAGACCTAATTTTGACCTCATACTGCTATTCCGAGCGCCTACATTTGATGTACTACGACCTTGCTGCACCGAACTAACGTCAAGTTATCATCGACAGCAGTATTTTAATTGGGTAACAAATTTTCATTATTATTTATTTATAGTTTCCTTTGCACAAGAGAAGTGTATACTTGTTATACTCTCTGATTTCACATTTTGTACTCGATTGCTCTTCCGGAGGTTCTCCGAAAGAAAATTAGTGGATTGCCCGTCGGAAACGTCCCAAGGGGGCATGGGCCTTGAAGTAGTAATTCGTTGGGGCTGCGAATCAAGTAAACCGACCGTGTGCTCTGTTTTCTCTCTCTGTGTGTTTTTATTTTTGTCGTATTTATTTTTCCACTGCACGCTCGAATTTTTGACGAGATTTCAAAACCGGAAAAAGAAAGTTTTTAAAATACGTGATGTAGGATCGAAAGCACGTGAGAGGGGGGGTGAATCACGTGTTTAAAAAACTTAACCTTTTTTAAACGGTTTTGAAATCGTTCGGAAATTTAAAGTACGCAGCGGAAAAAATAAAAGCAAAATATCAAGGAAAATGACTCAGTTAGTTTTACTTGGTTCGGAGCCTTCGCCGACTCCTACTCCAAGGCCCACGACCCTTCGGATCGTATCGCTGGGCAA
>JBBUKS010000095.1:9704148-9718795 GCA_038050645.1 Hedychium gardnerianum | reverse complement strand
CGGAAGACGCAGCGGACAAGAAGGATGGCATGGGAAGTGAGTCGACGAGCTCGGTGCATCCGAGGGACGATAAGTTGTCTAAGAATACACCAGTGGAGCGAGAAGGACGCGATCCGAGTGATGCGAGGCGAGAAGGACACGGTATGAGGGACGAGAAGCCGAGGAGGAAGCCTACTACCCAAAAGGCCTCATACAAATGGAGATGTCTTTCCCTTATAAGCCCATGATCTTTCCCATATTTTTTTAATGTGAGACTTTGTTTGCAACCTTGCAAATCTAACAAAGCACTCATTTGGGTGTGGGCCTTCGACTAGCCGTCACCGGGCGGTGAACCAAGTAAAAACAAACGTGTCACTTTTGTTTTTCCTTGTTCTTCTTCCCATTTATTTTTTCTACTGCATACTCGAGTTTCTATGAAAAGTGAAAAAGTCACTATCACTATTCAACCCCCCTCTAGCACTTTTTGATCCTACAAAGAAGGGTTTAAAAAATCACTCTTCGAAATGCAGCATGGGAGTGCCATAGGGCACGACTTGCCCGTGTTCCTTTTGGGTACCCCCGATGGACATGACCATGGAAAACAACACAAGTTTTTTTTCATGGCCATGATCGAGCATTGATAACCGTCATTTTATCACATTACTTAGGCCCTTATATTCATGATTTTGATTTTCTCATGTGTTAAATTTGCGTTCATATCATATTTCATGAGTTAGATTCATTTTTGAACTTTAATTCAATTTATCTTTTATTTATGGAATTATGGATAATTATTTGAATGTGATCTTTATAGGTGATCAAAGGGCCATGGATTCGAGTCGGATCGATTCAAATAGGACTTAATTATGAGATTAATTAAGGAGATCCAATCTAGTCTAATCTGGACCGTTCATTCAAGATTCTAGGAAATTTAAGCCATCCATCATGATCTGGTCCATCCAAGTCCAAGGGAGAGTAGATCACAACCATTGATCAAGATCTTAACCAATCCAGCCATTGATCAAGATCTAGAGAGTTTCTGGCCTTTGGATCAGATCTGAGATCAAAGGCAGGTGTCCAATAGAGAAGCTACATGGAAGAGAAAAAGATGGTCAAAACAGAGGAGGTGCGCGCGAGACTTCTTCTTCCACCTTCCGTCGCCAGCCATTAGAGCTCCACTCACCTTCGAAAAGAGTCAAGGGAATTCGCTTCTCTATTCCCTATCCATCTCCACCTTCATCAAAGCTCCGACAATCCATCATCTCCAGCGCGACGCAATTCTTCCACCGCTAGCTCCTCCATGCATGCCACCACCGTCTGACGAGTAAAGGAATTTTCCTTCTCAACCGACCGATCATCTTCCTCCATCAACCAGGGGTGAAGGGGATTTCACTTCTCCACTCATCATCTTCCTCTCCAAGATAGCGATGCCACTTCATCCTCTTCCGCCGATCATTCACATCACAAGCCACCTTTATAATCCACCAGAGCTTTGAGTTGAGACCATCATCAAAGCTACGAAGAAGATTGAGATTTTCCATCGCCTTCAAAATTTTGCTTCCATCGGCCAGATCATCCATTCATCCATCTGCCATCTCTGCATCTACATCGTCGACACCTTCCATCTTCGTCCATCTTCTTCATTACACATCCACTAGGGTTAAGGGGATTTCCTTCCTTATGGATTTCATCTTTCAGCCATAGTTCATGATCATCATCGCCATTCCTGATCATCACCGCCAAGCCTCCTTCTCCCAATTTTTGATCGATCCAAGCTCGGGGTTGCCCTAGCTACTTCCATGAGCATCATCTGATTAAGCATTACTTCATTGGTAGATTGTAGTTCCTATTCTATTAGATCTAATCATAGCAAACTTGTTGGTTTAATTCCTTATGCAATTGGGTTTGAATTCATTTGATTGGTAGTTGTTGTTTTGCATCTAATTGTTCTCCATGTCACTGTTCATGCTCAATTTCTATATTGCAGTAGGTTAGGGAGAATTAGATTGATTGTGTTTCAAATGCTTAAGTTAGCTTGCTTCATAGTATAGTTTCCATTATTTTCTATTTTATGCATAGGTTAGATCATGATTAGTTTTGTTAAATGCCTTGTGTTCTTTAGTTTATTGCAATTATAGTTTAAGTTAGATTTGGTTGTCTTTCATTATTCGTTTTTAACATTTACAGTTCAAAACCAATCTCAAAACATTTACAAATAAACTCGATCCTAAGATTAGAATTCATCGGCTACATTCCTTGTGAGATACGATCCAGGCCATTCCCTATGCTATATTAGTGTAGAGAAGGGTTTTGATAATTAGTTGTTTAATACCGTAGCATAACACAAAACGGGGTTTATCAAGCATGACCGTGTCAGACTACATGGCTAGGTCGTGTTCTTCTCTGGAACTCAAGTTTTCACGGCTGTGATTTGGCACGGACATGTCAGACAACACAGCTAGGTCATGATTGGGCATGACCAGCTTGTGTTGTTCCTAAACCTGAATTAATCCAAAATAAGAACTAAAATGAGAAACACAATGGAAAAGACCAAAGCAAAAAGTGAAAAAGAACTTTGGTATTGTAGGATCGTAGGAGACGAGAGAGGGGAGAGGAAGAATCTCGTTTGTTTCAAATCTTTTCTTTTTCTTATCATAAAAGTGAATTAGCAGCGGAATCCGATCTCCTTGATCTAATGATTTCGTTGTTCGATCGACTGAACCCCTATGTATATCTTTTATGCATGATTTGATCTGATCGACTGTCATTACCTTTTATGGATCGATCGATTGATACTTCTTGTTCGTTGACTGAACAGGGTGTATACCATTTTTCACTGAGCTTCGATCTGATCTTCTTTGCCACGTTGGCCAGATCGGTTGACTAGTAACTTTTATTTGTCGATTGAAATATTTTGCTAGAATTTGATCTGATCTATGCCACGCTGGCCATATCAATCGATTTAACACCACGTTCGATCGATCGAACCCTCGGTCAATCCAAAACTTTATTTATCTGCAAAATAAAGTTTAGTACAAGCAATCTATAATAATAGAAGTCCTACAAAATAGAGTTAGACAAATATAATATGCATGAGTAAGACAGTTAGGACTATCTTAATCTCAATTTAGAAACCTCCATTGGTTTCTTCAGTTGGATCAACGCCTAAGGTTTGTCGTGTTTTGGACACGACCTCACTGCACTCCCTCTAGGAGCTTACCTCAACTCCTTTACCAAGCATTAGGTCCTCTAGACCTATTTAGACTTTAACCACTAAGCATCAGATCGGCCTGCCAGGGCTTCCTCTTGATTCGATATCGGGTCCTCTCTGACCTATCGAATCAACCTACCAGACATCAGGTTCACTTGACCCATCTGAATTTCCTGCCTTGTTTCCACGATCTACTGAGACTTTCCTTACCTAGTATCGGGTCTAGCTGGCCTACTAGGACTTTTCAAGTTGAGCATCCAGCACACTTGATCAATTCATTAAATAAAAACAAGACTTAACTTCAACCTTTGACAACATCAAAACATAGGTTTGATTCTGGTGCCCCCTTCACCAACAGGGTTGACTCCTAAAAAGCACTTGTTTTAAGTAATTAACTTGACCTTTGTTTAAGTTTTAGTTTAGAGCTTTTGTCTTGAAGGGTGTGTGTTCCCCTCCTTCGTAGATAACTCCATCACGAGGCCCGAGTCTAATTCTTGCTCTCACCGGAATAATCTACTTGATAGGCTTCTCCTTCAGTTCCCCTTGTTGATTTCCTTGGTTTGGTGATCTATCCGGTGATTGCTCGTCAGGTGTTCCCTTCTTTTTCTTCTGCAAACTATCTAGCCTATAACATATGCTCTTATCATGCAAAAAGTTAGTGGTCTTAGATAATTTAAATTCAATTTTGTCCTAGCCTACCGTCAAAGAGTGTTTATGATTCTTTATGTCAATTACTGCTCTGGTGGGGGCTAGGAAAGGCCTCCATAGTATGATTAGTATTTTATGATCGTCATCCATCTCTAACACGACAAAATCAGTAGGTACTACAAATTACCTACTTTTACCAGCACATCTTTCAAAATACCCAATGGCTACAAGAATGGTCGTAAGTTGCAACGTATGGTCATTAACTTCAAGTCTCATAACCCTAATTTATTGCAAATTGAAAAGGGCATAAGACATACACTTGAGCCAAGGTCATATAAAGCTTTGCTTATTTTGGTCTTACCAATTGTGCATGGAATTGAAAAGCTCCTTGGATCTTTGAGTTTATGAGGTAGTTTATTCTAAATCAATGCACTACATCCCTCCGTTAGAGCAATAGTCTCAAAGTCCTTAACCTTCCTCTGGTGCGCGAGAATGTCCTTCATGAATTTTGCAAACTTCGGCATTTGATGCAACGAGTCGAGTAAGGGTAAGTTCATGTAAAGCGACTTGAGCATCTCAAAAAAAAATTTGAATTGTTCATCCTCTTTATCTTTGACATATCTCTGAGGGAAGGGCACCGGTGGTACATACATCCTCAATGGATTCTTGGAGCTAGGTTCTTTCATCTTTTTCTCGGATGCTTCGTGAGTGTTACCTTCATCAATTGTTATTTGAGTTGCTCTGTCCTTGTTGTTTAGATCACCATCCTTGACCTTCTTGGGTGCATGTGGGTCTGTCAAGGCTCTTCCACTCCTCAAGACGACGACATTGCAATGCTCAATGAGGTTTGTTTCTAGTTGTCCTGGAAATCTCCTCGGAGTCCTTGATGATGAGCTAGCAATCTGCATAATTTGATTTTCAAGAATTTTAGTGTGGTTCACAAGATTGTCAATTGTACCTTTCAGTTGCTTGATGGCCTCCTTAGTGGTTGTATGTCGTTGCTGGAACTCCTCGTTCATCTGAGTTTGTGAGGTGATGAAGCCTTCAATCATGTTTTCTGGTATAGACTTCAGAGGTGCTTGTCAAGCTCCCGTTGAATGCCCAAAACTATTTTGTCCTCCATGATCCTAATTGAAGTTTGGGTGGTTCCTCCAACCAGGGTTGTATGTATTCAAGTAGGGGTTGTTTTTCCTCTAGTTGAAGTTTATTGATGACATCTACTTGTTCAATCTGAGCCACTTGTGTAGAAGTAACTCATAGTTGACAATTGTTCGTTGCATGTCCTATCAAACCACAAATCTCACAAGATGCATTAGTTTTATTCACCACATTAATATTGAAAGAGTCAAACCTTTTGGCGAGCACATCCATCTTTGCTGCAATTAGTTCAAGGGTATTCATGTCATAATTACCAACCCCAATATTATCAGCCTGAACCTCAATACTACCCACCCATGGAGCAACAAAATAGGTATGAGTCATTTTCAAATACTTATACTTTTAATTGGGTGGATCATTCACATTTCAGGTATGAGGATGCACATAGTCAATTTACTGAGTTGTATTCAGCATATTAGAGCCCACAGGGATTTTAGGAGGACTCGATGCCTACGTGACCACAACCATTCCAACAAATTGAACAAACTCCCCGAGGAACATGCCAAGACTACAGTGAAGAAGTTTCTTCTCCCAGTCAAATAAGAACTTCAATGCAAAAAATAGAAGAGCTCTTATAGCAAAATATAGCCTATATGCTTTTGTCCTAACAAAGAACTGAAGTAGCACTATAGAATTGCTAGATGTATATGGATCGAATGATATCAACCATCAATTAGATGCTAGCACAAGGATCCAGTCAGCTTTCCTCATAGGCCATTCCGACTAGTATCAAGGTGCTGGAAGAGATGGATTGTAGAGCTTGTGACAGATTTGACTCTCTCCTATATTTTTTGTGTTGTGATGTTGTAGTTGTAAATGATCCTAATTCTGATGCTAACGTTGTTTCATATATTGTTGATGTTCTAGGATTTGATTTTGTCGATGATGGAAGCGTAGAGACTTAAGCAGTGGAGGCAAAGCCCTAAGAATCACTTCCTTCGGTTATACCACCACCTAAGCGAGAGCCATTACCTAACCAAGAGGAGGCCACAACCTTCAGGTACCTTTCAGCATTGCAAGGTTAGTAACTTTTGTGATCCTTTAGAAAATTTCATAAAGATACCTGTTGTTATATTTGAGAGATGTCCTAAGGCAATCACCTTAAACGTTGTCTTATTTATTTGATAAATAACGTTTACTATTTGAGTATACGTTCTATATATATATGATTTGATCTTAAACTCAATTAATACAGTCCACAATATAAAGCATTGTATGAGAGAAATTGTAATTGGATTACAATTATTGAGTATCTGATCATATATAATTATGTACGTATTGAAAGCTTCCCTAGTCAATGAATTGATGAGACTGGACATCGTCGATTCTGTAAGTGTTACGAAACCGCAAGTGCACATCTACGTCGTCAGTAATAAAAATATCGATCCCACAGGGACTGTTGATTAAGCACTAGTGATTTCGTAAAGTAAGTTATCTAGATAATCAAAGTTTTCTTGAGGTTATGAATGCAAGAGAGAAAGAGAAAGAGAGAGGGAGAGAGAGCAAGAGAGAGTCTTGAGAGGGGGTAAGCTTAGGGAGACGGATTCTAGGATTTTGGTTTTATTATGATGCTAGTTAATGTCCCTAATGCATATTCACTTTCTTACCCTCCATGTTTATGACCTTGTAGGGATTCTAACCAAATTACCAATAAGCTACAATAATTCTAATGTCAATAAGTAAAGGAGAAACTCTAGAAAGTTTGGTTAAAGGGATACCCTCTGTCACTAAGGGCCACCTAGTCATACAATCACTAAAGTTATCTCAACTACTTCCTAACAAAGATTGAAAGCTACACCGGAGTGTTTACACCATTCTCATTCAATGTTACTAAGCAGAAGAGGTAACATAGAAAGTCTTATTAAAGGGATACCCGAGGGGCCCCGGTCATACAATCGCTATATTACACAAGTCACTTCCTAACATTAAATTAGTGTAAACCCATTAAGCTCTAGTTAGCTATCCTGGCAAAGGATTAGTCCCTAATTTAAGATCATTACCTCAGGAAGTGGTTAATAATTGATATCCTTTGTCACTAAGGGTATAGTAAGTCCAGGTGAATGGGTATCCTCTGTCACTAAGGATCCCCCGGTTATCCAACCCAGAAGAAATCTTAGAATAAGAATGAATTCTTCACATCTACATGCATTACTCACGTATAGATTTTGTCAAACATGTACAAGATACAACACACATAGCATAAGATGTAAGCATCTCAGGGAAACAAGAAAATGGTATATACATAGTTCATACATCAACATCACATCATAATTACTTCCTACATCCTAAAATAGGGAGATTACTCCAAGAAGAAGGGCATACAAACCAAAGACACAAAATAAAGCATACTTACAGCCCCAAATATGAAAATAGAGGGAGAAGAGATGCTTATCGAGGAGATGTCGGTGTATTCGGGATGTTTCCTCTTTTTGGAGGTAGACGGATCATCGCCATGCCTCTCAGGCACGACCTTGGCATTAGGACCTCTCTACTCTTCTTGTTGAAGCACGACCGTGCCTCTTAAGCATGACCCTGGCATGAAACTTGCTGGAGCAGAGACACAGTCGTGCCCTCCTGTAACGACCCTGGCTAAAACAAAGGCATGGTAGTGTTTGTGAGGCATAACTTGGCTACAGCTAAGGCAAGGTCATGCCCTCCTAACATGGCCTGGTTGAAGCAGGGGCTTTCCTTTGCTACTCCTATGTTAATTTTAGCTCCATTTTTGTTCCAAACGCATCCTATCAATGAAAAAAAAAGAGCAGATCTACGAATAAATAGAGTAATTATGCTGATAAAATGATAAAGTAGAGTGCGATAATATAAATCATGCTCATGGAATACAAGAAGATGTGCGCCAAATAATGTCTAAAAATATATATGATCTACGCACATTAGAATTCAATCCATTCTAGACTATCACTTACTCTATTACATCACTAGGGCTCCACGGTCCTAAGATAATTTTTCCCTCATGGGAACTCAGTCTACCTTCAAGGGAATCATATTAGAATGTCCGCTTCGTAGGATTACTCCTGTCACTAGGGATCCACGGTACATCTAAATTATTGCCTCTATAAGTGACTGAATTCCCATGTCCTCAAGCATTCACAAATAACACAACAAAATAGGAACAAAAAATGGACATGTTATTCAATAGAGAAAGAAACAAATACTCAAGAACAATGTCAACAATTACATGATAGCTACTTCCTAATCCTAGAATATGGAAATATACTCCATAAAAAAGGGAATACAACCAAGAAATAATAAATTAAACATCTTACAACTTAGATCTGGAAGGATGGAGAGGATAAGATGCTTATCCTTTAGTTTTAGCGTCTTGGAGGCATTCCCGAGCTTTGATGGTGGACGGATCATCGCGACGACTATGGAATGACTACTCTAGGGTTCCCAGTAAAGAGAAGAACCCTCCTCCCCAATTAAGGGGACTCTTGGAATTTTTATAGCCCTCCAAAACTATTAAAATGGCTCAATTCAACTCTGCAATATTTACAACCGACCATGACATAGTAGTGTGGTTTTGACAAGGTCGTGTCTTTTGTTCTTCTAGGAAAGAGCATAGTTGTATGGATTTGACACGGTCGCATCTTTGTTGGAGCTACTTTTCTGTGGTCATAGACACGGTTGTGCCAAATCCTGCATCTTGGTGTTGTAGTAAAAGGCAAGGTCGTGCTAAAATTTGGTTACTTTTTGCTGTGGTAAAAGGTACAATTGTGTGGTCTGAGACATGTCTGTGTTAAATCCTATGTCTTGGCCTAGTGAAAAAGCCACGGTCATGTAAAATTTGACTGCTAGAGCATCCTCTTCTTCTGTGGTAAAAATGAATGGTCATGTCTTCGGAGACATGATCGTGTGAAATTTTGGAAACTCCATTTTTTTCTCCTTTCTTAGATTAACTTTGGTCGGGGGAACACGCCTATGTCTTGGGACACAACTAGAGTGTGTTCCTTGCTTTTCCTTTGTATTCCAAGGATTTTAAGGTCCATTTAGTTCAATTTTGCATCCTAATAAAGAAAATATGCAAAGAGCATATCACCGGACTAAAAGTAACAAAATGGAAGATATACACATGCAAAATATGCACATGAAATGCAATAGAATGTATGCATAATGATGCTAGAAATATATAAGAACTACACACATCAACTGTGCCTTTCTTCCACAGGTAAACTGATCGAAACATGATAAGGTCGTGTCTCCTAGGCACGGATGAGCCTGTGCCACCTAGGCACCGCTATGCCTCTTAGGCACGGTCGTGCTCGTGCCTCCTTGGCACGGTCGTGCTCGTGCCTCCTTGGCACGACCGTGCCTATGCCTCGTAGGCAGGGTTGTTTTGGTGCCTCTAAGGCACGACAGTGCTCGTGCCTCCTAGGCACAGTTGTGTCCATTCCTTGACCCCTGCTCCCCCCCCCCCCCAAAAAAAAAAAAAAATTGGTCGTGACCTTTGAGACACGATCGTGTGTGAGAGAGCCTTCAGGTGGTCAAACCCAACACGGGTCGACCATGCCTTTTCGGCATGGTCGTGCCTCATGGAGATGAGCCACCCATATCCTATTGGTGCAATCATCCTCGGGTCAAAGTTAACCAAGCTAACTAAGCTCGAGTTGGCTCGATCTTGGGTTTAAATGTTTGACAATATATTAGAGAGAAGTCAAGTAAGTCAAGGGATGACCAGATGCTTGATAAAAGTAAACCCTAACTGAGGTTAGGCAAGGAGAAGTCCTAACTGAGGTTAGGTAAGGGAAAGTCCTAACTGAGGTTAGACAAGAGAAAATACCTAGTGGGACTAGGAAGTGTAGGATCGAAAAGAGCACTAGAGGGGGGGGGGTGAATATCGCGTATCACTTTTTCACACTCTTCGTAGAAACTTGAGAGTACATAGTGAAATAAAAAGAAACAGGAAGAGGAACAAGGAAAAATAAAAAGTGGCACGTTTGTTTTTACTTAGTTCACTGCCCGACGACGGCTAGTCCAAGGCTCGCACTCAAATGAGTAGTTTCATTGGGCAATCCACTAATAGCACTATAATTAAATGTAAAACTTAAAATGAAGAAATTAATAACTATACCAACAACTAGGAAAGTAGAAACTCAAGCTCTTGTTGTTGGGGTAGCTTTAAGGCATTGTAGAACAGTTTTCAGAATAGCGTCTGAGCACGAAAATTCTATAGAATCGTCGTTCCAAGCTGTTGGTCATAGTCTTCTTTTATTGACCCATCTAGGTGCCTCTATTCCCATTGAGGCACCTCTATCCAAGTTGATCTGATTAGATCCAAGTTAGTCGTGTTGTGCGTGTCTAACTAGAGAGCGCCACCTTATCTTGCTTCGTGCTGAGGTCATTGAGGCGCTTGGTTCATCTTGTGGGGCTTGAATCCTTCCAGGCACCTGGTTCAGTAATTTCCAGGCTTCAACTTCTACATCACAATGTTATCACAAACAAAATATATAGCATAAGAAATGATGTTTGATAGTCTTAGGATTGTCCCTAGGTTGAACCGACATCTACTATTCCCTCAACGGGGAACGCGTCCTCACCTACTCCTCTCAGGAGAGTTTACCTGTTGTCAAATATCTGGACCTCCAGACTATTTGGACTTTTGCTTAGCATCCAATCTTAACATCCAGGACTTTTCACTAGACATTCTATGCTCGACCTGCCTAGACTTCTGCCTAGTGTCCTCGACCCCCAGGGATTTTCTCCTACTGTCCTCGACCCCTAGGACTTTCGCATAGTGTACTCGATTTGCCAAGACTTTTGCCCAGTCCTCCGAACCAGGACTTCGTTGCCTAATCTCCTTGATCAAGTCTTCTTGCCCAATCCACTTGACTAGGACTGCATTGCCCAATCTCCCTGATCAGGACTTCTTGCTTAATCCACTTAACTAGGACTTTGTTGCCTAGCCTCAACTAGGACTTTCACTTTGCTTAAGTTTCCTTAGGACTTTCTGCTTAAGCTTCCTACACACTCAGTCAAACTCATTAGACAACAACAACCCTTAACTTTGAACCTTTGTCATCTATCAAAATATAGGTTTGATTAGCTGGTGCTTTTAGCACCAACAATCTCTCCCTTTTTGATTTATGGCAACCTAGTTCAAAGTTAAGTAAAATTATTTCACAAATAACGATTTTAATGCATAAACAATTTTAAGTAAAGAGACAACCAAAGAAAAGATTTATAAATAAAAATAATGTAGGTTGCTCCCCCTTAATTGTTACTCTCCCCTTGAAGTTAAGGTCTTTAGTTTTAAAAGAATTTCAGAATTTCTCCTTAACTTTTAACTCATCTTTATCTCTTCCCTTTGACATATATCAAAAAGAACAGGGAGGTCAAAGCATTTTCAAAAGTATTTTGCAATCAGATTTTCCAAAGATAATTACAAGTATTTTTCAAACAATTTTTTCAAAAATGTTTTCAAGTATTTTTCAAATAGATTTTTTTCCAAAATAATTACAAGTATTTTCCAAACAAAATTTTCAAATAGAATTTTTAAAAATATTTTTCAAGTATTTTTCAAAAATAGAATTTTCAAAAATATTTTCAAGTATTTTTCAAAAATAGAATTTTCAAAAATATTTTTCAAGTATTTTGCAAAAACAGAATTTTCAAAAATATTTTTCAACTAGAGTTTTCAAAAAATATTTTCTAAAGCATTTTTCAAAAATAGAGTTTAAAAGTATTTTGACGTAGAATTTTTAAAGATTTTTTTTCTCAAACAACATTCATAGAAATATTTTTTAGATATTTTCTAGCAAGTAGTAAAGAAAAAAAATATATAAAAATAAGAATGAAGATTAAGTAAATAATGAAGAAAAATGTGCTTATAAAAGAGTAATGTCCTTATAGTCCAAGCATGTTTTATTTTAATAATAAAAATTCACTCATCTATGAAATAGTCCTTATTTAAATATCTCACTTAGTTATTATCTAATTATCAAAAGATAGCAGATTATTTCTAAGTCAGTCAGGTTAAGTGCATGATTCCAGTTAGTATTGTACTAAAAAGGAGCACTTAGTTGATTAATTTATGTTGGTCTTTTTAGCCTAGATTTATGGTGATGTACTAATATAAGCATCTGAAATTCAGACTTAACCCTAAGCATCTCACACCATTCTAAGTGTTTAAATACACAGGCAAGGTAACCTAGTGTGCTTGTGAGATGTTGACTGCCTAAATCTATAGCTACATGATTTCTACGGGCGACCTAGGCTAAGTTCATAGTTTTTGAAAATTCACTAAGTTAAATGAGATTTTTATAATAGTAGTAAAAAAATATTAGTTATCCTAGAATTTTTAAATAAACATGAATTTTAAATAGTTTGAAAATAAAAGAAAAGGTATCGTATTGATCCTATTCTATGAAACAATGAAAGTTATATTAGCCAAACAATTCAAACTAGTCAATAAGTCAACTGACATCAAGGCTAATATAGCTACAAGTCCAAAAAAACAAGCCAAAATCAATCAAGTCAAGGTATAGCTACAAGTAATGAATTAGAGTCAAGTCTAAACATCTGAATGATCTACTCAGAGTGTGATGAAGATCTCAAATCCCAAGCTCTAAGCATCTCCTTCACCTCAGTGTGTTGGCTCTACAATTGAGTCTGCATCTCCTATCGAAGGTTGGAAATAGACTCCTCACGTCGAGTGACTGTGCCCTCGATCCTGATGACTCTGTCCTCTAAAGTAGAAGCAGCTAGAGGTGAAAGCAGGTAATCTCTAATGTCAAAATCTGGAAGATCCTCATCTACAACTAGATCTACCTAAGGCTGGCCAACCCTCTTCTAGGACATAATACCATCTACATCTATATGTATGTTAGCTAGAGAAATATTCCTCTGACCTAGAATATTGTACTCACTCAAGGGTCTGGTATCACCTCTGGTGACATCTATCCCTAGGGTTGCTATCAGGGAGGTCAAAATATGATAGTAGGGCATATGAACCCTCCTGCTAGTGGTATTTACTAGCTGAATATATGATGGTATGAAATATGTGAAGACTAATGTCTATGTCTAATCTATGACATAATGCAAAAAGTAGGAAGAAATGAAATGAACACATCATAGCCACATCTCTGGTGGTCAGAGGTAAGATGCAAGTGACTAGAACTCTGTATAGAATATAGTCTTGTACTCTGAGTCTAGTGGAATGAAACTGGGTCACTGTGGGTACCCTCTCCTCCCCAAAGAAGTAGGTATGCATAACATCCAATGTGATATGAGCATAGGGATCACCAAATGATAAGTCCCTAGGAGGGTAACACAAGAAGGGACACGTGGATGGTCTAAGTCCTAAGTGGTCCCTAATAACAGTGGGGGACAGAGTGATGTCTATACCACTAACTCTCGTCCGATAGGTAAGGTCGTCGACCTTAGCCAAGTAATTATATAGTTTGGCACACAAACCTATGTTAACCGAGTTCGTACAATACACAAGGCGACCCAATTGGTAGTAGTCTACTACCTCTATGACTGACCTGCATGATCGTGTATAAAATATCCTGTCAATAGATCTAGGGGGTAAGGGTCTAAATGAAAGTGATAAAAATCTAACCCTAAATGCCTCACTATGGAACCTATCGTCCATACTAGGGGTACTAGATGGACCAACCCCAGGGGTCTTTCTCTTAATCTTATCAATATTAAACATATTTTTAAAAATGGAATTAAGAAAAAAAATATTACTTGGGGGGTTTTAGGGTATTACCTTGGCATTTTTGAATAAACTATAAAGAGATGACGACCTAAGCTAACTGAACTTGAATCAAAGTCAAAAACGGGGAGAAAATCCGAATTTACAATTGGCTTGAGACGACTGAAAGCTACTACCTTCGGTCCCCTTTTAAAGGGTGATCCAGGCGCCTCAATATATTGAGACGCCTAGTTACGTGGCGCTTATTACGCCTGGATTGATTCCAGGCGCCTCAATGACAAAAACCATGGGCGCCTTGGTGAAAATCGCAGCTGCCTTGGGGTTGGGATTGGGGCACCTGAATAATATTCAGGCGCCTCTAAAGAGGTGGTGCGCCTTTATTTGATACAGGCGCCTTGACCGCTTTTTAATACAAGGAATTAAAAGGAAAGAAAAAAAAATATTTAATTTAAATATTAATTATACCAGAGTATTAATATAGGTTTTATTCATTAAGGTTAAGAGTTAGTTTATGTTTTTAATTTAGTATTAATTAATTTTAATTTTTTTTAATTAAAATTATTAATTAAGTTGAAGTTTTTTATTGAATTAAGTTTTTAATTAAATTAAGTTTTTAATTAATTTAATTTTTTAATTAAGTTAAAGTTTTTAATTAAATTAAGTTTTTAACTTAAGTTAAAGTTATTAATTAAGTTAAAGTTTTTAATTAAATTAAGTTTTTAAACTTAAGTTAAAGTTATTAATTAAGTTAAGGTTTTTAAGTTTTTGCATTTTCACTAATTCGATTAATTAATTACTTAGATTAAAGGATTAATTAAAGTTAGATTAATTAAATGAAGTTGATTAACTAACGAATTAATTACATTAATTAAATTGAATAAATTAGATTAATTAATCAGATTGATTAAATTAATTAATTAGATAAGTTTTTAATTGATTAATTAAATTAATTAATTACTTGGATTAATAAATTA
>JBBUKS010000095.1:9670794-9683426 GCA_038050645.1 Hedychium gardnerianum | reverse complement strand
TTATATGAGTCAAAATAGTTTTCGATGTCATCTAACCAATTTAGAATCTATTAGAGTTTGATCATCCATCAAAACTAAGTCTATCATGTTCAAGCCTACATCGATTATGATTTTTAGGAAAATAATTTGATTATTTCCTAGATATGGATAATTGGATTATGTGTGAGTGCGCATGTTATTCATGGAGTTCTAAGTGTAGAAATAATTATTTGGATGGTTCGTTCTGAAAACCTTAGATTGCCCATGCATCATTTATGTGCTAACTTTCATTCAGAAAAAAAATTGTAATGATAAACCATAAACTACCTTTCTCCACGGGCCACACTTTGAAGAAGTTTGAACTGGCACTGGTGTCTGCATCAAGATATAATGATACATGTCATTTGAAGGATGCAAAAGGGATAAACTGATATATACTTTTCAAATAAATGATGTCGTGTTTTTGTTGCTACATTTAGCATAATTTAAGAGTCAAATGAGCACCCTGGTACAAGAAGAAGAACTACCCTCCTTTTTCCAAAAACATCTAAGCAAATCCATCTGCTGGACATAGATTCTCGATACTGATTCCTTGGTCATTGGCATCTAAGTGAAGAGTTGCAGTGCTTTTCTTTGTTAACAAACAAGAATAAAGCCCTAAATTTCAAAGAGTACACCACCATTTCGAGGTTGTTAAGGTTAACAACACAAGTTTCCAAGTGTAGATTTTTCATGAAAAGTTGTAGTGAAGAAGCAAAGGTGAAAAATATCAGAAAACAAAGATAAGGACCACCAGAGAAATTGGAGAAATTAACAAAAACTTAAAGCAGGCAAGCATCAGAATATTACAAGATACATTGGAAAAATAATTACAATGTCTTAGACCAAAGTAAAGTTTTCCTATTTCATAGGAATTAACACTAAGGAACTCAATGCCTTACCCAAAGTAGAGTTTCCCTATTGCATATGGATTAACAATAAGGAACTCAGAATTGTTTGAGATTGTCATACCTCTTCAAACTTCTCAAAATTCTGAGTATCCAGCTCATCATTAACCTCCGGCTTAAAAGCAGCTTCCATTTGGTACAATCTCTCCCATTGGATGCCTCTAAACCATGGGTGTGCCTGCAATTGACGATCTCATAACAAATTCTGCATACATTTTATGAACTAGCTGCCAAAAACATCTCAAGTACGCAGACCTTTATTTCATGGGCACCTTTTGTACCAAGTCTATGCTCTACATTACAGAGAAGTCTGCTTACAAGATCTTTAGCTTCTGCAGAAAGTTTTGCCTCTTCAGGGAATTTTAAGTGGTTTCTCCAATTTACAATCTGCAAGTCGGAAGTGAGCAACTATGACAAACGCTAAAATGACAATGCTTCTTATCATTTTTTTGGGGGGGTGGTGGTTGGGGGAGGGGGCAGCAGAGAGAGAGAGAGAGAGAGAGGATATTATGACTTTGTCCATCCACTACAAACCTACACAGATAGGGCCACTAAATATCTAACTGGGATAGCCATGCCATTATGCCTACAGCAACCACCACATGTTACAATATGTACCATTCCACCCATGTTGCAAAACTGAAACACCAAGTTGCATATCATCGGGATTGAGTTTAATGCTCACATCTAACCCCACTAGCTGGAATTTAAAGGAAAAAAGTAAATCAAACCAGGAACCAGAACACCAGGCCTTTATTAGAGTGTTTTTATCTCTCAGTAACTAAAATTTAGTGTTATATAGGGCCACAAATAATGACTCTTATTGAATTAAGGAGATTAACACATTTCTTAGTAGTTGTACCACCTAAAACTACGTGATATCAAAATATCACGTAGACATGAATCCGTCCTTAAGATATGAGGGTGGACAGAGAAGACATGGCATCTCAGGATGAAAACTCAAAACAGATAGGACACAATTTGATTATTCTTTCTACCTTAAGATCTGGCTTTAGCTAAGATAGAACAAAAAGTAGCAATAATTTCTTAAGCATAAAAGCTCAAGAATAAACCAGAGATCAAGAATTAGGTCATTCATTTCAAAAAATTATAGCATGGAAAAAGCTGCAAATTTCCATGACACTTGACAAACCTTTCTACATGTGGACATTGGATCTTCAGAATAAAATGGTGGATAGCCCACAAGCATCTCGTACATAATTGCTCCAAGTGACCACCTAATGCAGAATGTAATCAGAACAATTAACCAAGAAATGTAACCAAAACAAAGCAAACTTGAGAATCAAACCAGTCACACTCCATTCCATATCCTTTCTTGAGAAGAACTTCAGGGGCAATATAATCAGGTGTCCCAACAGTTGAGTAAGCCTGGACACAGTAAAGAACGTGCAACTGAATGATAATATGCTAACATGAAAAAATTACAAAAGTCCCTGTTCTTCTCTAACAAACATGGAAACTAGTGGCAGGCCCCACAATTTACGAACCAAACATACAGGAGAAATACTATGAAAGACTACAATATGCCCGTACTTGGTAGACTAATAGCATGGTAGAGTGAGTCAAATATGTATAAAGAAATACAATGATTCCAATCATATCTAATTAGCGACTCTGAATGTTACCAGCATCCGTCTATTCTTTTGCCAATGTTGTAGTTGCTCCTGTTGAGTACGTCTTGGTGCAGGAGAAACACTAGACCGCCTATCATCCAAATTTCTTCCTGGTTGATATTCAGGTTCATTAAGATTTGGAAAACTACTACTATCCAGAGGTTTACACAACCCAAAATCTGAAAGCTTCATATGTCCATGTCGGTCCAACAATAGGTTATCGGGTTTGATGTCCCTACGAAGATAAATCCATGGTTCAGCAACTAAGTGATGTTTATAAAAAAGAGCATGCACACAACTGGAAGAAGCATACCTGTGAATGTAATTGTGCTTATGAATAGATTCAATAGCTAAAACAGTTTCTGCCACATAAAATCTGGCCTCATCCTCCATCAATGTATCCTTGCGCATGAGCAGAGTCATCATGTCACCCCCGGGAAGATACTCCATGATGAGATATAAATATTCATCATCTTGAAATGAGAAGTAGAGTTTAACAATGTAGGCACTGTCCACCTCTGTAAGTAGGTTTCTTTCAGCTTTCACATGTTCCACCTACAATTCACATGTAAATAGACAACTAAATTGTTGAAATAACCAACAGAACAGATAATTGAGCATGAAAATTACCTGACCCCTACGAAGCATTTCAGATTTCTTAAGTTTTTTCATTGCATAGACATGTCCATTTGTTTTCTCTTTACATATTCTGACCTGCATGAACATCACATAGTCTGATCAGTCATCCAATCAAGTTATAATACTGAGAATGATTTCATAAGTTAAGCAAATATGATTAGTCAGATGGACAAAATATTTTTGTTTGACAAAATTAATTTCCGGGATAGTCCAATTTAGTTGGCAGACAACATCTTTTGGCTAAGAACAATATAAAGACATATCTGTAGGTACTGATCATGCACAAGAAAATAATATCAGTATATGCCATTTATGTTAACAGCATGATTTTAAATCTTGAGTCGGCGAAATTTTTCATTACGCCCACTGAACAGCATGCAAGAAGATCTAAACCCCCAGCACAAAAAGGATGAGTTCTTCCACAGCTTGCCTTAATCACAAGCATCTTCTGCGAGCCCTAGCCTCTTCCATGAGGATGAATACCCTTCTGTCAAGATGCAAGCGTAATCCACTTTCATCGCGAGCGGCACAAGCATCATAAACCTCCACTCGAGCTGCAAGCTCCTTTAGTGACCTGGCGTGATCCTCTACGTGAGCCATGTGCTCCTTCTACGGCTCAATTCAACACTCTATTTGAGCCGAGAGCTCTTTTCACTACCTGACACAAATGTCTACCCAAGCCCCAACCGAAATGGAATTGTACAATCCTAAAACCATATCATTTTAGTTAGAGGCAAATATTTCAGCATGGATCCGGCTCAAGAGTTAGACCTTGGTTAGAAGTATGTGAAAAAAAAACATGTTTTTTTTTACTTGACAATCCTTTCCACAGTCCAATAAGTAAAAAATCAATACTGAATTAAAAGCATTGATTGTTAGGGCTTGAGGTAGGTTTGTAGGAGGCACAGGTAAGCAAATTTTGCGAGTAGAATAAGGACCTATTTGGTCGAAAGGATAGATAAATGGGTAGATGACTTAGCTTATCTGTTTTCTTGCGCATTTGGACACCCGTCCATTCAGTTTGAATAATAAATCACAGGGTGGATAACTAGATTAGGGAAACAACATTAATACCCTCCTCAGCAATAACTGCTTTCTTCTCTTCTCTCCCACAACATCAATCAACTTTAATGCAACAATTCATAACTAATTCATAGAATGAATAATATTTACTTATCAATGCAAGCAGAAAAAAAAAAGCAATAATTTTTCCAGTGGATGAGCACTTTAGCAATGGTTTTTAGATGCTGAATTCTGGAGAAGAGCAGCATGCTGGATTCTAGATGACCAAATCATCAGATTCTATATGAGCAGTGCACCAGAACTTAATATGAATCACATCATGAGCAACACACTGATTCTTGATGAGCAGTACACCAGATTATGGATGAGTATTGTGTCGTTACTCTGAACAAGCAGGACATGACCAGAATGGCATGAGCATAATACGACCAGAATGCACAGCCAGAATAGTACAACCTAAATGTGGCTAGGGAGAAGATTGACATGGGTATTGTAATCTGGGAACTACAGCAATGGCTGTGTTATAAACAGGTAAGTAAAATATCCTCATCTTCCCTTTCATTGATCTGCCCAATCTCAGTATGCCCTATTTGGATGGACCAAATACGAGGGATAAATTGGGATCTTTTTACTTCAACTTATACTTTCTAATTGATCCATCATTCCAACCAAACAATTGAAGGATGGAGATGGCAATCCATCCATCCACTTAACCATTCATCCTTCCACTTATTCATCCAAATGAACAGATCTAAAGCATGCATAATTAGTAAGCTTCTTGTTCCTCATATATCCTATTTTGTGTTACTAGTATTTACTTATGTCTACCTAACCTCCATTGAACACAAAAGAAACCATATCAAGCTAATGAAGCTAAGATTTTTTTAATCCAAACAGACACAGTGATAGATTTAGGTGGCCAAAAAAGGTTTAAAAAAACTTATGAATTTACCTCTCCAAATGCCCCCCTCCCAATAATAGTCAAAAGTTCAAAGTCATCCGCACCCATTTTATGTCTTTGAAGGCGCATATATTCTGTTTCTTTTGTCTCTAAATTCTTCAAAATGCTATTCTGCACTTCCTCAGGAATTTCTGCATCAGCAAGCTTCCTCTCCAACATCCCGCGCCTGAAATTGTCATTGAATTAAATGGAAAAGAATATGAGGTGAATAAAATCCACATACAAGGCAAATACTTATATGTAAAATTAGTTTCATAATCAGAAAGCATATACAGCCATGGTCATGGTTTCATACTCATGTCCAACAAAAAATATAAAGGAACCTTCAAGACACAAGCATCACATGATAAGTGTATCCCAACTATTTACAGTCAGCAATATGGATCTTGTTTCTCCATTGAGCTATATGTAGCACCATCTTGTTTATAATAGCTAGTTTACTTAGTTTTCTTTCAATTAACGATAACAGGAATTATTTTCTTTTTTGGATTAACTAATACAGCCAATGGTCAAGTAGAGAAACAGTAAAGGCAATCTGTTCAATCACTTGCCAGAAGACTATACTCAAATATACCACCAGCTCAAGAAACCTTTTAATTCAAAGAAACCATCATGTTGTTTTTCTTCTAGCTAGTTAGTGGATAGAGAACAATTATTAACAAGTTTACATAAGCAATTGTAGCTATAGCAAAATGAAAAAAAGGAGGTGAGGTAAAAATGGACATAAGAAAGGTAGGGAGGGAAATGAAGTGAGGAAAACTATTTCTGTCCCCTCAAAATTGATCTATCCAAAAGGATGCACATCGCTGCCACCTCACTATCGCTCATAGCTGCAGGATGCCTCAATCTTTGCCCCAACTCTGAGCCCTGTCTTATGTTGTGTTCCAAGGAAATTTATATTTGCTCCCGGTTATCATCACTTTAAGGAACCACGATCTAAGGGCATTCCTATTTGGCAAAAGAGAAAAAGGTGGAGGGAAGGGAAGGGAAGGGGAGAAGGAAAGCACCATTGTCGGTTTACTTTGGTGGACAGGCAAGACTTCCTCCCTCTGTTTTCTCCTCCTCCCATTTGAACAACTTGATGGATCATTAGTTCCCTCTTCTGTCCCTGCCCTCCTCCTCCCTCCTCTTTCTCTTCCTCCCCCTTTTGCCTTCCTTTCTTTTCCCACCTCATCCATCTGAGTACACATAGCTTAACTATCTAATGGGAGTTTGAATTTGATAAATGCATGGTTCGGATCCTACATTCATGGAAACTAGAATAATAACTCTACAAGGAAGCCACCCCAATCCAGTACACTTAGAGAAGTAAAAGGATAGTGGTGATGGGTTTAGTAGAACTTGGAGACCAATCTTCAAGACCCGAATTTCTGATGCCATAACAAACACATAAGGCGTAGAAGTTTAGACAGAATATTATTTTTTTAAAAAAAATGAAAATAATCACCTTTCTTTGCGATCTTGCAAGGACTTCATCTGAGCCTTGTAATGGTTCTCAATATACTGCTTTGCAGCGGCGACCTTCTGCTTAGTAACATTTGAAGGTGCATCGTCAACTGGAGGCTTCTGCATATCCCTTGCACTTCCAGCTTCCTTCCTAGTAAGTCCGGGTTTGACCTTCTCCCTAGGTTGTAATCTCTGAAACCAGCTTCTCGCAGAATCCATATTGGATTGCACGCACAGTCACTCCGAGGTTGCTATTCCGTATCAGTAGACTGAATCAACGAAAGGAAACGCATTATCTTCGCATTCAAAGAAATAGTTCTTCATCGTCATGTGAAAATTCAAAATTCAAAATTCAAAATTCAAACCAAACAAAACAAAACCAAATTGGAACGAAAACGAGGCATAATTATGAACAGAAGTAAAAGCCCGCCACAGATCCTAAATTACCACCCTAAAATGAAATCTAAACCAAAATGCAACAAAACCTATGAGCTTACAGAGTTCCCTAAAGCGGACATGAAAGTCACACTTTAAAACAACTACATGCCGACTACCTCCTAATTTCCCTTCTACAATCCAAAAAAAACTCTAAATATTAAAACAAATTTCAGAAATTTCGACACTAGTTGACCGCAATCCACTAGAAAAAAACACGCAAAAATGGATAGCTCTAGAGCGGCACACGCACCAACCTAGATCTGCAACTCCTCGACGGATTGGAAGACTTTTCGCCCTCGCTCACCACAATGATTCGATCTCAACGGCGTCGCGTCGCTTTGATTCTCTGCAACTAACGCCTCCGTCCGCTTTCTTTCCACCTTCTTCCTGCCACGACGGGATCAACACAAGACAGGTACATTTAGACCATTATTACGGCAAAACTAGCTAAAAGAACTCTCTTATTATCTTATGGACGTTTTGCGCGCGAGTCCCTTATATCCGTATAATTCTCATTACAGATTTCGGGTGAAAAATACATATATTTATCAAAATAAAAAAAGAGAATTGTAAATTTATGAAGGGCAAATATTTAAATTTATTGATCTTATAGTTGATTTTTTTTTGTCAAAATTGTTAATTTATCAAATAAATATATTAATTTATTTAATAAGTATCGTATATTTTAAATTTAGAAAAGATTAATTTGATATGCGTGTATTTTATATATTTTTAAATTTTGAAGGGCGTGCCTGCGAAAAGGACTACTTTTTCTTTTGTGCGCCTTCACGGGGAGACTTCATTGTTTGATTGGGAGCGTTCGGCAAATCAGCCAGAAGTTGAATTGCCTAAAATACCCTTATTTCTTCCCCAGACAAGAAGAGAAGCTGAATCGGAGTGGGACCCGCAAAAACGCGTGTGGCGGGACCGCAGCGGCCGCGTACGCGTAAGATCGAATCGAGCAGCCAAGTGGTCCAGACGCAGTCCGGTTTATTTAAGAGAGAAGAAAAAAATCAAAGAGGACGAGGCGGAGCGATTACCGCAACGTCCGGTTTATTTTTTAAATTCGCTGCCGTCTCGTTAGTTACTAGAACTGTCGGCCGGACCGGATGCGCTCAGTCTCAGATCCTGTTTTCTGCATCCGATCAATGATAATTTAATCTTCAACAAATTAATTAATAAAATTAATGTCCATCATCGATTTTTTTTTTAAGATAGTTTAGATGTTCAAACTTTATCCAATTAATTTGGAAGATAAATATATATATATATATTTTGTTTTCTCTATCGAATTAAATCCAATACGCATTATTTTAGCCATTAATGAGTTATCTCCTTTATTAATGAAATCATCAATCACAAAAAAAAAAAAAAAAGTCGATGAAGATGCTCATTGATCTTGTCCAGAAACAGAGACGAGTGAGTCATTGATGAGTTACCATCGAGGTTGACTTTGTCATTGATCGCCTGGCAACAAGAGGAGCTTGGGAAGAGACCCACGTACGTCCACCTGAGAGAGACTTGGAAAGGAAGAGTTAAAATGACAGTCGGGGGCTCCTTAGCATAATCATTCCGACATTCAAGTCGATTGAGTTGGAAGGGAGAAGATGAACAGTAATTAGGCTTTATGAAAGTATATATGTCGTACCTTTGCATGCGGTGACAGACAGACTTTTATAGAGTTTCTCAACGTGGGGATCAACATCGTATCTCTCTCTCCTGCATCTCCTGCAATATTATCTCATTTATTAGTTATTTGCTCATAGTAAATAGTCATGCTTCTCACATTCTCCATAAGATAACGACTACGTTGTCCACGTCCTCCGCTAGCAATGGTTATCGATTACAAGTTGTGCGGAGAGTTTTACGGAAGCTGGAGGATCATGAGGCATCAGGGGAGTAGGGAGAAGCCAGGAGTCCCAAGAGTCGGAGGCTATTAGTAGCCGGGAGTCCCTAGAGTCGAGGGTTATTGGTAGCCTAGAGTCTCAGGAATCGAGGGTTTTTAGTAGCCGGGAGTCCCAGGAGTCGAGGGTTGTTGGTAGCCGGGGGTCTCGGAGTCGAGGGCTATTAGTAGCCGAGGGCTGTTAGTAGTTGGGAGACCCAGGAATCTGGGGTTGTTGGTAGCCTTCTTTTACTATTACCTCTGTCTTGATCTTGACTTTTCCGCCACATGACACATCTCCAATTACTTTTCGTATCACATGTCTCCCCTTCAAGTCTAATCAAAGGAGGCGCAAGTCTGACTGACTAGACTATCGTTTGGTCGATTTGTATCCACGTGGTGATTTTTTAGACTTGACCTGATATTGTGCTTTAAATACAGGATTTTGCATCATTAATCACGGTCATGCCTTTTAAATACACTTCACGCTTAATCAGTCTCGATTTTCGAGTTTGGGTGCATCAGCATGCTTCCGAGGTTGAGTTGCATGAATGTGATATGATCATCTATGAGGATAACGAGGGGTCACCGAGATCGTGATGATTACAGAGATCTGGCGTTATCCCACTGCTTGATCTGACAGCTGAACAATCCATCCCGCCCTAGTGGTAACAGGCATTCGACGATCGGGATTGGGCAAGCGTAGTATATATAGGTCATCAATAGGATGTCCTTATCCTCCTCGCATGATTTCTTCTCCTGTGTTCACCGTCTGCACTCTTCTTCATCTTCTATCGTTTCTGTTTACTTCTTTCTGTAAGTTCTATACCCATCATCCTTTCTGATTCTTAGCTTTCTTATTAGCACCTACTGCCTCGTATAGCTACCTCAAATGGTTGTCGGGCCTTCTTCTTCATCCCCATGATATAAGTCAATAGAATCTAACTTCACTAGTAGAGCTTTAGATAGGTTAAGGAGCACTTATGGGATTCTGGTCGACCATCATCTGATGCTTCCAAATAGTAATGACCATCCAGACCACCCTCCACCGAGGTGTGTGACTTTCCTCCTGGGTCAGATGGTGAACGGGCTGAGGTTCCCTATTCTAGCCTTCTTCGCCGAACTATCTCAATATTTTCGGATCCCTTTATCTCAGCTTGGTCCAAACTCTTTCCGGATCTTTACTGGAGTATTTATCCTCTTCCTCCTGTATCGTATTCCCCTGTGCCCTAGCTTTTCCACTATTTTTTCTACCCGAAGAAAATGGACGATGGAATTTTTTTCTAGTAGAACCGGGATCAACCTTTTGAAGAGTTTCTCATCTTTTCACAAGGGGTGAAAATCTCAATTCTTCTTTGTAAGACCCCCCCCCCTAGCCCTGTATCCTGGCCAACTCGCTGGCAATCTCAGCTGCCTGAGCTGCCCACTTTAAAGAATCCTCAGCTAGAGCGAGGCTACTTCAACTCGTCCGAAAAAATGAAGCGAGGCTACTTCAAACTCCTCCGAAAAAATGAAGGACTTGAAGTTTGACAGCAACTTGCTGCTCGAGGAAAGATTGTTTCATCTGTTCGAGCTGAGCCCCGTCCCAACTCTTTTTCATACTTCTTTTGATAATATTTTATATCTTAGATAATTTTGATATCTAACTAAAGATTTTTCTTTTATTGCAGCCGACATAATGCTACGACTTTAACCCCTTATTATTATTATCATGCACTATCTTTTTATACTCGTTGAGTATTCTTTTGTGCTCACCACCCCTACTTCTATTGTTATTTTCCTTGTTAGCAGGATTATGATTGGGTCGCTTGGTGGATATCTGCCTGTGCTATCCCTCTCACATTGAGCTCCGGACTTGTTTCCGTATTAAGTCGGTTTGTTTTAGCTTCCACATATATTTAATTCATTGGTATTATATTAATGGATTCGTATCCGGATTTCGATTTTGTTTCTATTCGTGTACTTGATGTCGTAAGCCGGGTCGGCTGGCAATAGTATATTTTTGGGTTTCTGGTCTTGTAGACTATTGTTATTGTTTAGTTTTATCATTATTACACTGCGTGGTTGTGCAATACCCGAGTAGGATATTTTTCTCAGTTATTATACTGCGTGGATGTAAATACCCGTGTGGGGTATATGTTGTTGTATTGTATTGTGTATATGTATCCAGGATATTATCCGTCGTACAAGGGAAGTGTTGTCCGATTTTCATCGGATAAATATCCTCTCGGGGCATGACATTTGTTAAATGAGACTCTTTAGCACAAGTTTAGTATCTAGCACACATACTTACTACAAATAGTATGTCAGGTCTGCTTGCAATTAAGTATAACAAACTATTTATTGCACTTCTATAGCACTTTAGATCTATTAGTTTACTATTTAAGTCATTATCTAACATTATGTTAGTTACCATAGGAGTTTTAAAGTCTTTAGCACTTTTCATTCTAAATTTTTTAATTAATTCTTTTGTATATTTATTTTGGTGTATATAATTTTCTTCTTTGGTTTGTTTTATTTGTAGTCCTAAAAAGAAGTTTAATTCATCTACTAGACTCATTTCAAACTCTGTTTCCATTAGAGTTATAAATTCTTTTAGAAATTTAGAATTGGTTGAGCTAAATACTATGTCATCTATGTAGACTTGGGTCATAAAAATGTCTGGTCCAAGGGTTTTTATGAAAAGTGTTGGGTCAATTTGACCTTCTTTAAAACCCTTTGTGCTAAATACGACAAATAAAATAATGTGCGTTGATCAAGGAATTAATTTAAAAGAATTTATGGGGATTTTTTTAGAAATTTTTCGGGGTTTAATCAGAGCTTATTTGAGGAGTTCACGGGGATATAAATAATAGGCTTTTGGAAGGCCTATTTAAAATATCAATTAAATGGGAGTTGATTGGTTTTAATTAAACCTAAAGTTGGGAAATTAAAACCTAAGGTTAGGATTCATTAAAACCTAGGTTGAATCAATTTACCCTAAGGTTCCATTATATAAACCTAGCTAATAATTTACTCCTCTCCCTCAAGCCATTTACTCGATTTATTCTCTGTTTCAACGATCTCCCCGAAACCATCAAGCCGCCGACTTGAATTTTGGCGATCTACCACTGTCGCCGGCCATCGACGGGGTTGTCGGCGATCCACCGACGCCAACGTCTCCTCCAATCTCTAGTCGCCGCCACTCTCATCGTTGGCCACCCCAAGCCACAACCACAGAGATAGTGACTGGAGAGCAGACACCCCCCCCCCAAATCTTCTTCGTTTTGTTTTGAGATCGTCGCCGGCAGTCAACATTGTTCCGGCCAGCTGTAGGGGCTCTCCAATCACCCGATTGCCGCCGACCTCACTCCAGCCACCGTAGATCCCGACCAGCCACTCGATCTGGGAGGAGGGGTCTCGACGTCCACCGTTTGTGGCCGGAGATCATTATCGTCGGACATTAGCTAGTTCTCAGCCTCTATCTCTTTGCTCTAGCCAAATTACAGCTCCGACTGAACCGACGTTGTCGATTAGTGTTAAATATGACAAAATAAAATAAAATAAAATAAAATAGGTATTAATTGAGAAAAAACCCTACGTAAATTTTTAGGGACTTTTGGAAATTTTTGGGGATTTAATCAAAATTATACGAATTATTTAGAGTTATTCTCATTTAATTGGGAGTTGATAAATGTTATTAA
>JBBUKS010000095.1:9655165-9670694 GCA_038050645.1 Hedychium gardnerianum | reverse complement strand
TTGGAGGCGCCTCGGATGAACAGAGGCGCCTCAAACTCCCAGAAAGCCGTTGCGGAGAGGATAAGCAGCTGAGGCCACGTCAGCCGACTTGAGGCGCCTCGGACCAGATCAGCTAGAGAACCGTTGCGACGAGGATAGAACTTGCCTTGTTGGAGGCACCACCAATCAACTGAGGCGCCTCGGATGATGCAACGTCAGCATAACGGTCATTTCGACCAGAACTCTATAAATAGAGTTCTCATTCACTGTTTAGTTATAACACACTTGTATTTCAATTCCAGATTTCGTTTTTTCTGTTTGTACGCTCAATTACTGTAAAGGACTACTCCGCCTCCAACCTTACTCGAAGGAGTTGTTTAGTGAACGTTCTACTACCTTGGATTAACAACCTCCCCGGTTGTAAACCAAGCAAAACATCGTTGTCTCCTTACTTGTTTTTATGTTCTTTATTTTTGATAATTAATGTGTGTCCTTGCTAAGTAGAAAGCAAAGGAATTATATTTTTTTCATTTGCAGGCTATTCACCCCGCTCTAGCCGGTCCACCCGATCTTATAAGTGGTATCAAAGCCCAACCGCCTTAGAAGGACCAACCGCCGACTAAAGCAACAAGGAAAATGGCTGAATCAAGCATCTACCCACCAAAGTTCGAGGGGGAGTTCACGTTTTGGAAGCGTCGTATGGAGGTATTTTTCAAAACCGATTTTAATATTTTATTAACTATTAAATATGGTTTTGAAACACCCAAGGACGAGAACGGAGAAGAAAAGGAAGAGCATCAATGGAAAAGAAGTAGCAAACCGAGTTCATGGCAAACGGGAAGGCCGAGTTCCATCTTCTGAGTGTACTGCCGCCTCAAGAAGTCATCCGGATCGGCGCCTACAACTCCGCCAAAGAACTTTGGGAGAAGTTCCTAGAGCTACACGAAGGAACCTCGGAGGCCAAGCTAGCAAGACAAGATCTGCTCAAAAATCAACTAAACAACTTCTGGATGGAAAAGGGAGAAACGGTTGCTCAACTACACGCCGAGCTAAAGGAGTTAATCACGGGACTCAACAACTAGTAACAAACCAAGACTCACTTAGATATGCTGTGAATGCTTTTCCAAGAACTCAAGAATGGAGTTCGATAGTCGATTCCTACTATATTTCGAAAGATTTAGAGATAAGTACATTAGAAGAATTATTTTCTACGTTGAAATTACACGAGTCTCGATGTGCAAGACTAAGAAAAGAAAAGGAGTAGAATCAGAACCTAGCGCTAAAAGTCAAGAAGAACGAACCGGAGTCAGAGTCATCTCTCGACGAAGACGAAGAAGCATACATGGTAAGGAAGTTCAATAAATTTTTTAGAACTAATAAATTTAATGGGAAACAGGTCGCGAAACAAAGAAAGGGGACAAGAAAAGTTAAATGCTACAACTGTGACGAGGAGGGTCACATAAAGTACAACTATCCCACATTAAGGAATAAAAGGAAAGAGAAAGGTAAACCTTCAAAGAAAACTAGACACAACAAAAATCTCAAGGCCACATGGAGCGACTTATCTTCAGAAGAGTCTGAGACCGAGGAGTACTTCGGACTAGCACTAACGGCTAACCACCAAAAGGAGAGCATTGATGAAGGGGGAGCCACTTAAGAGGAAAGCAGCAAAAGGGGGAGCATCAAACTACGAGTCTGATATGATAAGTGAGGTACGTTTTCTACCTCCTAACCAATTATATGATGACATTAAAATGATGTCTAGGTCATTATGCAAGTTAAGAACCAAGTATGTGCGCTTAAAAAAAAATTAGCATTGATTTAAAAATTCAGTTAGCAAATGCATATTCACTAACAAAATTTGATAAACGTAAGATTGAAAATGCAAAATTAAAAGATCAAATAGAAATGTTAGAAAAGGATGTTACATGCTCAAATTCAAATTTTTTACAAATCCCAAACTCTAAATATTATGGAGGACTAAAGTAGTATTTACGAAACCATAGGTGCAAATAAGAAAAGTGTCAAATTCCGATATTCCTAGAAAATACTTGATAAATCCAGTGGGTAAAAATTTATTTTGAGTTCCAAAATCTATTCTAGCCTATTAAATTATCTCTTTTTGCATGCTAGAATTTAATTTGGCTGAATAATTAACATTATTGAAAAATCATTTTTTGTTCGATTTTTTTTGGGTTTAAATTTTTCGGTGATAAGCACATATGTTATCTGTTAGCAGAAAAAAAATTTAAAATTTTCAACTGTTACAAAAAATTTAATGAATTTTTTAACGAAAATTGAATTTTTAAAATTGAAAATTTTCGGAGATAGATTTTTAAAAAACTTGATTTTTTAGAAGATAACCGTTATGTTTTGAATATTTATAAAAATTAGCAAGTTGTTTTGACGTTGAGATCTACTTTTAAGTATTTAATTTAAAATTTGCCTATTTTTGTAAAGAAAAATATTTTCTCACTATAAGAAAAATATCTTTTTCATAAAAAAAATTCGATGATCAGTTTGATTATGTTTAACATTGACAAAAAATTTCAATATTTTTCAAATGTTATAAAAAAATTTAATTTTTTTTGGAAAATCTGAAGTTTAATTCTTAAAAAATATTTTATTTGAAAAATAATTGCGATAAAAATACATAAACTTGCATTCTGTATGTATGTCTTGTATAAAAATTTTCACATTTTTCTCTATTATTTATGATTTATCCCATATTTTTGATGTGATCAAAGGGGAAGAATTAATATGTGTTAATTTAAAGGGAGGACTTAATTGCAAAATTTATGTTATGATTGTAAATTTGTTTTTCATATGTAATTTCTTATTTAATTTTTTCTAACTTAAACTCGGGTTGATGCACATCAAAAGGGGGATATTGTAAGTACTTCGGGTTAGTTTTGATGTTAATCAACCGAGTTAAGTTAGGTCCTATGTATTTGATGTCTTGTGTCTAAATGTGCAAGAACTTAGAAACACAAGAAGTCGAGCGGAAGAGGCAGTGGGCGAGAAGGATGGCACGAAAAGGGAGCCGACGGGCTCGGTGCATCCGAGGGATGAGGAGCTGCGAAAGAGTACACTAGTGGAACTAAAAGGGCGCACACGATGTGTTTGAGGGACGAGAAGTCGGAAGGAAGTCTGCTCGAAGGAAAGGTCGGAGTTGAGTTCGGGTGAGCTCAACTTCGGAAGAACGGAGCATCACCCAAGCGAGTGGAAAGCAGAATGGTCAATGCTGAAATTGACCATTCCCTTATGACTCGAGGCGCCTTCAATGCATTGGAGGCGCCTCGGACGCAAGTCATTGGAGGCGCCTCGGACGCAAGTCATTGGAGGCGCCTCGGATGCCCAAAAAGTCGTTGCGGACCGGATAAGCAGCGGAGGCCACATCAGCCGATTCGAGGCGCCTCGGATGGTCGCACCCCCAATCGGCCAGATCAGCCAGAGAACCGTTGCGACGAGGATTATACTTGCCTTTTGGAGGCGCCCCCAATCAACTAAGGCGTCTCGGATGATGTCACATCAGCATAATGGTCATTTCGACCAGAACTCTATAAATAGAGTTCTCATTCACTGTTTAGTTATAACACACCTGTATTTCAATTCCAAATTTCGTTTTTTCGATTTGTATGCTCAACTGCTGTAAGGAGCTACTCCGCCTCTGACCTTGCTCGAAGGAGTTGTTTAGTGAACGTTCTACTACCTTGGATTAACAACCTCCCCGGATGTAAACCAAGTAAAACATCATTGTCTCCTCACTTGTTTTTATGTTCTTTATTTTTGATAATTAATGTGTGTGTTTTTGCTAAGTAGAAAGCAAAAGAATTGTATTTTTTCATTTGCAAGTCATTCACCCCCCTCTAGCCGGTCCACGCGATCCTACAGGGCAATGGATGAAGTCTTGAAGAAATTGTCTTTAAAGGCAAGGAGTCTCTAAGCACGAGAAATCTTGGTTAGTACTGGTCAACTGAATACTAGACTAAGTCGATGTCGACTTATATTAGGAAAATTATGAAGTCCGTAATACATGGGGCCTCTTGGCACGATACATTTTTCATCTTATAGTTGTTGGAATCCATGTATCACTCAACTGATAGAAAAATTCAATTGATTGACAAAATTCGATTGATAAATAAAAATCTAAAAGTTGATTGTTCGGGGTATTTATGAATTCAATTGACTCATGGAGCAATCAATTTAGACATGGTTATCAGCAAACAAATTGATTCTATTTGGGGAAGCAGTCAACTAATGTTGGATGAGTTGATTGAGCAACAGGCTGAGAATCAGACCAATATAAAATTTCTATTCAGGATAATAGTCAACTAAGCAGTAACCATACCAAAACAAGAATTTAGGAAAGAGTTGTTAATCATATGAGGTTGCAACAACATTCGAATTTTCCGCATGCCATAATGGACTAGTCGATTGAAGTGTAGATCGGTCGACGTCAAAGGCAAACGGTTGATTGATGGGTACAATTAGTCAATTTCACATCGAATTCCAAAATGAATAAAAGCTCTATGAAATGGGCTTTAAAGGAGAGTTTTTGGCATCAGTTATACTGTTATAGAGAGAGTGTTGTTGCATTTTAGAGTCATTCTGAGCAATCCAAAGAGAAAAGAAAGCAAGCCAGAGCAATCTTCATTATCGTTGTAATTGTTTCTTTACATTGTATTTGCTTTTCTTTTACCTTTGTATTTTTTTTCTTTTATTGTTACAAGAGATTTTTCCGCCTCTCAAAGTGTTCCATGAAGGAGAAAAGATAAATGGATTCCGAGAGTGATTCGACGATGGGTTATAAGGTTATGGAGTAGGTGTCCGGGGCACTACTGATTAATGTAAACAATTTGTGGGATTTGTTTGGTATTTGTTGTTTTATATTTCAGTTGATTATGTAGATGATATTATCATTAATGGTGATGGCGCAAGAAGAATCACAAGGGAAGCTCAATTCCATTAGTACTTTCAAAACAAGGACTTAGAAGACTTGAGTTATTTTCTAGAAATTGAGTTGCTCGGTTAAGAGGAGACATTTATTTATCATAGAGAAAATGTATACTTGATATGCTCAAAGATGCCATTATATTTGGCTCTACTCATTGATACTCTTATCAGTTCAGATGTCAAACTAATATCTGGACAATGGAAACATTATCTAATGCAGGAAAATATCATAGATGAGTTAATAAACTAAACTATCTCATGATTGCCTCCTTTATTGTGAGTGTGACCAGCTTATTCCTTGAGTCTCCCTGCCAAGGTGATTAAGAGGCAGCTCTAAAGATTCATCAGTACCTAAAGATTACACTACCACAGTTTGTCCTTTAGTATGATCGAGATCACTTTATGATTCCAGGATGTATAGATTAGGGAAGTTGCCCTGTAAATAAGTGATCCGCATTAGGTTATCATCTCCTAGGAGAAAATACAATACCTTGGGAAATTAAAAAAACAAAATGTTGCAACCAGACTAATTGCAAAAGCAGAAAATATTGCAATGATTCTCCTCACCACATGTGAGCTTATTTGGCTCAAACATTAATGACGAAGCTGGGTATGGATCCTACTTAACTGAGAATTTTATTTTGTGATAATTAAACTATCATATTCATCAGCTCCAGTCCAATCTCTAACAAGAGGATGAAGTATAGAGATAGACTATTATTTTATGTTGAGAGAGTTTCTTATAAGATCGTTAAATATTTTGCTAGTTCTAAGAGGCAATTGAGAGAATTTACTAAAGTTCTTGAGATATTCTATTGCTACAAGCTATAATTCTATGATATCTTTGATCAGCTTAAGGTGTCTTGAGGACCTAACTACAATCATGTAAATACTACAAAACTACAAATTTAGGTAGAAGGACTACCGTTGTTTTCCCTCCTAGGGTTAGATTTCTTCATTCTTTCCTCAGTAATTCACAATAAAAAGTATTTCTATAACGCAAGAGTTGGCAGCTAGTTGCAATTTCTTCTGGAATTCTTTCATCAGTTTTGCTTGCTTCCCTGGTACTACTTCTGAAAAGTAAATACAGCAATGTGCAAGAATAAGCTACTCAGTATCTATGAAATAGATTTTTCCTCAAGTCAAATTCCACATCATCTTCTCGATCAATAGTAGCCAGTCTTGGATGTTCTTTACAATCCTGTGGTATTGAAATACAGAAATTGACTGCATACGTTGCAGGGAGAAAGGTAAATGTCAAATTTCCACGTATTTAAATGGCTAGCTCAAGTCAATCAGATTCCCTGACCTGGGTATGTGCTGATGCATCATATCTGCGCACAAGTTCACAATCCTCTGCCTTAGACGAACAAGTTCACGAGCTAAAACTCCAAGTGACACCTGTGTGAGTAAAAGATCAAATCAGTTTTCCATATTTTATCCATCCAGTCCCCGACAGCATGTGAATAATAAGAATATTAGCAACATTAGGAAAGCAAGTGCAAACCAGAACTTGGGTCGAGTCTGTGCAATCTTTTTTATTTCTGCAACGAATTGTTTTTTTTTCTTTAATAATTTAGTTGCAAGTAAGAGTAGTCAACGCAATAAAAATATAATTTAAGTGCACTTAGTTGATGAACAGCAAGAACTCTAACTGTCTAACTGTAGCGAAGCAATCTACTTTTCAACCCCTAAATCCAATATAGGAAGATCATAGTAACCTAAAATGATTCACTCATAACAAAACCCTAGTAAATTGAATAAAAGGAAAGATCTTACCTCTTGTGAGTTGTGGTGGTTGTCATTTCTCTTATAGTCGAGTTGAGAGCATCGGTGACGGAGAAAATAACAATCATAGTCACAGAAACAGGCACAAAATTCCCAACTGAAGCATCTAGAGGGAAAGGAAAAAGTGATACTAAAGCAATCCGGAGACGAATTCACTAATTCTGCCAAACTACGACAGCAAACAAATCAATAAAAACAGCAGCAAGAAATGAAATCAGTACGGCACGAGCCAGGGATTGATCTAAGATAATGGGAAACAAACCAATTATAGATTATCACAATAAAACCAGATCTAGAAAGAGTTTTCTTAATATTTACCTTTGGTGTATTCTCCTTCGTATTATCATTCTCGAAAATGTTCTTCCCTTTCGCAGTTTAAGAGATGGGCGATCAGAAACGAAAATTTTGCAGAGGAAAAAACCAAAAAACTTAGTCCGAGATCTGGATACAACTAGGGTTCGGGCTCCTGGCGACGAAATGGCCTCCGGATCGCCCACGATCGCCCGAGGGCTCGCAGCGGCGGAGGCAGCAACCGCGCGAAAATGGGAAAATGAAAATGGAGAGCAACAATTAGAATAAGATCTCGCATCTCACTCCAAACACCAAACACCAGACAGCCACCAAGCGGGTCGAGATAGATCCGAAATTATGAAACGATCGGATCCGATACGGTTGGACCAGACTTGTGTTGCGGCAGCCCAGAACAAAATTGGAGGCCGTCGCAAGTCTTCGTCGTTGTGGCAAAAGGTGAAACGTTCGTTCCCAATACTCCCCGTCAATCCATCCCACGATCAACACGGAGGAAAAAAATCACGGAAACTAGTCTAACTAGACTGAACAATGATCAGTGCATAAGAGAGAGTAGAAACCTGGCTACTAGTCAGGATTTGAACCTCAAATCTCATTGTGACGACATCTCATGTACTAGCCATCAATTCATCCCGTGAGAACAATCGCAAGTCTTCTCGTCGCTTAATAAGTTGATGGATGATAAATAAATAAATTTAAGAAAGAAAGATAATTATTCTAATTAAATTATGCTACATTTAAAAAATAAAAAATAAAAAAAATAAAGTGAAAGCAAGTACGTATAAAGAAATGACTACTTTGTGTTCAAAACACAAGCCAAAGGCCGCCATCATTTGCATTGAGTGCACTGCGTGATCCACCTACTCAAAGCAAAGAATCAAATCTTCATCATTTAATGTCCTTCCTCTCTACGATGAATACACAAAATGCAAGAACTGTTACATGGACTCCTACATCACGCCATCGCATTATTTTTTTAATTCACATATTTAATTCTTTCAATCAATTAATCTTAAAAATAATTAATTTAATCTAAAACAATTTCACTAACATAAATTTAAAAAGAACAAATAAATTATGATGAACAATCTAGCATCAGATTCGAATATCACAATCATATAACACATCTGATGAGAAATTTAAATTCTCATAACACGAGAGTCCGTCTTATTTTTTATTATTATAGTAAAAGATAATTATATTCATCCTCATAGACGGTCTTCGGATTATATAAAGAGATAGATCATGGGATAAATTTATAATCAATCGTCAAATAATTAAGAGTGAGAAGAGTGTTTTTTCTGAGAGCATGCACTCATTGAAAATTGATCCTTGTCCAATAAATTTATCATCCACTAGTTAATTAAGCATCTCGTGAAAATTAATTTTGATCGTTGTAGCGATTATTTGTTATCATCATAATAAAAGATAATTATATCTCTCAACATTTATCTTCAAATTAAATGAAAAAAATTAATTTATAATCGATCGTTAAATAATTAAATTTAAAAAAAATCGAGAATATATACTCATCTTAAATTAATCTTTGTACTTTTTTTTTACTATTGTATCATGCTGAATAGAGTTATAGTGTTCTCACGAGATGAATTGATGATTAATACATGAAATATTAGCATAATGAAATTTAAAGATTAAATTATGGTTAATAGTCAGATTTCTGTTTTCTTTCATATATTATTTACTGTTCAAACTAGTTAGACTGGTCTCATGATTTATTTTTATTTTTTTGTTGATTTTGAGATGAATTCACATAAATATTTAAAAAAAATATTTTAGTTTTTATCATCGTAAATAAAGTTACAGCATTATTAATTTGATAAAAGAGGAAACGACAAAGAGGGAGAGAGAAGGAGATATCCTTCCAATTTCCACTCTGATGATCACTTTTCTCAATTGTCACACTCAAGGATCATCCCTTGGTTGGTCCCTAGCTACTCCCTATCGATGCCCAAGCAAAAAGCATCCATCCAATCCCACATTAACTTTTGGCTCCATTTGATTCAAGTTTTAAATTTTGAGGCCATAGCAAAAATCATTCAATCAATTATTCATTAATTGCTTTATTCAAGTTTTATTTTTTATTTCTCTTTTTCTTCTTCTAATTTAAGCTTATTGCAAAAATTTAGAATTACAAATTAGTAGCATATCAGTGATTTAAATTATATATCCAATCGCGTTGCGTCAACGTGAATATATTTTTATACGCAGAGTTAATTAACTTAATCATTATATTTGTTATATATATAATCTATATATAATATGTAGTATGAATATTTTGCACGTGTGGCTCGTCGAGTTGCAACATAATTTTATTGGGATGCGTACCACAAGCAACTACTTGCCAAATTACGGGCACAATTAAAAATTCTTGGGGGATTTTTATATATATATCTTTTGTTATTTGTTTGTATTTTATGTTTCCCCCCTAAAATATTCAATACATGTAAAAGCCAAAGAATTCAGATAAGTTGGGTGGGTGGAATATGCACTGTGTGCTAATTTATCTTAAATATGATTATGGATGTTTTAAGGGGAAAATAATTAAAAATTTTGAGTTTTATATTTATTGTTAGTTAAGAGAGAGACAAAATTTTAAAAATATATTAAATTTGCAGATAAATTGTTTTTTTTTAAAAAAAAATCATCTGCCAGGTGGTTAATTCTAATTGCATGGCGGTGTCGGTGACCGCCAAAGAATCGACTTTTTTTTTTTATTTTAGTCCATTAATTTAGTGAGTTTTATTTTCTAAAAATACTAAAACATCACTTTATTTTACCTTTATTCTCTCAATATTAATTTAATAATATTGTTTTTTAAAAAATATTATAATAATAGTTGTAATTAGGAACCAATGTCCTCGTGGAACTTACTCTCTCTGCATGCAGTCGCAGAGGACGAGAGACGACCAAAAGATCAGCCACAAGCACACCCACCCTGGTCGGCAACAGTGGGTCCCATTTTCTGTCTCCTCGTGCCGCCAATTGTGTACCAGGGTGAGTGTAAATGTCGCCCAATTGTCCACCACACATTCTGAGTATAGAACGTCGCCACGTAAGCACAGTCATTTTTTTTTTACTAATAATTGACTATTAAGCATTCGAATATATTAATTTTGAAAATGATTAATTTTATAAAAAAAACTTATCAATTATTAAAATAAATAGAAAATACGTATAAAAATTTATTCTAATAATTAATATTTTTGAATTCATTATTTATTAAGAAAAACATTCCTTATAATATTTTAAGTGTTGATCTATCCAATGGACTAACCCCGACACCA
Source organism: Hedychium gardnerianum (assembly GCA_038050645.1). Taxonomy (NCBI): domain Eukaryota; kingdom Viridiplantae; phylum Streptophyta; class Magnoliopsida; order Zingiberales; family Zingiberaceae; genus Hedychium; species Hedychium gardnerianum. The sequence goes on along the minus strand of JBBUKS010000095.1, from coordinate 9,660,357 downwards.
AGGCAACAAGTGAGTTTTCGAAAGTAAGAAATGTCAAGGAGGTGGTAGTTAAATAACTAAAAAACATAGTTTCATTTCAGAATCGAACGTAATTCGAGCTGTACAAAGTACACAGTACACAGCCTTCCGTCTCTTTATTCTCCCAAAAGATACTATCCATTTTCTCTCTTTTTTTGAGATTTTTGTTTTTCAATAAAATAAAATTAGCACGATACGGATGTCCTCGCCGGCGCCTTCTTGGTCGCGGCGGCGGCCGCGGCGGAGGACGTTCTCGGCGTCGCCACCTCCTTCAGTACCACGTTGGGAATCTGGTAATTGCTCCTCCGCTGGTTTTCTTTGACGAGCTCTCCGGCGAACCAGTCGAGCTTCTCATCGTTGGTTTGCTCCGAGATCTTCTTCCCTCGAAACAAGAACGATTCCACGTTCTTCTGCGACAATTGTTTCTCCAGCAACCTAAGCAATTTGTCAGCGTCTCTTGTTTTTCGAATATCGTCGTCGTATACTTCCAATCCGTTGCTCTGAGAAATATGTGATTGAATCTATCTATAACAATCCATTGGCGATCTGTAGGATTAAATAGTTTTGACATTTAATTACCTGAATCCTCACGTAATTATTAGCCTTGTTTTGCCCAAATGACATCGCGATTGCTTGATCCACCTAATCAAATTGAATTCATTGTCATATCAGAACTTTTTGAATTCAAGCTTTAATTGGCGAATGCAATAATGACGTGGTAATAAATGATTTATTTCTTTAAAAAGTGGGGAAAACAGAGTAGGAGCAGGATGCAGAGTGGAGTAGAGGAAGCTATCCGTACCACGTCGTCGACGCCTTCGCCGGCAATCCTCACGAGTTTCGCCTGCGATGGCAAGGACCTCCCCCTCCGCAGGTTCACTTCTTTTCCAATGCCGCCGGCGGTGGCGCTTCCGAGGGAGAGCACCATGAGGTCCTTCATCCTATCTGCGAATGGGAACTCGCGCTTGTTGTTGAGCACGTGGGTGATGGCCGCGGCCGCGGGGTTGCCCATCGCTACGCCGCCGCCAATGGCCGCGATCCGCGTCCGCCCGTCCACCGACCGAAGTTCCACCGGCGCTGTCCCCGCCGCGCAAGTGGCGGCGCACACCTCCCGCAGCTGGAAATCGTATGAGTCCCCCTCCACCGCGTCCGCCCGCGAGAAGAGGAACGGTGCCCCCGTGGTCAGGTCGAAGCAGGGAACCAGCAACGGCTTCACGGTGTCCCGCAGCGTCGCGTCGCCGAACAATTTTCGGAGCGCCTCGGAGGCCCCCTGCGACCGCCCCCAAGCGAGCGGGCCCCGCCTCGCGGCCACGAACGACGACCGGCCGCTCCTCGAGAGGAGAAGGCGAAGCGCGTCGGCGGCTGAGTGCAAGGGGCGTCCTTCGGGGCCGCGGGAGAAGAGCATGGCCGCGAGGACGCCTCCGGCGCCGGACCCGGTGGCGACGTCGAAGAAATCGGCAACGCGGGAGGAGGGGTCGCCGGAGAGTTGTCTGAGGGAGGATTCAAGCCGGGCGAGGGAGGCGGCGGCTAGGAGGGCGTCGGTGGGGTGTCCTCCACCGTCGATAGAGAGGATGCGGACCCGGCCGTCGGAGGCGGCAGGAGGCCGCAGAGAGCGAGGGCAGCCGTCGCGGAAGGTGGCGGTGGAAAGGAGAAGGTTATGGGGATCATCGTAACCGAACAGGAACTTACTTTCGAGGATGGAGAAGATCTCGCAGGTAAGCTTATCGAGGCCCATGGCAGGCTCAACCGGAGCCGACGGCAACGCCATTGCTGCCCTGTTAAAGCGGTCGAGACGAACCGGGAACGAATCTGAATCGGACCGGTTGCTTTGGGACCTCTCTAGAGAGAGCGATGGATGCGGGACAGCGTGCGCCGTCGTACTTAAATAGAAGCAGCGACTGCTCCCTGGGCTGATGGACGGTTGAGATTCAGCGCTGTAAATAGCGCTCGTTGCTCCATCTGTCGGCAGCAGGTCGCCGAGGGCATGCGGGCGCTGCGGCGCACGTGCGATCACAAAGAGATCGATTCATATCAGTCACTCTTTGATTGCCTATTTTGTATTTCTTTTCTTTTTATTTTTCAATATTAAAAAATATAAAAAATATTAATATAAATCTCGTGGTGCGATTTGTGATTAGCTACGAGCATGCAAGCGTACATACTGATACAATAATTGTTTCAAGAGTTTTAGCAATATTAATCACTCCTAAATGACTGTCCTAATACGAATTAGATTCAATCAACTCACAAATTAGATTTGGTTGCTTAACTACAATGAAAGGTTCATGATGAGGATAACAAAAGTGTTTTTTTTCCTAGAAAATTATATTAATTAGTGTCTGCCCTACACCAACTTCTTCTATTCTCCTATATATATATATATATATATTAATTTATCTGTTAGGAGAATTTATTGACAAACTTATGTCAACAAGGACAATCAATGATATGATGCCCTCATTTAAAAATTCCTCATTCATCTATTCAGTTATCCTTTTCTTCGTCATCAATCTATCATACCTAGAAGAAAGATGGTTTACTTAATTATTATTTTTTATATAAAAACAGTTAATTAAGTTGAAGATATTGTATTCTAAACTGAGGCTGTTGAAGGATATTTGCCACGCACCACTGTACTGTACTGTTTGCCACTTCAATGATGGGAACGAGATATTGTTCATGATGGGAAAGCAAATTATGGGTGGTTAAGCTAAAGTGAGCTCCATTATGAATCTGAAAGTGCAAAACAACTTTTCTAATGCTAATTTAAATCAATTGTGAGAAAACCCTGTTCTTCCCAATTAAGGAACAAGCTTCTGTGAATTGTGCACCTAAAGATCATAATATATATCATCACAAGTCGATGCTAATTATAATTCTCTGCCATTAATTATGCTTGTTAGTGAGGACCACGCAGGGGCATGATTAAGAACACAGTGAGCATGCCATCACATTTACTGCATACGTGTGTACGTGCATGTCTTTTTAATCTGTCGAAACAATCCATGCACGTAGCGCAGTTACTGCTGGTGCAGCAGTAGTAATTAACTTGCCTCGCCCTTTAATTATCACGGCAATTATGTGCACGGTCTCCCCAAGGAACAAGGAGCCAAGTCCTGCGCAGAATGGCACCAAATGCATCGTGCAGATACAGCCAGAATTTCATGGCTGTGTTTGTTCGGATCTTGCACTGTTCCGTCTGGTTATTCAGTAGAGAAAGTTAAACGAGAATCTTTCTAGGAAAGATTAGTTTTCGTTGGAGTTTAGCAGTTATATTCATTTAAGGTGATAAAAAAATGAAATGCTTATCTTCAACATCCCTATTAATTCATCTTAAAATTAATTTAATTAACTTAAATATTGACTAATACATGAATAATTATATTCATCCAATCAATTACATTTGATGGTGTTTTGCAGTGCATCATGTTGTTGGAGGCCATATCCGTACTCTTCTGTTGGCCTTCAGCAGTGGTTTTGCATGATTGCAGCTGCTCCATGTCGGGAACTCTAGATGCAGAGTATCCAAAGACAAGTAGCAGTAGAGACCCATTTGAGTTGTTTGTAAAAATTGTATACAAAAACTTGGAAAATAATAATGTATCGTAGTAATAAGTGACATATATAGTCAAAAATTTTAATTAGAGATGATTAATTTAATAAATTAAAAAATATATATATAATATAATATTAAATTATTCAACTCTAAAAACTCAAAAATATTTTAAAAATATATGTTAAATTTTTTAAAAATTTCAAACATGTCGAGTTTTACGATTCAAAAATCTAAATTTCGAATTTAAGGAATAGAAAATGAATTTAAATTCAAAATTTTCGATCTTAGCCCTTGTTCTAATTTAAATAATGATTCATCAATTCTCAAATTTTATCTATGATTCAAAATCGAAAAATCATTAATAATCTCGTTTTCTCGTAATATTTATTATTTTTATATATAAGACTTTCATTCAAATCTAAAAAACTATTCTAACTAGCTATTTAATAAAATAAAATTTATATTTTATAACTCTCCTTCAATTAATGAAACATGAAAGAAAAAAAAGAATAACTTATTCCTCTGGTTATTATTGTGATTGAAAAAGGATAAAAAAAATTACTTGTAAAGGGTTGTTCGTTGAAAAAAATAAAAAGAATATCATTGGCTGAAAAAAATAAAAAAAATATCGTTGTTTTTGAGAAAAGCAGAAAAGAGAAGATAGAAAGAAAGAAGTAAACGAGAAAAACTTTACCTTCTTCGTTAGCAACCTCGACTGGCTTCAGTGAGCTCGACAATGACACAAAGAGAACAAGGCAAAGCAAAACAAGACTATTCTTATGGTGCCAATAAAATTCTAGAAAATATGAGAATAAGAAAAAGATGTGAGGGCTACTCTTGTTGCTAGAATATGACAACAATTGATGCTGCATTTCTTGTTTGCGGGAGAAAATAAAGGAGAAGAAAGGGAGAAAAAAAAAGAAAGAGAAGATTTCTCGAAAATATCATAATTTATTTTTAAATTGATTGAATCTATTTAAATCTTAAATTTGGTTTGATCATAATTTGATCAAATCAACTCTAAATCAATCCCGATTTGAACAAACTTAATTCTTATCTCCAAACCTACCTTTGAATTTAGTTTAAATCTGATCCAATTTTAATTTAGCATTCTCACTTTGTGTTCTATGATTTAATTTATTTATTTGATATTATATATTTTATTTTTTAAATTCAAAGTTAACATTCGAAATCGTGATATTTACTTGTAAAAGTAGTATCAATGGATAATTTAGGTCAAGGGTTTTTCAAATATATGATCAATTTCAATTTTTCGATAACGAGGTGGTGAATCAATCGGTCAAAATGACGGTGAGGGTCTGATATTATTATTTTTTTAAATTCAAGGGTGATGGTCACACCCCCTTATCCCCACGTGGCTACGCCACTGATCATAATTGATCTGGTTGAGATTGGATGATGGATCGACTAGGGCTTTGGACAAATTGTTACAAGTAGGTTGGACAAGGGTTGAGCCGTTTCTAATCAAGCGCTTCCTTATTGGGTTGGCTCCTATTGCGTAGATAAGTGATTGAGCCGCTTAGATTAAGTAACAGATAACCAAAAGATGTTAGTTGCCAACATAGGGTAGAGAGGAATGGCGGTCAAAGGTACACCT
>JBBUKS010000095.1:9638222-9655065 GCA_038050645.1 Hedychium gardnerianum | reverse complement strand
ATATATAGTCAAAAAATTTAATTAGAGATGATTAATTTAATAAATTAAAAAATATATATATAATATAAAATTAAATTATTCAACTCTAAAAACTCAAAAACATTTTAAAAATATATGTTAAATTTTTAAAAATTTCAAACATGTCGAGTTTTATAATTCAAAAATCTAAATTTCAAATTTAAAAAATAGAAAACGAACTTAAATTCAAAAATTTTAATCTTAACCTTTATTCTAATTTAAATAATAATCCGTCAATCCTTAAAGTTAATCTATGATTCAAAATAAAAAAATCAGTAATAATCTTGTTTCCTGATAATATTTATTATTTCTATATATAAGACTTCCATTCGAATCTAAAAAACTATCCTTACTAGCTATTTAATAAAATAAAGATTATACTTTATAACTCTCCTTCAATTAATGAAAATAAAAGAAAAAAAGAATAACTTATTACTTTAGTTATTATTGTGGTTGAAAAAAAAAGAAAAAGAGCTACTCATCAAGGATTGTTCATTAAAAAAAATAAAAAGAAAATCGTTAGCTGAAAAAAATAAAAAAAAAATCGTTGTTTTTGAGAAAAATAGAAAAGAGAAGATGGGGAGGAAGAAGTAAAAGAGAAAAACTTTATCTTCTTCGTTAGCAACTCCGACGGGCTTCAGTGAGCTCAACAATGACACAAAGCGAACAAGGCAAAGCAAAACAAGACTATTCTTATGGTGCCAACAAAACTCTAGAAAATATGAGAATAGGAAAAAGATGCGAGGGCTACTCTTGTTGCTAGAATAAGACAACAATTGATGCTGCATTTCTTATTTGCGGGAGAAAATAAAGGAGAAGAAAGGGAGAAAAAAAGAAGAAAGAGAAGATTCCTCTAAAATATCATAATTCGTTTTAAATTGACTGAATCTATTTAAATTTTAAATTTGGTTTGATCATAATTTGATTAAATCAACTCTAAATCAATCCCGATTTGAACTAACTTAATTCTTATCTCCAAACCTACCCTTTGAATTTAGTTCAAATCTGATCCAATTTTAATTTAGCATTCTCACTTCGTGTTCTATGATTTAGTTTATTTGTTTGTTATTATATATTTTATTTTTTAAATTCAAAGTTAACATTTAAAATCGTGATATTTACTTGTAAAAGTGATATCAATGGATAGTTTAGGTCGAGGGTTTTCCAAATATATGGTCAATTTCAATTTTTCGACAATGAGGTGGTGAATCAGTCGGTCAAAATGACGATGAGGATATTTTTTTTTTTTAAATTTCAGGGGCGACGGTCACAACCCCTTATCCCCACGTGGCTACGCCACTTATCGTAATTGATCTGGTTGAGATTGGATGATGGATCGACTAGGGCTTTGGACAAGTTGTTACAAGTAGGTTGGACAACGGTTGAGTTGTTTCTAATCAAGCGCTTCCTTATTGAGTCGGCTCCTATTGCGTCGATAAGTGATTGGGCAGCTTAGGTTAAGTAACCGATAACCAAAAGATGTTAGTTGCCAACCTAGGGTAGAGAGGAATGGCAGTCAAAGGTACACTTGACTCCAACGAAGATCAATGGAAACGTCGATCGGATTTGAAACTGAATCTAGATTTTTTCTCATAATTGACGAACGAGCTAGGTCATTTTAATTTTCACTCGATCTGTTCTATATCATCAAACCAAATTCCACAATCATTCTTTTATTCTTTATATATATATATAATAGCCTACACACCTTATCCTACACAACCATGTGCACTTGCTGAGGTGGCATAATCTTGATCACTGATCATCATCACACATATTTTGGTTAATGATGTGCAGGTGATCATCTCAGATGCTCATAATTATACAAGATAAGATATGCAAGATAATCAAATTCTCTCTCTATATATAACTTCTATCTTTAACCAATCAATCATAATTCTGAGTTTCGCCACTAATGACACGTCCATCCACATTCTCAAAACATGTCCAAGTCACTTCTCCCACTCATCCATCCACACAGTCGAGCTCTCCTTCATGATCGATCGATCCGTCCAGGTCGGACTGTAGTCATGCAACCCCACCTTTAGGTCTGTGGATCGAGTCTTGTACCCACCACGTGACCTATGTTGTCTCCTTCACATCAGTAATACTTGGTCATTCAAATCGATCATTTACTTACAGAAATAGACTGAAGGATGGTAGGTGGACTGAGAGTGAGTGTAAAGTGAACTGTGCCATGTTTCTATGGTTCCGTGGACTGGGTTTTATAGTTAAAAACTTTTCCCAACTTTAAGGTGCTTAGCCCATTTGATAAATCCCCTTTTGAAGCGTGATCTTGTACTTGAACGGTGGCGGCCAGCTTTACTACCAGTCCACGAGATATTGCTGTCTCTGCCAAATCTTTCTTCAGTTGTCTTCATGTGCCCATTGCTGCCTCCCTCCATCGGACTGACAAATTCATGGAGATGGTTCATGTAGAAATGTTATCATAGATCATTTGCATGTGGAAATCTTGTGATTTATTCTCTTCTCGGAAATATGAGAGCAATGTGAAGGATATTAAGCATCTGCAAAACTGAACATTAGTACCCTTTTACAGTTTTACTAGAGCTATTTACCTAACAGTTTTGACATTCAAGTCAAAGCTATGCATGTTCCAGTTACAAACCAGAATGCAGCAGGCAGCAGTAACATCCTACTATGCATGTCACAAACATAAAACAGAAGAAGCAAAACTTCAAACAGGTTGTTTGCATGTTGCTCGTTAGCAGTATGGAGAACATCGGTCTAAAAGTTGATGATATCTAATAAGAACAAATCATTCATCATAAAAAAAACAAATGTTCTCAAGATATAGTGTAGATGATAGACGCATGATATTTTTAACATAATAAAAAAATTCTCGATGTGAGGGTTCATATTTTTTTTTTGTGTAATAAAAAAATCAAAAAATTAATAAGAACAGCGTTGATTATCTGCCTGTGCAACATGCATTTCTTTCCAGTTATTTACTCCAATCCAACCCGAACCCGAGTGCGGTGTGCTAGTGCAGAAAGCATTATGGATTTTATTACTATTTTAGTTTGAAAAAAAATTATATAAATGAGCGGCCTCTTTTCTGCTTTCTGGACTGTCTTTTTTACTAGTGGCACTTTTAGCCCAACTCATCGTTCAAATCTCATCTCGTGAATAACGAACGCTTATTCGCAAAAAAATCACACATTTTTTACTTCACCACTATTTCCTTCATTCAGTTTCTCAGGCTCGTACCATTTTTAGCAGTCACTTGACTAGATTCTTTCAAGTTCTTGAACTTGGCACCGTACATAATTTGTAAAATGCTAGTGGGAAGTGCTTAGAGGGTTTTATGGTTTAGAGCTCTAGGGTTTTAGTTTGTTTCAGGGTTTATGTTATTGGAGTCCTAGAAAGCCTCATAAGTCATTCCTCATCGTCCCGATATGCATTGTTAAATTTGTCGACACTCATAATATATATATTTTTTTAATGATAATTTTTGATGTTTTGGGGAAAAAAAGACGTCTTTTTATTTTATTTTAATTTATTTATTTTTGGTTAGAAAAACAAATTCAAGCCACCTCCTAAACAGGGAAACAAAGAATGAACAGGAGACGAGCACCTCGATCGGAAAAAAGAATGCAGCATCCTTCTCGCTCGTGGTTGGTTGATTTAATCTTCTGAGGTGAGTTTCTGCCTTGCGCTCTTCTTCCTCGGTTATGCTTCTGCAAATCGATTCGGGCGTTCGTACCAATCTACCGCTACATTGTCGGAGCATTAGCTTCGAGCAATCGACGAAGCGCAAATGGTGCTAGATTTGTTTTAGAGGTTCGAATCGATCTGTTGCGCAATCGTTGAGCGCCGTTACTTTCTTCTCGCCGTTTCGTAGGCGATAGATAGATCCCCCTTTTTCCGATGTGCTGGTTGAAGGTGATTGCAAATAGATGGGTATTTCCCTCATTTGATTTTTTTTTTTGTGTTTTTTTTGAATAAATTCGATTTTTTTAGTTAGTGCAATGGCGGATGTCACGTGTTTTCTTCAATCCAACCTTCTTTTTCACTGGGAACTTTTTTCGGATTACGATAAAGCTTGAATCGTAGAAAAAGAGCTTGTTTTGTTACCTGTTCTTCGATGATCTTGGTGATGGAGGTAGAAGAAAGTTTGCGGTTGCTGCATTTCTAATGATCGATTCTTTTTCCCTTTCTGCAGTGTCGTTGCGGATGATGCAGATCGATCATGGGTTGAAATCCCCTTTGGCCGCCATGGCCTGTTACAGGAAGCACCATCACAAGGCCCTCCTCCTCGGCCTCCTCCTCCTCCCAGCGCTCGTCTTCGCCGTCGTCTTCCACGGCCGGAAGATATCCTACTTCCTCCGCCCTATATGGGACACGCCGCCGCGGCCGTTCGCCCGCATCCCCCACTACTATGCGCGGGACCTGCCCGTGAACCACCTCTGCCGCCTCCACGGCTGGAGCTCCCTCCCCTCCCCTCGCCAGGTGTTTGACGCAATCCTCTTCAGCAATGAGCTCGACCTGCTCGAGATCCGCTACCGCGAGCTTTCCCCTTTCGTCGACAAATTCGTGATCATGGAGGCCAACGTCACCTTCACCGGCAACGCCAAGCCGCTCTACTTCGCCGACAACCTCGACCGGTTCCAGTTCGCGAGATCCAAGATCATCCACGGGACGTTCCTGAGCCAGGCTGACCCGACTCCGGGGATCGACCCGTTCCGGCTGGAGGCCAAACAGCGGGTGGCGCTCAACTCTCTGCTCCGCACCTCGGGGATCGCAGCCGGGGACGTGGTCATCATGGCGGACGCCGACGAGATTCCCAGCCCCGAGACGGTGGAGCTCCTGCGGTGGTGCGACGGGGTGCCGCCGGTGATGCACCTGGAGCTGAGGCACTACATGTACTCCTTCGAGTTCCCGGTGGACTACAGCAGCTGGCGTGCGACGGCGCAGTTGTTCCACCAAGGGACGCGGTACCGGCACTCGCGGCAGACGGACGCGATGCTGGCCGACGCCGGGTGGCACTGCAGCTTCTGCTTCCGGACGATCGAGGAGTTCGTGTTCAAGATGACGGCCTACAGCCACGCCGACCGCGTGCGTCGGCCGAGCTTTTTGGACCCGTCGAGGATCCAGAGGATCATCTGCAAGGGCGACGACCTGTTCGACATGTTGCCGGAGGAGTACACGTTCCAGGAGATGATCAAGAAGATGGGACCCATACCCAAATCGGCTTCAGCAGTGCATCTGCCTTCCTACTTGTTGGAGAACGCTGATAAGTTCAGGTTCCTTCTTCCTGGAGGATGTTCCAGGTCAAAACAATGACGAAGACGTCCAGTCCACCATTAACACAACAACTTGCATCCAAAAGCTAAGTAGCGTCCATGTTTTAGTGCAGATCGGAGAGAGAAGAATGTGATGATGAGAAATTGTTTGTCTCTTCTCCCTGCTTTTTCCACTTGAATTTGGCATTAAAAATACTTCTATAAATTAGATCCTAATATTACACAAATTATAGCGTTTCTTGCATTCTCAACAAACTCACGCAATTAAGAGTTTAATTTAGAACTTGTACCCAACATAAATCCAAGACCGGCCAGAAAAGGCAATCTGCAGACGAGCAGCAACAGCAATGATATTGCTGCAGGTTCATTAGGAGGATATCACATTTGCCCTACCAGCCTTGACATAATTAGCGTTTATATATACGGCGGCTACTAAGCTCTGGGAGGTTCATCTCCAGGCAAATCATCTTCGTCGTGGTATATGTTTTCTGCCATTTGCCAAATTTGGAGGATGTTGTCTTCTGCAACGCTCGCAACCACCCAATCTTCACAGGGATTCCATGAGAAATCAGAGATCTTGCTGGTGTGGCCACCGTGGATGAACAGCAACTCTGGTGGGCCATCCTCAGCATCCTCTGGTGTTTGTTCCTCATCGATCCTGTTAAGATAACGTTTCAACACACAGTCTTGAGAATTTCAAAAACTACGTAAATTGGGTTTTGCACTAGAGGGAAACTGCAAGCAATTCAAATACACAAGTATCAAATAAAGTCCTAGTGGATGTCAGATGGGGGTGGTCCGCAACAAAGTCGGATGTTGGATAAAGGAGATGCCTGTAACCTATTTAATAAGAGCAGTTCTTCAATAAATAAATCTGTGTATCAAGTAATTAGAATCAGTCATCACTATGGACAAATGCAACTGAGGATGGTTCTAAACAATACGGCGATTCACAGGTTAAAATTAAATTCAGAAGTAATATCAGCATCTGTGCAAAAATCACTTGCAATGCTTGAAATTCTTTGGCACATGGCACATCTAAACTATTCAAACTGTTTGTTTTTCTTTTCAAGTAGGCCAAGGCCAAAAACATAATCATCCAACCATAGATGTGAGCAAGATGAATCTCAAAGATATCTCATGTAACACTTTTCCATAGACAATTATGATTAGAAAAAAAAAACTAGGACGAAAACAAACTGACAAAAGCGAATCCGGTGTAATCTTCAAAAAAAATTCCAAGACATGAATTACTAGTGACTGTGTTTATAGAAGGATTACAACGTTTAAGAACATGAAAAAAATACAAATGATTTTTGCGTTCCATTAAGGCTTTAAAAATTACCTGCTGAGGTCCCACACCATGAGCCTCCGTCCAAGACAGCAGGATGCGAGAATCGTCTCATTTTTCGGACTCCAACCAACTTGGAAAACCTCCTCTCTAGTTGCAACACCACAAGATAAACCTTGTCAATATAGCAGTTGAAACAAAAATCAAACCAATCAATATCAAAAGTACAAAGAACAAAGTAAAAAATGTAGTGTAAAGAAATACTTGTGGCAGTCCAATGTATGCAGCGCACTTTCAAGCTTCCGAAGGTCAAATAACTTGACAGTTTTATCAGTAGACCCAGTTGCAACAACCCACTCATTGAAGGGATTGAAAGCTAGGCAGTTGACCTGCCACAAATCAGTAGTTCAATACACAACTCTCATGTCTTAAAAACTCAAGTAAATAAATAGAAGTTTACAAGGAAGAAGCTAAATCATACTACCTTCAAGGAACAGGGTCAAGGCCAAAATATCATTTCAAGAGGAATAATAAATAATCTCATTTACATGAGCACAGGTGCATGATGCTTAATTCAACAGTTGTTAAAAAAAAAGGCATCATCACATTAAACAGCATTTGGAAAGATAGCATCTTGCAAAAACATAAATTAAAGAAATATTTTATCTCAGTAAACTTAATATTACAGACTTGTTATGTTCTTCAGGAATATCCTGATCTAGCCCATCAATATGCTCAGTATATAGTCAATACATTATACTAGAAAATTAAATAATTATAACGTAAAATATACTTAGTAATACAACTAAAAAGGAAAAAAGGTAACTAGAAGATGAGTGCTAAAACAACCAGAATGCATGAGAAGCAGATTATTTTAGATTTATAAACACGATTGAGATATTGGCTCATTTATCTTGTTAACCTCTTCCAATTCATCAACCATCTTATTGTGCAAACTAAAGTGGGCATTATTGAGAAGTCAGTTGTATGTTTCAACAGATTATTTTAAAATGATAATAACATACAACAAGATCTTATTTTCATAACTCTTGCCAGTACAGGAAACAGAAAACATCTTGAAGATGTCAATGATAAGGTGCATATTTCATCACAGATACACACAAAAGAATAATTTGAAAGTTTTTTTTTGATCTTCAGTGAGAGAAAGCTTAACGCTACATAGATACTAGCTGGAGATATCAGGCTAAACAAATAACAAAGTGCACTACCTTGCAGCCAAAACAATTGCAATTTTTTTAATACCAAAGTACCAGCATTCTCACAGAAGAAACTCACCTCACCTTGATGAGCGACCACTGATTTAACTGGCTTGTTATTTGTTGTTCGGAGATCCCAAAGGAGCAGATAATGATCATCACCAACTGAACCAAAATAATACTCATGCCTTAAATGCCAAGCAACATCTTCTACAACACCATCGTGTACCTAATGCACAAAGTATCATAGTAAGTTCAGCAATCAAAATCCACGTACAATAGTTACCAAATTTCCTACGTTAGGGCTCATGGAACTTATTTGAAATCCCTTCAAAAACATTGCTGACAAATAATACAATGAAAAGTGATGAAACATCATAGAAAATGATAGATATGAACAACCGTGTTGAATCAAAACAATAGAGGCAATCAAAGAAAAAAAAATAGACATTAATAAACCTAAAGCAGCAACCTTAAAAATCAAAAGAGTATTTAATGTCCCACGAACAAATTTGAGCATCATCAGAGCCACTCGTCACTTGATTCACATGTTCACAGATGTTGAAAGTTAAGATTTCACATTAACCATTTATATAGTCATTATTCAAAACTGTTGTTCACCTTGAGGAGTAATGAGGCGTGTTGTTTCAAGGCAAAAGTAAGTTGGTGTTCAATCTACTTATCTTAACCATGAAGATGTTAGCGAATAAACCTAATACATAAGTTGTTGAGGGGATGGGCTAACATCACAATCTATATTATACTTTCATGCTAGAAGCAATATTTTGAAACTTCCCTGCACTGTAGGATACTTGAATAACAAGAATGCTAAGCTTTGACATCCCTCGCTCCTTAAGAATGGAATTTGTTACTGTAAAAATAATCAAGTGATTGGAGCTGAAAAAGAAGACTAAAGTGACAGTTGATAAAAAAATACTAAAAAAACTCCATAGTCAGTGCTCAAACATTTTTTTTGCATCTCATATATGATCACTAATGTTCTGCAATGACTATCTGATGAACTCATTCATGTTAACCAATTTATTACCAAATTTCCTAGGTTAAGGCTCATTGAACTTATTAGGAATACCTTCAAAACATTGCTGACAAACAATACAATAAAAAGTGATGAAACATCATAGATATGAATTAAATAACCATGCTGAATCAAAAAATAGAGGGCAATCAAAGAAAAAAATTAGACATTAATAAACCCAAAGCAGCAACCTTAAATATCTGAAGAGCATCAAGGGTTTTATTTTTCGAAGTAGCATTAATGTCCCACAAACAAATTTGAGCATCATCAGAGCCACTCAACAAGTGCCCTTGCTTAAACTGGCTCCAGGATAAACCATATCCTTCAGAATTGTGACCTCTCAACCTCAAGTCAGGATTGCATGCACCGTCAAGTGGAGGCTTTGATGGGTGTTTGCTGTAGTCAAAAACATAAACCTCGGCACTAACAGTTTTTGTTGCAATTATAAAGGGATTCTGAGGCATATAGCGAGCTCGATTAACCTCTCCCTCATGATTTATTTGCTGAACAATTTGAACCTGGAAACAACAGAAAACAAACTAATTGAGTGTAAAAGGACCAGAGGAATTCTCATGTACCATAGATGAAGTGCTGCAACATCAACATAATAGCCTGAGAAACTGAACTATTATTATTTGTTTCTTGAAACATTTAATGGCAATAATTATACAATGTAAAATTAAACATGTACGTCAAAAAACAAAAAAATGAAAACCAATGAATGCTCAAAACATATATAAGAAAACTCTTCGGAACTGCTTTTCTAAAACTGCTCTGTAGGTGATGATTAGCTAAACAAAAACCAGATGAGAGTGATAATTTTGAAGAACAAATAAACAGACAATCCTTGGACAAAACCCTAGAACTCAAACCGTATCAATTTTTTTTTAAAAAAAACGAACAGAACAAAAAGCATGTTAAGCGACCTTTAGACTAAAAAATGAAAACTGACAAAAATAATGTTATCAACAACATCAAAATTGTAGCTTCTTTTATGTTTCTTCAGCATATTCTTTACACTGTCAGAGAAGAAGATTAGATGCCTATTAGTCAATGATATGATCTTCCTTTGTAGAAATCAAAGTGAAAATTTTCACATGGCTGCTTCTACATCATAAGCTAAACAGCAAGGATTTGTTAGTTGCTACACAAGAAGGGCCTCCAAGATCTAGAATCTTATTGAGTTATTTACAACAAGGATGATGCATCAAAGGAAACCATCTCACACTTATTTTAAAAAGATGGTTTTGCCAAGCACGTTGGGACATTCTTGCTCCCTGCTTTAGAATGCACAGCAAGATGGCTGAACATTGTTGCCCCAAAAGGCATAGTTTGGCATGGTTGTTTACTATCTAGAAGAGAAAGAATTAGCAGTTCTTTTGGGATCAGTCGGTGAAAAAGAAAGAAAAATAACGAACCCGATAATTACAAGAAGGGAAAAAAGGCAGTTTGTTAGGGAAGAGACTCATGGATCAGAAACCAAAACCACCTTTCCTCCGGCGGAGCCAAAGCCGCCGATCTCGCCGTGCTCATCATCGTACTGGCGGGCGTCGTACTCCGCGTCCTCGAGGGGGAGCTGAACTTGAGCGAGCATGAGATAATTGGGCTCGTTGTCGGAGGTGTGCGTGCCGAGGATCATCTTCTGCACGGAGTAGTCCTTGCCGGCGGGCTCGTCGCGGTCGGGGAGCCATTGCACGGTGAGCGAGGGCCACTCAAGGGCGTGAGTGATCACGAGGTCGTACAGGAAAGGCGTGTTCTTCTTCCATATCTTGTACTCCTCGTTGATCAATCGCTCCTCCATCTCACCTCGGAACTCCTCCTCGTCTTTCGCCATTCTCTACTCTTCTTCCCACTCGTACTTGGCCGCGGGAGAGGGATCTTCGCCTCCTGAGGGTTCGACGTCGGCGGGAACGAGAAGGAGGAGTGGCGGGAATTATTAGGGTTTTCAGAGTAGGAGAGTGAACGAGCAGAATAACGAAGCTTTTTGGCAAGGGGTAGAAAATATACTGAATCCATAACGGCGGAAGATATTTACGAACATTAGAATCCGATAAGATTACGGATCCAATTCAGAGGATCCGCACTTGATCGATGGATATGGGATGTAAATACGTTATCCAACTTTAATCGAATTTATTGCACAACACTTCTTTAACTGAAGTTCATTTCTGCTTCGTCTTTTTCAAGCATAAATAAAAAACAATCCACAAACTTATTCTTTCGTAAAATTGTTTCTAATCTCAATAAGAAAAAAATGTATTTTGAGCTACAAAAGTTTTAAAAAAAACAAAATAAAATTGCATGCAAATTAGCAAAGGCTTGTTTTTACGATTGATATAAGCAAGAACTCTAGTGCAGTAGTGCTGCACAAGAAATAAGAAATATATAAATGAGCATTGCCCAGGAGCAAAGTTTAGACATTTCCTCATACATACCGAATATAACTGTAAGATAAACACTACGACAATCATTCTATCTTTTGGTAATTCTGAACTATTCTCTTCGTGATAAGAAATCTAAAAGAAGAGTTCCAGGTGCCAATCCATGTCAGTCAAAGAGGCGTCTCGAGGTCAGGCCTTTGATCAATCATCTTTGAAGTTGAATCATCGGGGAAGGCATCAGGATGTGCAGCCTTCAGTTTTGCCTTGATGTTCCTTCAGGTCGACAAGGATAGCCAAAAAAAACAATGATCCTTCTTATTCTAGTAGGCAATGGGACAATCACGCAGCCGATTTTTCGAATCTGAAACGAGAATGAATAGAGGCACTTGGGGGGCACACCTGAGCTTCATGAAGATGTGGTCTAGATCGGATTTCATGGATTTCAAGAGTCGAACATTTCTTGTTAAGTCACCCGATACCTCGGTATAGCACCGTTCTGAGAACTCATTGAAGTGTGAAAGAACTGCATTACTATCCTGCAATCTTCCCAATCTGCAATGAGTGAAAGCAGTAAGGAAAATGCCAACTGGTACATGTCTTTAGTTAATGAGGCATCAGAGATTGACGAAAAATTTTCAAGACATGGAGCATTTGTATGCCGATGAGTATATAGACACATTAGAGACCGATGAAAAATGTCTTAGACATGGAACATTTGTATTCTGATGAGTGTATAGAATGACTTGCGAAGGAAAAGTGGATTCCATGCTATTATACAGAAACAAAAATAGATGTCTATAAATAACACAGAGTCGAATCATATTATACCAAAAATGAGGAGATGAAAGAGCGGTCTGGGCAATGAGGCACCAGAATGTTGAGATGGGGTGGATCAATTCATGCAGCATAGTAAAGAGGTCGTTATTGTAGATCATATGAACGTCTGATAGAACTGAAGCAGAGATATTAGCATCTAAGCAACAAGCCTTATTTCCTAAGTGAGATAAGCTTAAATTTTGGTTTAAAATACCGAAGTTACAAGAATCACACTAAACCATTGAAAACATTTAAACAAGGATTATTAGCTTATGAAACAAGGCATCCGTTTCAACTAACATCAAATTATGGCCATTCGATTTTTAGGTGTATAAGATTGTCATTTGACACTCATCCAGAAAATTTTAGTCTGTTCTGTTCTATTTCTACTACAAATTGTATGAGATTCCATCGTACACAAAGGATTCTAAACACTTATCTGTTAGATTTCTCTAGATTTCTTTGCTCCTCTGCACAACAACAATATTCATATGAGATTCACCTGTAGTTTTTTGTCCGTTAGAACTTCATCAATCTGATTGATGAGCTGTCTAAAGAAGATTATATGAGGTGAGGAGGAACAACCATCAAACCGATCCGGAGTTAGATTCCTCTAACATAGTGCATATATGATATGAGGGAGAATGTTCCTCCAACTTTCTCTTAAATATGATCTCTAGTTTCTTGTTCTCCAACCCACAAATACGTTCCATCATTATCAGCTTGTTTACCTCATTAAGCAACATTCCTCACACACAATTTGCATTATAAGCACCAAGCAAGAAAGAAATTTAACAATTATACGGTGCCAAATTAGATTCCTTTTCAAAAAAAAATAAAAATTCTAGGGATGTCTCAGCAATCAATTAGGAGAAAATTCATGAAAATCAGATGCTGATATTTCTGATTTCACACAGTATTTTGATCGTCGGAACAATAAATCAGATGCTATTAATCTACGAGATGATATATCTTTTTCAGAGTTCATATCCAACGAGACATAAAGCAAAGGAACCGAGCAGTGGGGTAGAGATTCAAGGTTAACAGTTGAATAGAAATAGCGGTATCAAGGCGAGGGAATTACATGAAATACTGAAGCTTCTTGATAGACTCAACATCTTCGGCGTTCACTAGGGTTCCGAATTGGCGAGAGACCTCTTCAGACGCCGCCCTGATGCACTCTCTGTCCTCCAATCCCGTCTCCCCTCCCCTTGCCGCCATATTTGTTTTGCCCTAGTAAAAATGTCGGCTTTCAACAAATTAATCAGAGATCAAGGGCTAAGACTTACCCACCAGACAGTCTGATGCAAAGATCGCTTTTTTCTCAGGCAAGAGAATCGAGCGAAACCGCCTTGTACTGCTGCAGCCGCCTCGCTGTGCACAAAATTCACAGAGAGAGAGAGAGAGAGAGAGAGAGAGAGAGAGGAATATAGAGCAAAAACCAACTCGAGCAGGCGATCTGGTATCAGCGTTTCGACTCGATTAATCTGGAGATGACCGTCCCGGTCCTCTGAAAGTTTAGGGTTTAGGCCACGAGGATAAATGGGAAAACGAGCGCGGCGGCCCATTCAAAGGATCCGTGATCCAAACGGCCCGATTAAAAAAAATAAATCTATAACATATTATAATAAAGATTTCATCCTTAAATATTTAATTAATAATTACAATTTTTAACCATTATATTATTCGTGACAAAATGAAAAATCGTTAGTGTGACGAGGTGGCCCTCTACTAGTATTCATAAATTTTAAAATAAACTTAACATATGAATGCATCAAAGACAATAAAAAAATATATAAACAAATTTGTCTCATTCGTCTTTTATGTTTTTTTTCCTCTGATTTGTACAGTCCCCTGCCACGCCACCCTACTCTAATACTCTCTTGTCGGGAGTTCTCTCCTCTCCTCTGTCGTTCCTTCACATTTCCATCAAACCACAAAATCGCAACCCTTCTTCACCTTCGAGCACAAATCCATTACTCTCCCCCCTCCTCCATTGTTTTGTCTTCTTCCTCCTCCTTCAAAGTTCCCAACTCCAAACCTTTCATTATCTTTTTCTTGATTCCATATTTTGGAAAAAAAAAAAATCAAATAAATAATCGTCGCTCCATTTCTGATTCTCAAGTTCCCCACCACCAGACTGTCCCCTGCACTCCTGCAGTGCAGTCGTAGCCTCTGGGCTGCGCCCATAAATTACACCCCACTTATCATGCAAATAAACATACTTGCATACTCACCTACCCTCACCCAACTTGCTAATTTTATCCCACCACAAATTAATCTGTACGTAATCAATAAAGTCTCAACAACTCCTGCAAGATGCTTATAAGTTTAACAAGTTTGATTAATTACCAGATTTCTCATTTTTTTTTATGATCTGTTAATGCTAACCAGGAGCTTAAATTTGATGCTATTGGTTATATAAATGGCAGCCACGGAGTGATAGGGCAGCGCGGAGTGCAGAGTAGTGAGAAATATGAGGAGCAGAGGAGGAGAGAAGAGCGGCGGAAGGGAACAGGGGAAGGCGGAGAGAGAGAGGGAGAAGACGAAGCTGAGGGAGAGGCGGAGGCGATCGATCACGTCCAAGATAATGGAGGGCCTCCGGAAACACGGCGGCTACGACCTCCCCGCCCGTGCCGATGTCAACGACGTCCTCCGCGCCCTCGCTGCCGAGGCCGGGTGGGTCGTGGAGCACGACGGTACCACCTACCGCCGCGCCGCTGCTCAAAACCTCGTACGCATATATATATCTTCCGTGCAATTTTGTCCCGTCGTTTTGGTGACTAGTTTTAACCTTTTCTTTTCTCTATTGTTTGTGCGCAGGTGCCTCCGGTCTTGACCGCCGTCGCTCGGGCGAGAAGCAGTGGCGTAGGCGCCGGCAGCGGAGGAATATGTACGTCGGTCGCGTCTGCTCCTCCGCCGGCTGAGCAGGGGCTGTTTCTGTTTCCAATTCGGTCGAACGAGGGCTTCGGCGCCGGAGCCGGCTACCCGAACATGTGCGTCGACGGAGGTGGCGCCGCTCCTGGCGCGTACGCGTGGCTGCCGGAGGAGTGGACGTGGGGACAGGGCGCCCGGCAGAATGTCTGATGGGAAGTGGATCATGATCGACGCGGAGGCAGTTTTTTTTTGTGTGGTTATTATCGGTGTTTAATTTCTTGTTTTTTTTTTCAAAAAAAAAAGAGAAGGAATTATGTGGTTTGTTTTGTGTTCACTGAAACCAATTTAGCTATTTATGATTATTTCATTCTCTAAAATTAAATTTATTTTCTGACTGACGCCGTGATTATCCATGAAATGTATATACAAACTGATGTGTAAGAAAATCAAATTTAATGAAAGTTTGATCCATCCGCCAGTGCACTGAATATAGATCTGCAACCTGTTCTTGAGGCCTACTATCTTTCGCATGTTGATCTATCTGCTTCTTCCCGGACGCAACTTGTCGATCTCTTGCTTCATGGTGGTGCACTCCTTTTCCACCGGCTTCACCTGAACAACCAATTCGCCTCGCAATGGCTGAGAGCCGTCAAGGTTGTCAGTCAGACACAAGCAAACATCCGGCAACTGAAGTTCTTAGTTGGAGCTGCTCAAAGAAGAGGACTTGAACAATTACTCGCAGAGGAAGTCTCTCATTCGGTGCAGCATGAGTGCAAGCTTCGAGCGAGAGCTACTGACACCAGCATTCGTCGGACGCAATCGACATTGTAGAGCCTCGTGTTGGATTTAATTATTTTTAGGTGGACTCTGATTTAAAATTAATGATATCAAAACTGATTAAATGATTTAATTTAAAATTATTGAATGATTAGTTATATATTCTTATATGAATGATTATGGGTGATAGTTTATGTGAACATATGACGTGATCAAAATCAGAGTTTTTTAATCCATCTCTTCCTTCTTTTTTCTTCACGTGGGGTTTTTTTTGACACCGATCCTCTATATTTTTTTCAATTTTTTTTTAAAATTTCACTGTTTCTCTTTCTCTCCTCTTTTTTTCCTGGTTCTCTAAACTTTCTTTTCCTCTCCTCTCTTCCCTCTGATTTCCTAAACCCTAAATTCATCGTCGTCGTCGCCGCTGCTACCATCGTCGCCTCACCATGCATCCCTGACTGCCACCGCTCGTTCTCACGCTATCTCTCCAGAGATCTCTCGCAGTCGTCGCTCGTTCCCTTCCTCGCCGCCGCCGCGGCTCCTTTAACCATATATAGCTGTAAAAATTGATAATCCTTTTATTTCTGCTATAAATTTTATTCCTCTATAATATAATTTAAAGTTGAACTTCAATCCTTTTATTTCTGTTATAATAATTATGAGATTAATGAAACATTGATGTTGTTTGTTCAAAAATAGCACTATTTTAGTGCTAATTTTTTTTAAAACAACACTACTTTAGTGTTGGTTTGTTCAAAAAAATACTACGTTATGGTTTCTTCAAAAATAACATCATTTTAGTACTGATTTTTCAAAAACAACACCACATTAATTATGATTTGTTTAAAAATAGTATCATTTTAGTGTTGATTTATTCAAAACAACACCATGTTGGTGCTGTTTTATTTAAAACAACACCACGTTGGTGCTGGTTTGTTCAAAACAGTACCACGTTGGTGCTGGTTTGTTTAAAATACCACAACGTTGATCATGTTTTGTTCAAAATCAGCATTATTTTGATGTTGGTTATTCAAAACAGCACCACGTTGGTGCTGATTTGTTCAAAACAGCACCACGTTGGTGTTGATTTGTTCAAAACAGCACCACGTTAATCATGTTTTATTCAAAATCAACATCATTTTGGTGTTATTTTGTTCAAAACA
>JBBUKS010000095.1:9598668-9623488 GCA_038050645.1 Hedychium gardnerianum | reverse complement strand
ATTCCTTTGAAATGACACTAGGGGAAGGAATACAAATGGTTCTCGGCTGCAATTTTATAAGGAGTATGCAAGGTGGCATACGAATTGAAGGAAATACAGTTACTTTTTACAAAAACATTACAACTGTTGCCACACAACAAATCGCAGCACCAGCTATTGAAGAACTAAGCCTTGAAGAAGAAGAATACCTACAAATTAAGGAACAGATATTTTTCAATAGCAGCCTTTCTAACCAAAATATAATGGCAAAGCATGGCAGGTTGCTTACAACCCTAAAAGCTCAAGGATATATTGGGGATAATCCTCTAAAACACTGGGAGAAGAATAAGATTGTATGCAAAATTGAAGTCATTAACCAGGACATTACAATTCAAGATAAGCCTTTATCCCATGTTACCCCCCAATACGAAGAAAGCTTTCGAGAGTCTCAGAACCGAAAGCCTGGAAGCCCTGGCGGAGAGCGCCATCTCCGCCTTCTGCGGCCTATCCCTCGCCGCCTTCGGCCACCATGTCGACACAGCCTCCAAATCCCTCTCCGACTCCATTGATTCCCGTCCGATTCCCCTCGGTAAGTTACGAAGAAGATGAATTTCACCTCCTCTTACTCCCTATGGATTTATTTGGTGAAACCCTAATCTGATCATTCCGTCTCCTCCAGATTCGGCTGCATCCGCCTTCTTGCAGTCTGTCGAGGGGGTCGGATTTCTTCGGCCAGCGCTGACCTCGACCTCCTCGAGTTCATGTCCTTCAGCACTGTCTCGTTCGAGGAGCTCCTCGGCCACTGCAACGAGGTATTCAAGAACAATCAGAGATGCATCGCCGACCTTGAGAAGCGGATGCAGAGCTTAGGCTACGTCACTGGTGAGCCACTGACGCGAATTCCTAGAGTCATCGTTTACTTTTCTGCCATTGTGATTTGTGTTGTTGCGCAGAGGTGGACTTGGAAGATGAGGAGATTTTGGACGATTCGAAGTTTACGAACCCCGTGAGTGGGTTTCAGAGACCTTTCTTTGAGTTTGACTCAGTTTCTGTTGTTCAGTTGCAGCAAGAAGAGGCCAGAAGAGTATATCTTGTATCCTTTCTCCACTGTTTCTTGGGAATTCTGTATGTTCGTTCTTTGCTTGATCTGTTGATGATGATTTTCAGGGTTTGCCTTTTGTTTTACATTTCAGTTTATTCAGATTGACATGCAATTAAGAAATAGAAAACCGATTCAAATTGGTTGAATCACGAGTAGAAGGTTCGAGGATTCCTTCTGTAAACTTGCAAGTTCTCGCTCTCACATTTAACTTGGTGGATTATTTCTTCAGTCATTAATCTGCTGAATTGGTTTATATGCATTATAGAGACGTCAACTTAGTCTTCATTTGTAGATTTTTGTGCTAGGTTTAGCAGGTAGAGAAATAACAAAGGAGTTACTAGTATCAGTGCTTTGCATGAGATTTGTTTGGATAGGAAGAAAATGAGAAGAGAATAGGGAATATATATATTTTCTCAACCTGGTTAGGAAGAGAGAGCATGGGGATTTAGGGTTCTCTTATATAGACAATAATTACAGAATATGATTCACCTGCAACATACAGATGTTCCTTCTGTAAATAAGATAAATCTATAGAAAGAAAAAGTGATTTGACAAAAAAAAGCTGGGAAAATAATACCATAGACATAATTTATATACTATATGTATAAAATATTTTATATAAGTTTAATAAATATATTATTAATAATAAATTAGTTAGTTGAATTATACAACAACAACCAAGCCTTTGAACTATCAATTCAAAAAATAATATCACACGTAACTTATACTTTTATAGATATAAAATATTTTAATTAATGATAAATTATTTAAATGTTCTAATTTGGAAATACATGGATAGCATATTTTGATAAACTATAAATTATTAAGATTTTATAAAAAATATATATATAATTAAACCTATTATATACAGATGTATATTCACGAAATAGTTTTATTAATGTAAATTATTCTTATCAATCATGAATTATTACAATTCCATTTATAATTAATCCTATTTTTAAATGAGAAGAGTTTTTGAACTCTTGTTTACTAAGTGAAAATGTGATGGATAAACAAGTATGCTACAACCCTAGTTTAAGTGTAATAGTACTGATTGTCTGCATTATACTTATATGTTTGGTTTTTTATAACATCTGGGTTTGCTTTCCAACCAAACTTGATTGATTGCCGATCTGAAATTTAACCAATTGAACCAGCTGGTCTGGTCCAGTTTTCAAAACATTGGATCAACCATATTAAGAAATTGCTCTAATATTTCATTGGCTTGGTTAGACATGTGGTCTAACCAATGATTCAGGAGATACAATTAGGTTAATTTTGAAGAATTTTCTATCAGGATGTTTATCTGCTTTTGTATTTGGACTCATCCATCTGTTTGACATATGATGTCTGTCTGCAGATCCTGTAATGACAAAATATCTGAGACAACTTTGCCTGGATATCTAAAACTTGTCCTGCATGCTTCAGGTGCTGGAGCTGTTTACTGTATATTGTTCTATTTGGTTAAAATAATGGAATGTATTAGCACTTCCTTCCTCTTTCATGGGAAACAGATTCATACAATGATGAAATTTCTAGTAGTGTGTGCATCTAAAGAGGACTACGACGACCTGCCTGCCTACATGAAAAAGCTGGTAGTGTGGGAGGTATTTGTTCTGTTTCTAATATTACTTTTGCAATGAGATCATAGGAATCTTCAGGATAAACTTTTCCAGTGTTGTTGGGAATCATTTGTTGCACTATGACAGTATGACTGGCAATTTAACACTATTTGTAACCTTCTGTATAATAAAGAGTGCAAACCATTGTGAAAAAAGGAGGATTCCAAGGACAAACTGAACCTGTCTTGTATCCCTTTGATTTCTTGATTGACTTTTTTGCTCTTAACACTACTTCAGGAGTTGTAGGAAGCTGCGGTCAAGATCAACTCTTTCCTCTCTAGACATAAGCAAAATGATGACTTTAGCCAAAATGAGCTTGAAAAAATGGGGCTCAGTCAGTATTCAATTATTTATTCCTTATTTGAGTATAAGGTTTCAGGAAATTGCCCTCTTCTTTCCTTTACATCATGGAGCTCCAAGTGCATATGTTAGTCTAGCAGATTATCTCGACGAGATGAACTGTGGTTGACTTATTAGAATAATTCTAACTTGAAGGTACTAAATCATCTGAATTTTTATTGCAGGGTGAAAGCAAGATCTTACCTGTTGCTTCTTCCGAGGATGACTCAGTTAGTTGGAGAGATTATTGACAACTCTGTATTCTATGAGTCCATCCCCGTTAGTTGATAAATTTCTCAAGGTGAAGTTTTTTACCAAAATATTCTTAATCAATAAGGTTGCTTTTAATATCGTTACTGATGTAATCAATCTGGCAGTTCTTGCATGATGTGGTTGGCTATCTAATATGCATTTCCATGATAAAGATTTGTATTTGGAAACATCTTTTAGGTAGTAAATCTTTTGCCAATTGTACAAGAGTTATATTTCTCTCATCATCCTTAATGCTCACAGACATCAAAGTGTAACATAGTTATTTTGCCTTGTTACACCATTGGGTTTAAGTTAGTATTCACACCAGTATGTACAGTGATGGGCTTTTATAAGCCACTCACGATGGTTTCCACGCAGCTTCGCACAGGTCTACCCAAGTTTAATAATATGGAAGAGAAGAGGTTGTTCCTCCAATGAAGAGCGATGGCGATGAGCAGTGCCGCCTCCACCTTTTCAAAGTCCCCCAGGTTGGTCGTTTCACACTGGTGGTGTGATTGGGGTGTGCCAGGAGAATGCATGAGTTCTCCTCCCTTGCTTGCTATGCAGTATACGAGCCCCTGGATGTCTCCTGCCTCACTGAGATAGCTCACATCTACCTCACTTCAGGAGAGGTTCCAACCTTCCTACATGATGTATTTGAACCCTCTTAGTCTTTCATGGAAGATAATCTCTCTCCTCTTTTTTTAGCAGGTAGACAAGTTGTCGGCTGATAAACACAATCACCTTAATTGGTTCATGCTTTTTATGTGCTTGCCTAAGCTTGAGATGATTAATGTTAAGAATATACATTATTGGCTATCAGGGATGAGTATGCTTAACCATATGCAATTCTAGAGCTACTTCAGTATTTATCTCCACATAGTAGGTCCTACAGATGCTAGCACAACATTTCATACCTATTGATCTATTCTTGAATTTAGAGTCGGATACAAAATTATCAACCATTGAAGCAGGAGCAACATTTATGTTCTCATTTGGTCCACAATCACAGACATGGTGAACCTTGTCGAATAAATATGCAGTCTGATTTGTTTTCTCATCTTATCTATATATATATTATATCTCTCTGTGTGTGTCTCAGGATTTCCTACAGTACATTGGGATTACATTTATTTCCAGTGCTTAGTCAGTAATATTTTGAGAGATTTATTTTGGCGGACAAGCAGTTTGATAAACTAATAAAGAAAGTCAATTTAGCCACAGAAGGCAGCACACGGACATTTTGTCTATTTTTAATGTCACGTGTTTCATGTGGAATTCTTGACAATATATTTGTGTTGGACAAATGTTTCCCAATAGGTTTCAGAACTTCGGTCTGTAGAATTGGAGAGCTTTGAACGTTCACTTCGAGCTGGTATATATATTTCTATTTTTCCATTGCACTTTCACCTCAAGAACCATAGATATTTTATGTTAAATTAACACCAGAAGTATGTGTATCTGTTATGAAAACATATTCAGGCATCAATTCATATGGATTTTATTCTTTTTTGTTATCTATAGTACTTCAAACAGGTTTTTTTATTCTAAGTAGTAGGACCTAAAATCTCATTCATAAACCAGGACAAACTACGCTCATGTATTGGATATCATATTGTCGTAAGGGTGACTTAACTTTTCCTCATTGGAGTCTATGTTAAGGTTGTTATGGTTATTGCACGTAATCTTCTTTTTTTACCTTGTTAGATTGTTACTTTTTCTCATTAATATGAAGGTTGTCTCAGGAGCACTACTTAAGTTACACATCAATTATTTTTGTGTGTATATTGACATTTGTAAATTGGAAGATAACAAGATTCAAATATCGCCATGAGAAAACTTGACATTTGAATTTGTCTCAACTTCTACATTCATATTATACATCTTTACTGCATACACAGAAAGCCATCTTCAAGATTTGTAGGCAGAGGTTAGCATTGTGGATAAATTATGATAAAATCAGTTTAAATACGTGAAAATTATTGGTACAATCAATCTAGGATTTTGATATTTGATAATTTATACTTAGTTTCTAAGGATTTATCCAAACAAGACGATATACGTGATGTTTAGTCATGTCAAAGTTAATAAGATGACTAGTAAGGAAAAGTCTAGTTAAGACCAGATGACTAGGAAATCTTAATTAAAGGTTAGACAAGGAAAGGTCTTGATGAATGAAGTTTGGCCCTGGTTGGTGAGTGAAGCTAGAAAGTGAAAGTCTTAGTAAGTGAAGCTAAGCCTTGGTGAGTGAAGTCATGAGGTGAAAATCCTAGTAAATGAAATTAGGTAATGAAAATTCTAGAGTGAATCTTAAAAGCGTGGCTGATGTTTTATCGCTATAGCAGTTATTCTATTGTAACTCTGGTTATTAATGTTTGATTTCTCAGATACCAAACCGAAGTTAATACAATCTAAGGACTTAAGTTTTTGTAATAGAATAATGTCTTTGACCTGAGTTATGTAATAGGTAATTGTTTTTGTTTGAACGATTTCAGTTTTTTTTTTCCCCTCCTAATGCAATGAAAAGTTCCCAAGGTGTTGAACCCGGAATAGCAATTTTTCTTCTGTTTTAACCAATTTTTTCAAGGTACTCGTATAACTGTACTATCAATACGTTTTTTGTATTCTTGATCACGCTAAAAACTAGCGTAGTATTCATGTTTGTATTCTATTCAAACTTTATTAAAGAAGAATTATGTATTATGATTTTCGTTCATTCAGATCGAACAGATTCGGTGTCCGAACCGATTCCTGAAACTTGAGATGTTAACCTGAAATTGTTGGGATGACTTTTGTATTATTATTTAGAAATTTATATGTTGTCTTATCATGTATTAATTTAAAATTATTTTTCGTTTTACTTTTTTACGATGGAAATATGTCGCCTCCCCCACCCCCACCTAGCCGGTTGCATACAGATTATGAAAATCGATTTTATTCGATGACAAATGAAGGTTTAAAATCTCTGTTTTTCAACTATTTGGAATCCCAAGAATCCAAACGTTGGAATTGCGCCCTTTAGTAAGCATTTCCAGATAATCTTGTATTCCAAACGTTGGAATTGCAGTTAGCTCCCATTCAAAATATATGTATATGCATGTAACTTACACAAGAAAATATAGCAATAGAAAAATAAACGATTACAATGATGCACTAGGTATTTTCATCACAAAAACAATATATATACCAGTGTGATAATACAGGGAAGCGAAGTTTTCAGCATGTCTTTTACATGGTCTTCAAAAACTATGACAACCAGTTCCATTGAAACCACCCCATTTTACAGCCCAAAATGACAAATATTTGAAACGTATAGTGATTATGGGAGGGGAATAAACAGAAAAAGCGAAACCTGAAAAGAGACAACCAACTGGCAACTATACCCTTATATATGCCCCTCCTAATCCAAAATCTTATGTACTAAGTTACACTGAACCAAAGATAAACAAAATCTACCAAGGTTTGATGGAACAAAACCCACCAAGCCATAATAAAAATGAGAGCGAGGCATTACAAGGACTCGAGATTAAGCGATTAGTCTCCCAAGTTTTACCTCCGAGATGGCAGTGACACTCGAGACACCAAACATATTTTGGTGTGAAATCCCCTTCATTCTACTTCACCTTGCTGCTTTTATTTTTAGAATATACAGTCCATTCTCCCTACTCACGAGTTGGTGAAGTGGACAGCATGTGATATGCCATCGGAGGACATCCAGACGACTTTCAATTATAAATTTTCACTGGCTTCTCAAATGTGTGACGGTTCTGCATGTGAATACAGTCCTTAGTAAATAAAATCAAAATGAAGTTGAAAGGTCGATAGTGAGTTTGAATGGAAACGGCTGACGCACCTGATTAGTTGTATAAGCTCTTTTTGGAGCAGTGTCCGAATGCTCTAAACCAAGATACTGCTCCCAGGCTCCATAAATATCTCTTCTCTGCACCAATTTAATTGTGTTATAGAGAGTGACAACATAAGAAGAAACACCAAAATAATCATACCTGAAACCTATTGGACACTACATCTGAATCTTGGAGGTATTCAGGGCGACCAAGTGATATAAATGCAATTTTCCACTGATTGAACAAAATAAACATGTTAGATTGAATGATAAAACTGAATCATAAATCAAAACAGAATATAAGCAAACTTGGAAACAGCTAGGTAGGAAGTCATGAATTTTACAAAGCTAAATATCTACATCAGACAATGCATTTTAACAATTTATTTATTAGGTACACATAAAAAAAGGAAGTTAGATTAACATTGAATCACTAAAGTAACAAGAAAAGTACCTTTGAAAACTCTTCATCTGGAACTTGCAGTTTCTTTTGAATGCGTATCTTGACATCGGCTAAAGCCTCACCTTCCTTAATAACTAAGAAGAATGGTTCTCCAAAATTCTGAACTTGCTGCAAATAAACAAGAAATGTGATCGTGTGAAGTTCTTAGAAAAATTTATCTTCACAAGAGTATGCGGAGAGGTAAGAAATAATCATGGATCTGTATAAATAACATAATGAGCTACACTAGATTTTGGAGCAAATCTGAATGTCTTTATGGTATAATAAACCAAATGGAAATCTGTATGTATATCGAATTGGAAGTAGGAAAACTTAGATTTCACAGATAATAATAATAACCTTCATGAACTAAACTATCAATGCACACAGAAAGTGCACGGATATCCATACAAGGCAATTCGTGCAAGAAATAGTTAGAATTCTGTGAGATCTTTATCAAAAGATAAAAGGCACTGAAGCACAAGGCATGACAAGGATAGAGGCAACACAAATTAATTTCTTTGGCACATGGATGAGCAAAACTTGCAAGCTATATCTAAAGGAAAAAATGGGTCAACAAGTCAAACACATTATACTTGCCATTTGGTTCTGATTAGGATCTCTAGTAAAATGGTAGACATGAATCAAGCGATCATGAGGACCAAGGTTTTTCTCTTCTTCTGGAATCTGCAAGGAGTGCAACCAATCATTAATAAGATACTATAAGGCATAATATATGAGGCAAAATAAGGCAAATTTGCATTCAGAAGGAAAGGTCTGCTAACAAAGATGAAACAATACAATAGAAAAATGAAAAAAAAAATAATATTTGAAATACAACCCCAGTACTAATGGAAACTCACCTCCTCGGCACGTAAAGTCCAGTACTGATCATTGATGTTCTCAATCTTCTCACCAGGTGGAAAGATCTGCATGGATAAAAAGTAAAATGAAAGCTACAATCTCAACGATTCTGGCTAAAGAGGATTTCCAAGTTCAAGGATGTGCAAAAAATAGCTGGTGGCTTGATAGAATTGGACTTTGAAGTATCTGTTAATGACAAGTACATGCTTGCCAAAGGAATT
This sequence comes from Hedychium gardnerianum, assembly GCA_038050645.1. Taxonomy (NCBI): domain Eukaryota; kingdom Viridiplantae; phylum Streptophyta; class Magnoliopsida; order Zingiberales; family Zingiberaceae; genus Hedychium; species Hedychium gardnerianum. Next base: position 9,614,823 of record JBBUKS010000095.1, on the reverse strand, counting down.
GCACGTTCTCACTTTTAATGTTTATGTTAAATTGTTCATGGATAGGGGTGTAAACGAGCCAAGCCGCTCGCGAACTATTCGGGTCTCGGTTCGGAAAAAAGTTCATTCGAGTTCGTCTAATTAAGTTAACGAGCCAAGCTCGAGCCTGATTTCGAGCTCGAAAACATTATCGAGCCGAGCTCGAACTCGAGAATATTTGGTTCGTGGACTCGCGAACATGTTCGTTTATATATTCGTTAAGAGGCTCGTTTATCTTATTTTATAAATATAATAATATCTTATTAATTATTATAACTAACTATCTTAAACGAGCTCGAACTAAGCTCGTTTAAAAATTAAATGAGCTTTTTTCGAGCCGAGCTCAAGTCATTCAGGAGCTATTTAATTTCATTACGAGCCGAGCTCGAGCTTTAGAATTAAAGCTTGAATCGAACTTGAGCCTCGAATCGTTCGCGAGCTTAGGGAAAACGAGCCACGAGCCTCTTACTATTCGGCTTGGCTCGGTTCGATTACACTCCTATTCATGGATAAGTTTTTGATAAATTTCTGAAATTAGGCATGCTAGTGTTTAATCTTGAGGCCTATTGATGTAGGTAGGCGACATAAAGCCTCTAGGGATCAATCTCAAACCAAGAGAGTTAATACTGTAGGCTTTTTTGAGTAAGCTATTGCATTTTACCCAAGAATATTAATGAAGAATCAAGTACCTTATAGATTTTGTGATAGAAAACCTCAAGCAACCTGAGTTCAGCATCAGGACGAGAGAGCTCAACCTAATATACAAAAAATAATCAGGAGAAATGGTGAACCACTAATAAAGCAGCAAAACAATATGGTAAATGAAACACTTGATAAAAAAACTGGATTTTTTAAAATATAACGAAGCACAGACACAAAGTTACCTTATTCTTTAGGTCATTGATTACGTCGGCCACAGTACTATTCTTTGGAAGTCGGATGCTGTGAATTGCCACCTAAAAGTGAAAGTCTAGGTTTTAAGAAAATTTCACAAGACAAGGAAATACATATATATATAAAAAAAAACAGAAGGATCAAGCTAACCTCCTCTTTGGTAGCATGGTGGAATGCTACTTTTAGAGTTTTTAAACCTTGTAATTCAGGCAGAGGAATATCCAATATCTCATAATATAGTATATCAGATGTCTGTGGCAACTAAACTAGTATCAATTAATTGACTATGTTTACCAAGACCAATGAGTTTCTAGAAATAAATTATTGCAAAAATAAATAAAACCTGGTTGTAATGAACCAGCATGTCTGAAAGGTGATCCACACCACGGTACTTGATTGGTTGTGGTTTAGGCTGCTGAGAATAGCAGTTATGAGAGGTGAGACGAATTTTTGTGGGATCATCTAGACCAAGGTGGCATGCAACTCTTTCAACAACATCATCATAGGTAAAGAGCTTGGATCTGAATAGATATCATATGAGAAAAAGAAGTTAGTGAAATGACTTAAGCAGATATATTTAAAGTGATTATTATTCTCAATACTTACAGTTCCAATGAAAAATCATCCTCCTTTGGCTTCTCCAAGGATCGAAAATGAACAACCTATATTATCATATTATGCAAGCCTGAGTACAAGCCTCTCAAACCCTGGTTAGGGCAGAAAACAATGGGAAATTTAGAAGATAATGAAAGCAAATCACAACGGAGACCATGAGTCAAATTCACAGTAGCCAGCAATCAACCATCATATTCTCTCCACAGAATTTTTATGGAAAAGTTTTCATATAAAAAGTTGTACTAGCTTTCCACCCTCCCTTCCCTCATTTATCCCTACAAATAAAATAAGGATTTTAGTTCCCACCATTTTTTTCTTCCCCTCCCTCTCTTCCGTTCAACCAAAGAAAATAAAAACTTGACCTTCATTTTCTATAATCAGAAAATAAGACTAAATAAAGTGACTCATGGATTTAAACTTTGGGTTGCATCAGAAAATGCAGGTGGAACATAGTGGTTTAAAGGTGGAGAGTCCAATTCAAATCCTCTGCATGCAATTAAAGATATACATCTAGTGAACCTCCTTGTACTAATTGACTTTGATTCTTCCCATTACAATTTTTCCGCAAGAAACATTTTGCCTTCAACTTCAGCCTCGGTTTTCAAAAATCCTCACTTGGGAGCATATGCGGCCGTGCAAGTAAGCTTTCATGCAAACGCATAGCAAAGGTATATGATATACTCTGTTGCGCCGTTAAAAACCATCTATGGTTCATTAAAAAAAATTAAACAAAATCATATTGACTTAATCCTAAACTACGTTATTTAATTGTTTGTAGCTTGCAAGTATTAACTTAAATACTTCTTTGCAACTGCAGATATTAATAAAAGATTTTTAGTATATATATCCTCACTGCATACTGCATACACCCTAGCTGCCATCCAAGGAGGGATTCCAAAGATATTCTTTCTTTTGGCATTAGTTCTTTCCATTGTGGAAATCGAGGTTGTCAATGACAGAGTGCAATTACACTACAATTAACAGAGGACTTGCCATGGTACAGAAGCTCAACGATCTCCTACGGTAATGGTTCATATGGACTCTAGTTCCTCTTTTAAGGAAACAGATGGCAAGTTAATTTAGTTAGAAAACTAGTTACTAAAAGTACCTGCCAAAAAGTACCTTCTCATAATACCAACTACACTGTCCATACACTTTTGGAAACGCTAGACTTCAGTATAAGCTCAACCTCCTAGCAGCTTTCAACTTTATTCAATAAATTTGTCTCCTTACAATTTTACTGGTCACTTAAATGGAAAAAGGCTACATGTCTGCAACAGAGTCACATGCTGAAAGATGCTAGAAATGGCATTTATTAGTGTTTAGGAAGGCATACCTGGCGGTTACGGACATATTCCAAGAAAGAGGGAACATCAGGATACCGAAACTGATCTCTACTTGCTGATGTCAGAGCTTTTTGATAGCAAATGATATCTCCATCTTCAAGCTGCATCCAATGAACAAGATAAGTGAAAAGTGGAATTGCTGGAGAAATGTTAAAAACTAGGTACATATATACCTGACTTGATTTGAAGGAAATCCTCTTATCAATGTGTTCGCACATAACGTTTGGTTCAAACTTTATTTCCTATATATTATAGCAGAGTGAAATTAGATCCTATCTTGGATTAACATAGTCATGCAATTAGACTATCAAGAGGATACTGTGTTAACAAGAAGAGGATAACTTGAATAAGCTGGTTCTGTGACAGTTTTAATCTGAAATCTCAGAAGACGGGAATATGAACTTGGATTATGTTAAAAACAATAACAAATATCCGTTGTGTGAAATGTAACTACAACTAAAATGAAACAAGTTTCTACTCCTACTAACAATCGCATTAGCCAACTCCTACCTTCCAACATGCAAAACCTTGGAAACTGAAATATTGGGCATAATGAAAATTGAAAACCTTTGCTAGGAAGATAGCATATGAAAAGAAACTACTATATATCATTACTTTCTATTATTCCAGTGCATTATTACTTGCACTTCAACCTAATTATTTTGTTAACAAAAAATAATATTTTAATAAAAGATGAGATTAAATTGCTGATGCACAAAATACTTATAAAGATATAATTAATTTATATGTACACTGCATTCATTCTCTCTAAAGGAAATTATTTTTAAACCCAAATACCGAGTTAAAGAGTTGAAGGAATCCTTCGATTGCATTGAACGCAAAACACACCTCATAAAGTTCAATTTCTTCATTTGCAGAAAATTCAGCCATTTCAATCAATTTTGGGAGAATTTCGGTTGGTTTCCCCAAAGCCTTCACAAATAGCCTTCCTGCAAATCTACAAACACAAAAGCAAAACAAATAAGGCAATAAGAGGATGCTTGGCCCATGATAAGATCTGAAACTACTTTAATAAGAGATAGCTGCCAACGTAAACAGTTAACCTCCACAAATCCAAATTGGTAGGAAAATTTTTGCACTAAATTCTCCTTGGAGAAGAAATAATGTAAATTCATAATCAAAATAATGAATTTAAGAAACAAAACATACCTCAGAGCTTCTTTTTCAGGGTCGTAGAGCTTGAAGAAAAGTAGTATATCTTCCTTAGTTTTTAGCGGAGGAGGAAGAGGGCAAAGATCCTAAGTTGCCACAAAATATTTTCAACTTTATATAAATTATCTGGACAAAATGAAGAATGACAAAAGGGAATAATTCAATATTTGTATGTTGCACAAGGATGAAACATGGATTTACTGGTCCAAGTTCTACTTCCAAGAAAAGCTTCAGCTCAGCATTATGCACTTTGTTTGAAACCTCCCTAAGCTGACCAACCTGTACATGTTTACATATGCATAAGCCAAGCAACTATTTGAAACTACGGATCATCCACATTACATGAAATAAACAGGAAATAGTAACAATCAATTTTAAATTGCATACCAGACCACATGGAAGTACATGCAAACAATCACACATCAATCAAGATAACATGAACAAATATTTTTTTAAAGTTTGAACAATCTGTGACAACACAAAATTTGTCAGAAAAAATATACGATCTGGAATTGGAAAAGGAATTATAAAAGAACTTTGAAGGTTTCAACTTCAATATCACTAAAAGATCAATCTAGCATAGGTGAAATATCTTGATAAAAATTGCAGTCCTATGTTTTGCAGATAACATTTTGAAACAAAAGTGGACAGAGAACTACACTATACTCACGGACTGTGCTTCTTCCTGCGGCAATAAAGGACGATTGGGTCGATAAGTGTGGTTTTGCCGCTTGGCCCACAGCCAAAACCGCTGAGACTGCACTGGAATTCCTAATTCTTTAGCCACCTCCTCCTGTCAATGAAATTGATTATGTATAGATTAGAAAATTTTCAAACTAAAATATAATTTTTCTATGCAGAACTTGGGTCACTTATACCTGTATTAAAGGTTTTAAAAAAAAAGAATTCTAAGTTGAGTAAGCATTATGCATACGATTGATGTTACAATGCATATGAATGTGAGAATTGCACAAGGCCCATAAAACCAAAAAAATGAACTCTTTGCATAGTAAATCTATTGCATTCACAAAAATGAACCAATAATACTGCTTATACAAATTGTTGACTTTTCCTCTACACAAAATTATGTATAGATTAGGAAATTTTCAAGCTAAAATATAATTTTTCTATGCAGAACCTGGGTCACTTATACTTGTATTAAAGGTGTTTCAAAAAAAAAAATCTGAATTCTGAGTTGATTAACCATTACGCATATGATTGATGTTACTAAGCAATATGAATGTGAAAATTGTACAAGGCCCATTAAACCAAAAGATTCCAAAAATGACTACTCTCTTTACGTAGTAAATCTATAACATTCGCTAAGATGATCCAGTGATACTGCTTATTCAAATTACTGTCTTTTCCTCTGTACAAAATAGAATCAATGTTATATTTTGTATTTTGAAATCTCTAACATCTGTTCATCCAAACAAAACTATAATTTCATATCACCATCATCAAGCAGTGCCTATCAGAATTGTTTGAGGTTGGCAGAACTATTGCTTTCAATTATTATTAAGATAAGACAAGAAGCAAAATTCCATATTGCAATAACACAGTCTACATATCAAAACTTAACTAATGAAATGTCTGTTAAGATAATATATGACAGTGTGCATCATCATCTTGTGACCTACTGAATACTTGCATTTGATCAATTAGCTTGATCATCTTTTTACCTTAAAATGGTTGAATGACAGTTGTTTTTGGATGCGAAAGCTCCGAACTTTGTCGTGGTCTACAAGATCAAAAAAGATTTCCCTTCCAATTTGTTCTGTCAAATCCTCATTACGAGCTACCTGCATGGATTAGGGGAATAAATTATATAACCGGAGATATGTAACAAGAGATATTTCACTACACTGGAACCCTACATCAAACCTTTATGATAGTATAAAGGTGGGCCTCAGCTTTTTCTTTCTTCTTGTGCTCCTTCTCTTCTTGTTCTTTCTTTAGTCTAACCTGGTAGATATTGAATTGTGAATACCAGAAAGATATTTGACTACATTTAATGAATCTCATTAACTTACTCGGAGGTGCTCAGCAATGTCTTTCTCATCTACATTACACATAATTTTCTCCTTGTCACTTTCACGAATATACACAAGCATATACGCATTTGAATATTTAGTAAATTTAAATGGAGTATTGTTGAAGCCAGGGTTTGTCTGGGGTAACTGCAAGGCCGAATGATAAAAGGCAGAATCAGCATAAGAAGGGTTGCATAAGATAGACATTAGGATGAAACAAGATTGTGGCTATTGTTCAAACCTCCTCTTCACCACCATACTGCTCCTCTAGTGCCCTTTTTGCATCTTCCTTTGTTACCCTCTCATCATCAAATTTAAACCTGTGATGAAATTTATCTTAACTTCACATAGTTTATAAAGGACTTTCTGATGCTATGGAGTTTACCCTAATAGTTAAAGAGAACATGAACTGCAATATTAAGCATTGAGTATAAAAGTAACTCTGTTAAAGTTCAGAATGAAATGCAATTCATTCTCAAAACTACACAGTGAAGATTCAGAAAAAAAGGAAGCAACTGATTTTCTGCAGTAGGGTAGAACTAGATAAAGCATTACTCATAAATTTATCGAAGAATAGTTATGAATGAATAACTTGACAATAGCATGTAAACATGACATCGAGGGTTTTCTTTTTGTTAGCAATGGAAACCAACACATACTAGGAAAAATATTAGCACAATAAGTAACCAATGCAGGATATTTCCAAATAACAAGGGCTCACGGTCTCATATACCCTTAGAAATGGCAAAGTGAAATTTGTAACTATGAGGCTGACAGCATCTAACAATGAAGGATATCAAAATATTTCTCAACTGAATCATCCAACTCTATGCAAAAAGTACAACAGATGGCATTTGGTAACGTTTGCATCTTAAGGATAATTCATATTTCGATTAGATACACATAACAACAGTGACAAACTTATAGGTAGGGGAACAAGCTAAATACCACTGATCTGATAGAGTTGGTCTTATGAAAGCATAATAATGTCCACCATGCACCCCACCACTGTGAACAAGAACACTGCAAACAAATAAATGAAACAAACAATAAATCATTTGAAATCAGCTAATACTGGCTTTTTTATAATAGAGACTCGCAGAGAAAAACAACTAAGACAATGATAAAATAATTCAGAAGGTGATTATGATAACACTTCAAACAGACAGATACCAATCAGGGTGGGCAAACTGCCCCACTTAACTTAATTACAGTAGGAATATCATATAAGCAAATCAACCCCATGATGTTGCTACAAGCTAAAATTCTTAAACTGCTTTTACCATCTCAGTTTGGATTTAGAAGCTATATTTTTAATTTATAAGCTTGCAGCAACAACCAACACTTATTTTTAAGTCACTAGGATATAGTCTATTAAAATATTAATCGTGACCCATCTTTATGTCATCTTTAAGTTTCACCTTCTTTATTTCTTTAGAATCATTCATAATCCAGTATGGTAAGCGATATTCCTAATTGATAGAAATTGAAATTTAAAAAAAAAGTCAATTTGGATTTGAAGTGCAGCACTATTCTCAAAATAGATCTATTTAATTTGCTGATGAACTTTTCCAATCCATTATGGAAAGTTCATGAAATCCAACTATATCTCTATGTATTCAGTTTCTTAATTTCATTGAAATAATGTAGGACCATTATTTGTTTCGCATATACATGTTGAAGAATTCATTGAACATTTTAAAAAAGTAAATGCTGATTGAATTTCATATTTAAGAAACATATGCTAGTCAAAAGAAGGGTTTTTTCTATACTCTGCCAGGAAAAGACTCTTTTGTCTTGCACGGTTAATAATCATCTAGAGATTAACATAGCCGACAAGCACAAACGTAATGAATTTGATGGCAAAAGAGATCAACATTCTTGCAAAACAATTATCAAAATTGATTGTGATTTTAGCACATGAACTATCTACCACTTTGAAAGAGTGTTTTTTTTTTTGCAATGAATAATTGCTATTTATATTATGGAATAGAATGATAGATCATTAATTAGGTGAATTTTTCATTTACTATGGAAAAAGTTTAATTAATAGTGTTAATGATTTAAACACTCAAAGCTTTCAATCTTTAAACACTCATCAAGGGTACTTTTAATAGACATCTAACTATCAGAAAGAATTTTAATGAAGCAATTTGAATTTATCAGATTAGTATGCCATAATCTTTGATGCCTAGTAATTTGTTTGCCCCAATTGCCTCTAATGTACTGGAACTTTCATTTTCATAATTTACTTTTAGGAATGAGATATTACCTGTGAAGAGTATACAGGTTGCGAACCCTTCTGTCTGCATCAGGAGAAAGATATCTACCATTATCTCTATCAAGGTCTAACTGAAGTGGAAATTCATACCGATCATTTATCTGCAGTGCAAGGGACAATAGTTACACATGTGGGAACAATAAACTACACTTACTATATGATTATAATAATTTATCATACTATTTGCAAAGTTATTTGAGTGTTTCAAGCTTAAGTGAAACAAAATACGAATGAGCTATTTTACTATGGTAATTTCAGTCAAAGTGTGAATCAAAATAAGATTTATCTTGATGATCTGAACTTGAGCAATAACAAATATTACAAAAATGAGATGTCAGCTAACTCAATTATGCGTAAAAAAATGTATCTTATAATTGTCAAGAACAAAAGAGTGATATGTAAGTAGAAGAGGATATGAAATGCAGGATAATCACTGGAATGAGTTTGCAACACTGCCAGAAAGTATACTGACAGATGCTGCAGCTAGATCATCTCCTTTTGAAGGAGATAAAGAAATTGCATTTGAATACTTTGGTATTAACATCAAAAGGTGAGCAAAAAAACAGGAATGTCAGCCAAACCTCGACATGGAGACAAATTTGCTTCTATTATCATCCTACATCCCATAAGTAGATGATACAACCCTGTTGTCTATGTTCCCCATAGAGCCAACGTCTTTCCAATGTGACCCAGGGAACATAAACTGGAATGAGAGGAATACTTTACATAACATGTGAACACCAATTAACAACTGAAACGTGAAAAAATAAAACAGAAATGGAAGAATAAAAGTGAAACATCAAATTTATGCAAGGACACCTTGACGACTAAAAATATAGTTTATAGAAAATTAGCATTTGAAGCTGTGCTATCCAGCCAAAGACTCCCAAATTAGACAAGAGAAAAGAATTTTTTAACATATTTGACTAATAATTTTTAAGGAACTAAAGGAGAAACTCAAGGAGAACTGGAGAAACTATAATCAAATTCACTTTCAAGAAAAGAGATACATGAAAAATAACTGCATGAATGAGTCATAGTGTCTTCAGTTCACTGACCTTCACCATTGTATCTCGCATGAAATCATATTCAAAACGCTTGAGTTGGAGTTGCAAAACTGGTGGGAAATCAATGAACAGAACACCTTTCTTAGCATCCTGAGAGAATATAATTACAGAGATGAAACTAATTCTCAGTCTAGTAGAACCACAAAATAATAAATAAATAAACAAATAAGATATTCCAATTGCCATAGACTGTACAGGAGTCAATGGTTTCCCTTTCTAACGTAGAGGATAATAACTTCTATCCATAATTTTTCCAGATCCCTTAAATTCCAAATTATGGAATACCAAGAACTCATTATCAAAAGTAAAGAAGATACATCAGATAAACTTCAATTAGTCAAATGGGCAGTGAAGACAGCATTAAGTCCTAAACATTATTATTTGCAGCTCAAGTCAGAATTATACAGCTGTAGCCAATAGGACACTATCAGTGTGTTGTATACATGTACTTCAACATCATAGAATAACACATTAAATACCAAATTGAGAACATAATTACACGAGCCACTACAAAGAAAGTGCCAAGGGGCTCGTGTCCATCAACCAAGAAATTTTTTTAACACTTAATCTGATCATAAAGCAGGATGAAATAAGATGAACTAGAAACTCAAAGGACTGACACTCTTTTAATCATTTTTTTCAAAAGATAAAATAGATTCCAAACTAAGAAATTGTGGAGTGAAAGAGCAATTACTTCTCCTTGTAGATGCAACTCAAACTCTCAACATTTCACCTTTTCCTAACCATAAAAGATGGTCTGTTAATCATTCAGGATTGTTGCTACAATAATATGCTTACAAATAAGTTTATTTAGTCTAGGTACTTATAGTTAAGGTAATCTTCATTTAAATTAATCAAGGGCAATAGGATCCATATCTAAATCAGCATTTAGGTTAAAGTTTAGCATACCTGTAACCCATGGTTTTCTGCTTGATATTTATTATCGCCCTCGAGTCGCTCTACCTCAACATACTTATCAAATGAGGCATAAACATCCCGACAACCCTTTACATCTAGCTGTAGATCTATACAAAATGCAGTAAAAAAGTAGTTATAATAAATATATATATGAAAGTTGCAAAAGTCATATATACCATAGAATGATTCTTTTCTAGTGGATTTGTAGTCCACGTTGATGCATTCAATATAGTTCATGTGGTGTCCTTCAAACAAATGCTGGATTGTGCCTTCAACCACAGTTCCCTGTGCCAATATTTAAAATACAAAGAAATTAATGGATGAAATAAACCAGTGTCAATACAGATCCTTTGAAACTTTTAAACCTTCATCTTATCTTCCAGTTTTTCACATAGAACCCTGTTGAGTTCTTGCACATCATGTTGCATAAAAGAATCATATGTGTCCCAGCCAAAAGATTTTGTCAATTCCTTTGTTGCAACACTGTTGTCACTATATTGAAGTTTATAGAAAAGACTTTGAAGAGCCAAGGGAATGCTTCCAGATGGCATATCATTCTCTGTTGTTGGCATATGATAAACAGCCTGGAAATGAGATTTTAGGATCATTCACTGGATATAGAAATCATAGGAAAAAATGAACAGTCAGTTCTACCTTTCTGAAGTATGGAATATGATACAGAGTTTGTAGAAGAGAGTTCATGTAACAAGTCGCTCCTTGATTCTTAAGGCCAACATAACCTGTTTCTTTTTTCGAGTCATAACTCCAGTAATCTACAACCTTACGGACACTAACTTCAGCCTCAATTACACACGTATCATTAACAAGATATCCTCTACTTGGATCATAGAGTTCACTTAGAGACATAAATGAAGTAAAGCCCCAGTCACTTTCTCGTCCATTAAATTGATGTTGTGTATCTGCAAATAGTGAGAAAATAAAGTTGGTCAGTATCAAAATATCAACAATACTAAAAGATATAACTGAAAAAGACAGAATCAGTCATATCAACATGCAAAACTCAAAAGATACAAATATTGAAATGCATATGCATGTAAGAAGCAGCATTTTTGACAAACTTAGAGATGAAAGCTCTAAGTGGTGTCACATTGGCCAGTTATCAGCGTTGTAAGAAAAAGAAAATCAAGACAATTTTCTAAATGCAGATAAAAATAGTTTTGTAATGAAAATTATACTTTAAAAAATTGGATATCACAAAAGATAACCACTATCGGCTTATTCTCTAAAAGAGAAGAATATCCTTGTATCGCTTTAATCCACTGTTCTCAATTCTGTTTGGTCAAAGGGGAAATCATCACTTCTTATTCAAAAAGCAAAAAAAAAAAAATCTTGTTGTGCAATGATATGTTGTTGGTAAAAACTACTCGACTCACATGCTTACAAGTAGAAAGAAGTGTTAAGTTGACCATCCATTCCAGAATTAATGTCAGAAATCTGTTGATAAATAAAAGAGAAAGAGAATGTTTCTAGTAGCATATATGGCAAGAAGTGGTACTTAAAACCTAGCATAGGCAATTTATTTGTGCATTAAAAAAATGTGCAATGCTGAAATACTGTCTAGCTTGCTAAGCAACCATTGAGGATCTCAGCCTTGCCACTTACCAACATGACAATTAAGGACTCTGCATTTCATATCCATAAAACTATTTAATTGTAATATTTAAATATCAAGAATTTGAACAATATGAATTGATCTTAATTCTCCAAATAAAACAAGCTTCTGATTTGTTGCATGATAAGATTATTTCAATCTCTGAATCACGTCGTCTAAACTGTTGTTTCCTTAATTCTTCAAACAAAACTTATTTCCAATGTATCAGATTCACAAAATATTTCAATCTCTGCATCATGTTATGTTTAATAGTTGTTTTATATAACCTTTTTTCTGACTTGTGCACTTGATTCCTCACCATACCAAACTCTTATGTCTGCCTCTTTGCAACAAAAATTGATGCATGAAAATAACCAAACATGAAAATTAAGAAATGAGGTACCTTTTCTTATTGTGTACTTCCCATGAATTTGATTGACAACTGCAAGAGAGAATTGTGCATATCTACTCCAGCCATATGGTAAAGTAGTTGAATCAGCAACATCAAGGTATAGCGACAAGTGGTCTACATTATTTCCCTTGGGGAAAATCAGCACTCGCCTATAACAGTCAAATCAAGCATAGATCCTCAATCTCTTACATTGTTTTTCCCTAATTGAGTAAAACAAATGTTGCACAACTAGGGAACAGAGAAGCAGTAAGCACAAAATGAATCAGCTTACCACTTGTATCCTCCGACAAAGAACATGTCAGAGTAGAGTTTCTTGGTGTTCATCCTGGAGAAATTCTCAATTGTCCACCTATATTTAAATATAGGAGGATCCTCCACCTGTTGATTTTCTGGTGCAGTTGCTGGCTCGGCTGATATAACTACAACGACAAATGAACGGGACTCAGAAAAACGCATTAAAATCAAAACCCTAAATCCAGTAAGCTAGACACAATACGAAGCAGAGAAAGCAATGCCGTCTTCCAATCAACAGGAGCGCGAAAAATCACAAAATTTCCGGCCAAAGTTATCTTACAATCAAAAACCTCAACTAAAAACCAATAGCAGTCACCTTCCATCGGCTGAGGTCCCTCCGTAAACTCCTGATGCGGAACCAGTATCTCCTCGTCCTCTTGCTGCTGCAAAAAGCGAGGCACACAAATCAGAGCTCAGAGCTCAGATCCATCAAAAACTACCATTCGTCGATCAAAAAACGCCCTAGTAGACACGAGAAGGGGGTCAATGAACATCCGAATTTGACCCGATTCACGAGGCAGGTAGCGCCCGATACTCCAAACCCTAGAATCCATGCAAACCTCGCTGGAGAGAGCGAGATCGACATGTGGAGAACGCAGCCCCATCTCACAACAAATAAACGATAACTAGGGTGATCAAGTGACGAATAAGAGGCGGCGGCCAAGATTGGGAGAAACGTACGTCGAGGGGGGGCGGCGTCATCATAGTCATGAATGGGTGGTCGCTGCAGCGGCGGGGTAAGATCCGGGCCAAGGCGGAGGACGACCGCGAAGGAGGGAATTGGGGAGAGGAAGAGAGAGGGGGAGAGAAAGAGAGAAAGCGGTAATCGAGCGACGAGGCCGAAACAAGAGGTGGGTAAATTGTCCTCGGCCGAGTGGTTTTCTAGTCGGTCGATTGTATTTGTATCGCACGAAGGTTCGCGGGACCCACGAACCACTCTCGTGTCACCGCATGAGTCTGGGTGGGCCATTGGGTGAGCGTGGGAGCGTGCATCTTCGTCGCCCGCGGGCTACCGGACCTTTCGCGTCCCGAAGTTGAGTCCCCTCAACTCCCTCGTCGCTTGGGCTCACTGCGCAGTGCGCACGCATCGGTTTGTAGACCCTACTCGCCAACAATACCTTCCTGGTTAAGGAAAAGTGTTTGGGTCTTCTTAGGACGCGTCAGGCCGGGTTCGATCCACATTATTGGTCGAAGTGAAATTGAATGCATTCTTATGATTTTGCCATCTCAATTTTCTTCCTAGTTGAAATTAAAAGGAGACCCTTTTGAAGTTTTTAGTAGCTAGGCATCGAAGATTCTAATGAATTGAAAGATCTTCTGATCATTTCGATTTCATTTAAGATGAAGATTCAAAATTGTCCCGACATTTACATAAATAATTACTTCAATAAATTTTAAAATTAATTTTTAATGAATATAAAATATCAATATATTAAGTATATGAATTTTTTGTCATATCAAAGCTCATTGTATTATGACAAATATTTTTTCTCGAAAGTGTGAGACGGATCATTAAGATGATAATTTTATTTTTTATTTCAACAATTAAAATATTACCCGAAAATAAGATATTTTGATTAAAACCTCAAATAATAAATTAAATATTTGAAATTCAAAACTGAGTTGCTAGGAGATTTTCTCTTGAAAGAATAATGAATTCAAAAATATTGACATCATATATTTAAATATATGATGTCAATTAAAAAATATTAAAAATATTATTTTAAATTACGATGCTCTAATAATTCTCAAGAACCTATAATTCGAGTGGCTAAAATATAAGTACTATCGGCAATGGAAAACTTTCATGGGCAACGCCATAATTAATAGATTAAAAACGTTACCTGGTTAGAAAAAAAAAAGTATGAAAAATCAAAAGTTTTAAATCCTTCCTTCCTTCAAACGGAACATTTAATTTTTATCCTTGAATAAATCCAAATCCCATGAGACACGCCGTTGACCATAATTGCAAGGAAATCAATTCAAGTTTTTAACGTAGACTGGAATACTTAGGCTCCTTCCAAATGGTCTCCACGTAAATTCCAATGTCAAATGCATGAAACAAGAAACATGTTAATGATATCATGCCACCTCATAATGAACTAGGAATAATTAGGCACCTTTCAAATTTATCACTTCCAATAGATTATTAATTAATATATAAAATATTATTATCATAAAATTTAAAATCAAATTTTGATATATATTAATTATTATTTAAGTTAATAATCATTCATAATTTATTTTTTTCATGTTAATTTTAGAATGAATTAATAAAAATATTAGGATGAATATTTTATTTTTTATCATCAAAAATAAAAAACGTATATATAACGAACAAGACCGTAAATTGCGTCTGCAGTCTGCTCAAGAGAAAACATACAAAGAAGACCAATATTCTCTCGAGTTTGGAGACAAAAAAAAACTATATATCGTGAATGAAATCGGTGCGCAACACGAGCAAATTTAGAGAAGCCTCATATAGGAAATTACAGAAATATATATATATATATATATATATATGAGTTCTGTTAGCATGTACATTTTATCCTGCATAATCATGAACACCTGTTAAATTGATCACCTGCACCTTATTGATCAAAATATGTGTGATATGATTAGTGATCAAGATTATGTCATTTCAGCAAGTACACATGGTTGTACAAAATACAATGTGTAGGCTATCAAAGTCATATATATATATATATATATATATATATATATATTTTTAAAAAAACATTGCAAATAATCAGAGAGATATTTGGAACTTCAATGAAACTCACATATACCTCATAAAGCTCATCTGAATCTCTTGAGGCAGCCAACATCATCCTTGTATTGGTTGGTAGAATTAAGAAGACAGGCACAGTGGAACAACACTTAGCAGTGATAAGAACAGTTTGTTGAATATATGCAGTATTTGATTTGCTAGGACTGAAAAGACTATAGGAATTTGATAGATAGTAGTATTATGCCCCATAAATTCACAAGGAGAACAACCAACCCAAGGTGTAAGACAGTTTCTTATCTCGATACACTAAAATTCCTGAGGAAAAAACTCAAGGTGTCACGGTACAAAAGTGATAAGAAGAGTCATCAATTTAATACGCAGCTGACAATGGTACATGTTGTAGAATTTTGATATTGTCAGGATCAATTCTCATGGGAATTCGGTGGCACATGATGAATTCTCTCTATATATTCTCTACCGGATTATAAAATAACCCCCATGGCATGGCCGAATTGATCATTATATGGTAGAATTACCGTATTTAAGTAAGAGTCAAATTTTGATAAAGTCATAGATACACTTTCTCACGTGAGGGTCTATTTTAATTTTCTGATTTATTTTTTTATATACGGTTGTGGGACCAATCGTATGGGGTGTCCGGAGTCAACGTATGACTTTTTGTCGTATTCTATCGGACTATAGAAGCATATAGACTATAAGCATGCCAACACTCAAGAAGATTAAGTATCAATGTGAGAGAT
>JBBUKS010000095.1:9584984-9598568 GCA_038050645.1 Hedychium gardnerianum | reverse complement strand
TTACAAATATATATAATAAAATTAAAATATACTACTAAATATACTTAATTTAAATTTATAATAAATAATTAATATTTCTATAAATATAAATAAAGTCAAAAAAATTAATTATATTATATTTTATTAATTATATAATAATATAAAATAAAAATAATAAAAATTCTCTTTACACTAAATATGGTGTAATGAATAGTAACACCAAATATGATGTTATATTATTCATACATCAAATTTGGTGTAAGAATTTAGTGTATGGATTGGAGTAATTTAGGATTATTTTTATATTAAATTTGATATTTTAATATATAAATTGGAGATGTCCTAAGAGTCAGAGTTAATTTTTACGAAATTCATTTTTAATAGAATTAAATGATCCTCTCATTCAGAGGCATTTGATATTATAATTTATTTTTCTATATCTAACTGTGGATCTATAATGAAAAATATTTATGAATTTATTTGATGACTAATAAAAAAATTGTATAGATCGAAATTATTATTTTAAAAATTAATCAGTTCGAGAAATTAGAGATGAATTAAAAAAATAAAAAAATAATTAAAAAATAATACATTTGCTAAAACTTTAACAATTATTTCTCTTCTAATTTCTGGGTTTCTTTTTTTCCCACTCCGACTTTCCGTTCAAAGAACCCATAAAGGCTTTTTTACGGATCCGTTCCGAGTTGCATTTCAAATCCAGGCTACGATGTACCTTTCATTCTAATATCCACGGCAAGGATCTGGGATTTTTCGTGTTGAATTTGGAGAAGAATTGGATGGGATCCGTAAAAGACAAACCGTCCAGACAAGTGAAACGAGGGATAAAAAGGCCAGGAACAAAGAAATCTGGCTTTGCACGGAAGAAGTAGGGAGGAAGGAGTAGGGGAGGAGGAGGAAGAAGAAGAAGAAGAGAAAGGATTGGTGAATAAGGGCGAAGAGTTCGTTTTCTTCCTCCTAGTCTGCCCGCTCCGCTCCCTTCTTCTCTAAAGGAGGTAAAAATTCAATCTTTGTTGCCGCCGAGGAATTTGACCTCGATCAGTTGATAAAGCCGTCTGTTCGGAGGATAATTTCTGAGCTTGCTTGTGATGGGGTTCGAGGAGGGTATGGGGAAAGAGAGAGGGGGCGTCGGTGTGGGGTTCCAGTTCCTGACGAGGCGCAAGCAGGTGGATTCTAAACGCGCGAGGGCGGACGTGGGGCACCAGCTCGCCAAGGCATTGTCGGTGTCGCAGCTTGTGGCCATAGGTAGTGACGTCGATTTATTGCCTTAAGCATAATCAATATAGTAGTTTGCAAGTTACAATCAATATTTTCATCGTTACCTCTCTTAGATTCATTGTGGGTTGAGTTATTTGTTCTTAGGATATTTCTATGTTTTTGCAAAGCTTATTTTCATCCTACGATTTTCTTTTTCTTCCATACCCCGAGAAGGATTCCTGGATTTTATAGTAACATAGCCCCTTATAAATATTTTTCTTTCTTTCTAGGTGTTGGCACAACAATAGGTGCTGGAGTTTATGTTCTTGTTGGAACTGTTGCCAGAGAACATACTGGGCCAGCACTCACCATCTCTTTTCTGATAGCTGGGATAGCAGCTGCTCTTTCAGCTTTCTGCTACGCGGAGCTTGCGAGCCGATGCCCTTCTGCAGGAAGCGCTTATCACTATTCCTACATTTGTGTTGGAGAAGGGTAATCATTTAGACAAGTACAGTAACAATGTTAGGCTGTTAGTGTCATTATCAAATGACATAAACCATTAGAAAATGTTCTAAGAAAAACTATTTTTTATTGAAGGATGGATATAGGTCATATTAGTGATTGAGATTGACTATCATATTTAATGAACTGTAGCATTATGTAACCTGTGGTGTAATAAGGTCCGTCAGTCCGTGTTGATATAGGGCACATTATGCAATATGTGTCTAGTTATCGCTGTTTTGGAATTATGTCGATCAATTATTTCACTAAATATAAAGTAGTTAATTTCCCAAGTTGTTGTCTTTTTCAGGGTTGCTTGGATTATTGGTTGGGCTCTAATTCTTGAATACACAATTGGAGGGTCAGCTGTTGCACGTGGAATATCTCCAAATCTGGTCTCTGTCTCTCACATATAATTGTTGATCCATTTTTTTTTTTTAAATTAAGCACCTACTTCAAGACCTTATTGTACATCATGCTGATGTTGGTACTTGGTAGTTCTTTGTATTTATATCTTAGAAAATTATATTGCACCCTGTACTTGTATATCTTAGTTCTATTCAGATGATTTCCTATCAATCTTCTACAACTGGAAAGTGGAAAATGCATTACTTTTGACTTGTAGTATCTGCTTGTAGTAATTCTGTCACACTGCATTTCTGTCTCATGTGTTTGAGCTTCTTCATGGATACACTGTTCTCTAGTTTTTGCTATTGACTTTTATCTTTTGCAATTTTTTTCCTTTGAGATGGTCATTTACTATCTCATGACATGAATACTTTTTTAGGTCAATGGCCTGATGGTCTTTTTTCTCAAAAAAAAAAAAAGATGGTATGAATGTGCACATCATAATTATTGTTAAGATATGACACATCTCTTGTTTCTCTCTATTTGGATGCAATTCTTGTCTTATGTTATGCAATTGAAATTAGAAATTGAATTTCCTTTCCTCCTTATCTAAGTGCCTTTCTTCCAAAATCTGTCTAGTGATTGTAAACAACATTATGTAAATTTGGTTGAACATCTAAAATGAATAATTTGTAACATAGAAAAATTGTTGTTGATAACTGATGTTCCTGGAACAGTGACAGAATGACAGTAATTTAACAAGAAGATTGACACCGTTAAAATTGATTTCAGGCATTAGTTTTTGGAGGACCTGATAGTCTGCCTTCATATTTAGAACGAATTCATATTCCAGGGATCGATATTACTGTGGATCCATGTGCTGCTGTTCTCGTACTGTTTGTAACTGGATTGCTCTGTTTGGGGATAAAGGAGGTATGCCACCAAGTGCAAAGTTATTCATTCAGTGTTGATTACTTGCTACATTTTTGACATTGGTTGGTTTATCATGCAGAGCACATTTATACAGGCAATCATCACGACATTAAATGTCTGTGTCTTATTATTTGTCATTATTGCTGGTGGGTATATTGGTTTCAAGACTGGATGGGTTGGGTATACTGTAGCTGGCGGGTAATTTTGCGACTTAAATTTTGTACAAGGATTAGATTGGTTCTTGGAAGTTGATCATTCTGTACTCTAATCTTTCAGATATTTCCCTTACGGGGTAAATGGAGTTCTTGCTGGTTCAGCAACTGTATTCTTTGCGTATATAGGGTTTGATTCTGTTGCTAGCACTGCTGAGGAGGTTAGATTTTATTTATTTATTTTGCTTCAATGGAATTCTGAGTGCACTTGCTGTTGCTTAAAAGAAATTTTCTCAAGAACTATAAGATTGGTGACTGTGACTATGGAATTCTGAAAAAAATGATAGTGACAAAATTTCTTGTTCTTTATTAGCCAGTCTATTTTGTGTTGCTGACAGTTAGTTATTTCAGGTTAAGAATCCTCAAAGAGATTTGCCATTAGGAATAGCAACTGCTTTATCTGTATGTTGCTTACTGTATATGGCAGTTTCTGCTGTGGTTGTTGGCTTGGTTCCATATTTTGCTATGGACCCCGACACTCCAATATCATCCGCATTTGCTAGGAATGATGTTCAATGGGCAGTGTAAGTAGGCCGCCATGCATCTGAGCTCTTGCATTCTTGGTCATTATCTAATTCTTCTTTTGACATCATGAATACAGATACTTAATCACATTGGGTGCAATTCTTGCACTTTGCTCAGCTTTGATGGGTTCACTTCTCCCGCAGGTACAAAAATCCTGATGCCTTTTCCTCGCTTTCAGAAGATTTCACACCATTTATGATTATTTTGTTCTTTATGTTATTGCAAGGGAATGTTGTATATCAAATTTACCTTGTAATGCAAGATCCTATCTGCAAACAGTCATTGGATACCTGTACAAATGATTATGTTAGTCAATGCAAACATGATGAAAATGGTAAACTAAATTTATTAAACAAGTGTGTCCGTACAATGTATCGACATGTCTTGTGTTTACTACGCAAGCTGGAACTTGTTGATAACAGGAAAAAGGATTAACCTTGGTTGTTTATCCGTCTAATTGATTTATTCAACTTAATATAGTTACAAACCTTGTCATCTATTTTTCTATGAGTAGCAAAACAATTGCAATCTTTCTGAGTAGCTATAATAATGGTACTCAAACACGAGCAAGGTACCTTACCATGCTTCATTAGAGCAGTATCTATCAATATCTACAAGATCAAGAACTTGAGACAAGGTAATAGGGATTTTTTGTTTTTGTGAGTAATCTTGAACTATAAGATCTGTTTCTTTGTGTGTACTCTCCAGTTATTTACAAGATAATACTTTGTGATCGTTTCATTTAGCTATGTCTAGATAATTATTTGTGAATTGTGATAAAGCAATTTACTAATGTTTGGATTTTTTTGTTTCTTTTGCCAGCCTAGAATACTGATGGCAATGGCTAGAGATGGATTGCTACCATCATTTTTCTCTGATGTTAACGAGCGCACACAAGTTCCTGTCAAGAGCACAATTCTAACTGGAATCTTTGCTGCTTCCCTAGCATTCTTTATGGACGTTTCACAACTAGCTGGAATGGTAAGATCACTTTAGGATATAGCGTGCTCTTTGAAGATTTGAGCATACTTATTTTCTGTCAATTCATTCTGAGAAATAGACAAAAAGAAGCTGCAGCGTGTTTGTGAGTTTACGAATTTGGATAAGGTCATAGAATCGATCGCCATCTATTTATGTTATTTTTTCTCATGTATAGGTCAGCGTTGGCACACTTCTTGCATTTACCATAGTTGCAGTTTCGATTTTGATACTGAGATATGTTCCTCCACGTGAGGTCCCATTGCCAGCATCTCTCCATGAATCAATTGAGTCAGTTTCTTTCCGCTATAGCAGTAATCGACGCCATGATGATGGTACATCACAAGCAATTCCTAAGGAATCAGCTGACTCTCCTCTTATCGTGAAGGAAATTAACAAAGGTACTAAGAAGATGGTACATCACTACCGATTGGAGATTTCCTATGTCACTTTCGAATTATGCATAGTTTCAGTTGCACATACTGATAGTCTTATGGTTATGTTATGAACTTCAAAATGCTATTTCATTTTCATATCAAAGTCATCAATATATCAGTTGATCTTTGCAGAGAATTTGAGCGAAAAAAATAGGCGTCAGAAAGCAGCTTGGAGCATAGCATCGGTTTGTGTTGGAGTGCTGATCCTCACTACATCAGCTTCTCATTCATTTTTGCCCAAGTAATTCTTCCTAACATTCAGTGAATATTTCCTGGTCAGCTGCATACATAAAAACATCTTGAAATCTTTCAGGGATTTTTTTCAGCATCTTTTGTTGGTTGATTCCTAGATTTTGAGCTTCATTTTTCAGATTCATTTGATGTTCTTCCAATTATGTTTCTTGATAGTGCCCTACGCTATACCACATGCTCCACCGGAGGTTTGCTTCTCGTGGTCGGTTTGTTTGTGCTGTCCTGGATAGATCAAGACGATGCTCGCCATACCTTTGGGCACACCGGAGGTACTGTCTAATCTGTTCCTTTTGGAAATGGCACGAGTTCTAACATTTCGGCGATGACTTAGTAACGATGAAGGCTGGCTCTTTTCAGGTTTCATTTGTCCCTTTGTCCCATTTCTCCCCGTTTGTTGCATCCTTGTTAATGCTTATCTGCTGGTAAATCTCGGGTAAGTTGTGACAGCACCCAAGCTGGTAACCCTTTCCTAGCCTCGAATATGCAAACACTAAACTCATACTTACGATCGTCTTTGGATATCAGTGTTGGGACATGGTTTCGCGTTTCGCTGTGGTTGCTAATTGGAGTTGTTGTATACTTGTTCTACGGACGAACACACAGCTCGCTAACTGACGTAGTATACGTCCCTGCGGCGCATGTCGAAGAAATATACAGAACCTCAGAATGCGTAGCTTAGATGCCATCACACAATCATGTACCAATTCAATGCATCCTTATTTATTTCATCCCAGCACACAAATGACTGTTTGTGTGCTGGAGCTGGTGTTGTAAACAAATGTACTCCTGCCTTTACGAGCATGTAAATAATATGAAAAAGAATGCATGGAGATGAATTTTGTGTTCAATCAGTTTGCGCCAACGGCGACGCATGTAATAAACTCATTTGGCTATCTTATTCTGATTTTTTTTGTTTGGTATTTTACATGATTCCTTCTATCTGTTCTTGGTTTATGGACTTCTGGTCGTTCTTATTTCTCCAATTGTGGGCATCTCGGATTGCTTGTGTAGTTTGGATCGATTAGGTTTTGTTCTAATCTTTACCAGATTTGTAAGTAATTCTACACATAAATCAACAACCTTTTGTTTGGTGCATTGATTTGAAAAATGCTTCACGAATTGATTTTCCCTACATTTTTTGAGGAACTAATTTTGTGGAAATTTCGTAGGTTGATGATGCTCAATTGAACTATAAATCGAGACCGGCCGGTAGCGTCGCCGGCAGGCTTGCTGCTATCGTTTTCTTCGCCCTCCTCCTCGCCGCCGTAATCCTCATCGTCTACTTAGCGGCCCGCAACCTCCCCTCCCGGCGCCCATCCTTTCACCCGGCCCACTGGTTCCCTCCTCTCCTCTCCTCTGCTGCCGCCTCCGTCCCGGTTGCTCTCCTCTGGCTCCTAATCGCGCTTCGCCACCCTACTAAAGCTCTTCACGCCGCCCTTTGGCTCGCCCATATCCTCGCATGCAGTCGCCGTGCTCCTCCTCGCCGACGACAACGGTTACAGCCTTGCCGTCGCCGTGTTCTTCCTCGTCCTGGCTCTCGTACTCTCCCTCTACTGGACTGGATCACCCGCCGCCTCCACCATGCCGAGGAGGTGCTCTCCTCCGCCGTCGCCGCCGCCCCGCCAACCCTAGCGCTGGCGAAATACCTGGCGCTCGCGCTCCTTGCCGGAGCCCTCTACTTCTCTTTCTGGACGCTGGGCGCCGCCGGCGCCGCGGCCTCCGCCTCGCGGTTCTCCTCGCTCTACGTCGTGGTGCTGCTGCTGAACCAGGCACGGACGATGCAGGCCCTCCGGTACGCCGTCTCGCGTGGAGGGCGGAGGCGCTGCCAGCGCCGACTAACTTCGACGCCGCCGCCGCGATGCTCGTTCTCGGGGAGGTCGTGTACGGCGCGGCCGTGGTGCCGGCGGCCGCGGCGGCGCGGGGGGCGTCGCAGGCGACGGGGCAGGTGGTGCGCGACTCCGATGAGTTCCTATTCTCGCGCGCGAGCTGCTTCGAGGGCGTGGCAGAGCAGATGGTTGCGCTCGGCAACCGCTGGGGACGTTCTGCTTCCTCTGCGGCGTTGACATACGTCGGCATGGTTCTACATAGTTGTGAAAACCAGACACGGATCGCCATGGCTTGGCCTCAAGCGTGCGTGGCGGCGTACCACGTCACGTACACAACAGCGGACAACGAGATGGGATTTTGCTTAAGCGAGCGGCTGAGGCAGTTGAACTCCATCTCCATGCGTCAAATTTCCTGACATAAAAAAATAACCTACGTCACGTACACAACAGCATCATCCAAACAAATGCAAGCTTCCAAATGGGCAATTCGGCGTACAGCATGCTGTTAATTTTTTTCACCCGCGTGAATGAATTGGTGAATCCTTGCAGGAATGCCCCCTGTGATTAACAAGTTTTAAGCTAGTAGAAATTAGGTTTCTATCAACCTGAGAAAGAAACGTCCATGCAAATTATATATGCCGAGTGAACGCTTGAAGCGGTGGCTCAGAGTTACAAAGATCGCACAGACAGGTTTTTATTTACTCTCATCCACTCTCGTAGATTTTAACCTTCCTCAAGTCCAATGTGCCCTCGCCCTCCGCATCTGGAGCACATAATGTTGCCGGTGCCGCCACAACCTACATCACAAAATAAGATGCATCAGATGAGGGAATGAATGATGCAAAAATTGACGGATGAAATGGCACCTAAGCAATTGATTCCACATTTCTATGTTTTTCGGACTGGAGCATTGATGTTATGGACACTAAATTATGCTGATAAATTACAAGTAAATAATAAAAGTAAAAAAGAACAAAGATGAACACTACATGTGATCTTTTTGAACCAGAGCCTTATTTTAGTAAAACATTGTTTGCCAGTGTAACCGGAAGCTAAATTCATTAAAGAAACTACAAGGCATGACTCAGAAGTTTTCACAAGAAGAATATGATGTCAAGAAGCATACAATGGCCAACCTAGTCCTCCAAAGAATACTGATTCTTATTCTATTTCCTTTTTTGGGATAACATATAGGGAAGTCCTCATTTGCTAATGAAGCCAGGTTTCAAACCCAAGACCTTAAGGTAAGGCAAGTTAGGACAAACCAATTGGGTCGTGCAGGTGCCAAGCGGGCAAATTGAGTGGACCAAGTAGGGGAGCGACTCAAGCAGATCGCGTAGACTGGACGATTATTAGTTGCTCAAGCAGGTTGGGTAACTCTGACAGACTAGGTGGGTTAGATAGGGGTAGGAGGATAAGGTCCAATAGGCCAACCCAATGAGCGAAGTTTCGTTGAGATGAATGGACTGAGCATACCTGACAGACCCAATATACCTAGACGGCTGAGTGGGTTGAATGAGGAATATAGGTATTTTGAAATTATTCTGTTGTCTATTACTTACAACACTCTTAACAAATGAATAGTTATCATGTCTAATTTCACTTTATGAATCAAACTACGAATAACCATTGGAACTCTATTCATTGTATGTTTGTTCCATTCCCTAAACCAAACAACACGATTAATTGTTTCTGGGGGGAACTTGCTCAGTATGACAACACTTCAGACAACATTGAAGCACCTACTATGAAACACGCCATATAAAGAAAACAATATAATTCATAGACATAGCTCATGCATTAAAAACAATAATAATGCAGAAAATGTATTACCTAGGCACCTAACTTTCACGATGATTCCTTGACTCTCCAGGATAGAGTCAACGTATAAACCAGAACCTTCACAAGTAGCACATAACACTGCACCTTTGACTTCACAAGCAGTGCAAGGTGGGTTGTTCGCTATTTCCTTCTTATCCATACACAAACCAACTGGCTTCTCTATATTCTCCTCTGGATAAGACTTATCGTAGCAGAACAGGGATTCAAGATTGCTTCTACACCTCTGTAAATCATGGATTGAACTTGAGTTAACCTGTACACAAGAATAAATGAATTGAGAATCAACTACTCCAAATAAATTAAATCACAAGATAATTAAGAAAGATAACATCCTAAACCAAAGCAAGTAATCTGTTTGTCTCTAATTAAGTATTCTGTTTTGTATTAGGATATTATCCAATGGAAAGATATTTCTTTTTTCTACCTATTGATCATCTTCATATTTATAAAGTTGATGCAGTTGGTCTTAAAAAGAAATATTTCCCCATTTATATATATTTTAACTTTTCATTGCATATAATATATATTTTCCAGCTGTGACCATTATTTAAGCAAGTCAGCATAATTGCATAATGGTTATTCAAAATCACACTTATTAGAATGATTCATTGAGGATTAAATGGATGAGAACCAACCAAAAATTGATGCATCTAGGTTGTGAATGAGGGTATATTCTCTGTCCAATATATCATATTAACAGTCAAATGGATACATGCTCTGCTGTGTCACTAACATATCAATATGTTTAACCAACCCTACTATAGACCAATCATGGATAACTATAGACAATCTGGTAGCAGCTAACCAAGAGTAGAACCACGGCTAGCTTCCAAAACAGAACAATGAGGCAATCCTGATGAGGTAAATTTTGAGAAAGTGGAGTTCTTTGCATTAGATATAGTTGTCTTACATGTCTGAATCCATGAGATAATTGCGCAAATATTGGAACTCTCTTTTCATCACCTAAGACATTGATCCTACTAAAGATGGCCATTGAACTTTTATCTTATTGATAATAATTGATGAAGCTGAATCCATCTGCATGTCAATGGGCCTAGACCATATATATCGGCCTAGAATATGCCCACAAGACCATCATCATAGGTAAGAACTGCAATGGGAAGGAATGCCAAACATCTAAATCAGCAAGGAACTGCTCAATGAATGTTTGGCAACAGGAAAAACACCAGGAATCAATTTGATGTCATTCCTACGAAAAAAGATGTATACTAACACAATTTTGTACCTTTCAACTGCATTATGGTTATGGGTTGAATCAAAAATTACTATGCAACATTACTGATGCACACACTTAATGGCTATATTAGATTTTAACTCCAAGTTTATAAAAAACACTTCTCCCATTGAAGAATAATGATTCCTAGATGAATACTGTAAGGTTAATTGAGTGTGCTACATTAAATATTTCATACCAAGTAAGCTGATTGAATTTATTGGAATGTAGGTTTTTATTTATTCCTCTTGGACGAGCTGAAACAAGGTCTCCTCCATTTTCCTTTAAAAAGGGCAGGCAACTGAGGCCAGATCCTGATACCTCCAGACCTTGAATAGACTGAGATCCCTTTCACCAAAACTAACAACGTCACAAATGCTGTTCTGAGGTTATAGATTGGATCGGTAGTGCATAAATTATCCACATTGTACGGATTATGATTCCAAAATGGTTCATGATGAAAAAGTTGGACATTGAGGATATTAATCAAATTCTGAGCCAACCAGAACAAGTTCAAAGAGTAAAGTAGTAGCTGAGACACTGATAGAGATGACTTGTAAAAGTGATTTGATTCACAGTTAAACGGGATCAAATGAATTTTGTAACGCATGGAAAATAATAGGAAAATGAAAAAATAACACAAATAAGTTGATCCACAGATAACAAGCAGCCTTGTTCGTTGGATTACCAGTTTTCTACGAGCTAATAGCAATGAAATCGACAGGAAGCATGCTCCCATCTAACCAAAAATAATTTGATCTGGATATCATTTAACCATGCTCAGTCATCAAACACTCACAAACCGATGACAGATCTTGATTCCTCTTTGTAAATCCATAAGCTTAAGACCAATTATTCATATCAACCAAGAACCCTTTTTGGATTTCTCGACAAACCGAGAGAACAAGAAGCTCAAATGATGAATGGTTTACATATTGCCATGTCCCTAATTTTTCTTTAAAAAAAACGTAAAAAAAAAACAAAAATTAAAGGTTAGAAACCACTAGCCAGAGCGAAACTGCAACGCAGAGCGTATGGATGCGGATTGGCCGTAAAGGGGCGAAATTTCTCTGCGAGCTCGCACCCTTTGATCTGAGCACAGAGTACCCGCTCCCCGCGGCATGGCGTCGAGGAGCAGAACAGTGAGATCGAAAAGGGATTCGCCAAAATCGCCATGGAATTGAAATCTCTCCCTTCACCCCCTGGGACGGTAAGTATTAAGCGAGGGACTGGCTTCGAGCGTATCGAGACGGCCGGTCCATGACAATTCGTTATTATGATCATTTAACCATTTAAAAGATCGATTAATAAAATAAAATCAAAATAAATATTATTTTTTTTTACATTTTTCTTTGGAAGCTCAAAAATAACATTTATAAAAATCACAAATTTGTTATTGGATTAATTGCTAAAAAATTTAAATATCTTATCCACTTCTAAATTTCTAATTTAACATATCTATTATCAAAATTTTCAAATGGGTCAGAACATCTAAAATGTATAAATATGTATAAATACGAGGGGCAGTGCATTTGACCATGCAATTGCACTTTTGCTGAAGTGCTTGGTTTTGTTTTTTTTGGTCAGATATTCAGTTTGATTAATTTTAGAATCATCAATTCAATTTTATAAAAAAAATTCTTTTATTATTAGAATAAATTCAGAAGTATTTGTAACGAACAACTCAATAATTTAATATCTCAGATTTATTATTTGAAAAAATTATTTTATAATATATAATACATCGTAATTAAAAATTGAATGATAAATTATGTTGTTAGTTTTGGCGAGTTGAGCAGTTTGGAATGGATACCTGCCAGAGTTCTTCCTTGCCTCTTCTTTGTTGGGAGACCTCATTCCCGGTTCGATCATTTTCTCTTCCCTCATTTGCTGTTCTTCAGAAAGGCAAAGGAAGATTCTTTTCTCGGTGTCAGTTGCTCCTGTGTTGGACGTGTAAATTATGAAACAATGGAGACTCAATTCTACTTTATTTCTCTATTTCTGACAGAAGAAATTGTCTTCTATGGTTCGATCCCTAAGCCCTGAACCATCATTCCATATGAGTCCGTCCTAACTTCTATCATCACACCGTGCCTCAAACCATCATTGCATATGAGTCCGTCCTAATTAGGACCGTAAATACATTAAATCGAGTCAAGTTTTAGAATATTTAAATTTATTTAATAAAATAATCGAGTCAAGTCGAGTTTAAAATAAATTAAACTTTTGAATTGATTGTTTAAGCTTAACTTGATTTATTTTTTATAAACTTGAACTTATTTGAACTTGACTTAAGTTTGATTCGTTTAAATATTATCGAGCTCTCACTTCAAGTTTGACTTAAGTTTAATTTGTTTAGATGTTATCAAGCACTCAATTCAAATTTATTTGATTATTTAAAATTTTTACTCGTTTGAAATTTTTGCTCGTTTGATTGATTATTGAACTTAATAATTCAAACTTATTTATTCATTTCATTTTATTTATTTAGCATGTTAATAAATTTTTTATTAATGAATATAATTATTTACAAACGTTGTTCACAAACATTGTTCACGAACATTAACGAACTAAACACATATGTGTTCAAATTTATTTGTTTAGTTTAACGAATTGTTCAAACTTGTTTGTTTAATTAATCTTGTATATATTAAACGAACATAAACAAACTCTTATCAAACTTGTTTACAAATGTTTGATTCATTTACAATCTTACTCCTAATTTTTATCATTACACCATGCCTAAGCGGACAAGAGTCTTCCTTTTAGTGAAGTTTAACATATGTGTACGTGACTTATATCTACTAGTATAAAGTTTGAAAATCTAGCAAATAGCCTTGTGCTTATGAGCTTTACCAGCAGTTCCAGTTCACACAGAGGGAGTCCTTTTATGAGCTGCAAGCACTCCATTCCACAAGAAAGTGAAGCAACCATGCTACTTTTGTGTTTCAAGTGAGAAAGGTATGAGCAGTCGAGAAAAATTGTCATAACAGAAACAGAAATTATTATTTTTATACAAGCATGGTATGATTTGATTGGTTTCCTAAAAAACAAAGAAGAATCAAATCTGAATCGAAGCAGAATATATGTACACTTAAAAACAATTATGAGATATTTGTCTTAGACGTGGAACATCATCATAATCAAACCATTTGTCCCAGGTCACACAGCACTCGATCTTTTATGTAAGTCATTTATCAATCAACATAATTATCAACTATCAGACAACCCACCCATACTAACATGATACTCAACATCCATTCAGTTATAACTAACGAGATTTATTAGGATTAATCTGCAGG
>JBBUKS010000095.1:9568004-9584884 GCA_038050645.1 Hedychium gardnerianum | reverse complement strand
CACATAAAATATTAATTCTTCTCCTAATCATCGCATCTACTACCTATATTGATTTACCAGTGAGGGTTCCTATGTTCCAAATCTTAGACAATTAATTTTCTTATAATATTTGTTCTTATCCAACCTATGGTATGAGAACTCTTGCCTATTTAGCACTACACCTGAGTTCTCATGAAGATGTAGCGGTCCTTGCCGAGACGTTACAGTTGGACCATGCAATGCGAACTCTTGCATATTTAGCACTACACCCGAGTTCTCTTATCTGTGTTGAGTAGTATCAGAAAAATAAGTTTCAACCATGTCACCAGACACGGTACCAAATTTTAAACCATAATCTAAACTAAAACTAACTTGAACAATAAAATGTTCAAATCTAATACCTATTGCAGGTTCTCTGAGTAGATTGTCTCATCCTCACAAAATGAAAGAAATTAGTTGCATTTGTTAGAGAATAGAAGGCATAGAGAGAACATGTTAATTATAATTTAAAACCTAAGAGGAAATACATGACAATTCTCTACCATTTGAATGGGGATATTGTTGCTATGTTGGAAGCTAGTTATGATGGACATGCACAAAATTACTTTGATAATATTTGCACATTAAAGATAGTAAAACTTTAAAAAGATTGTTTATAAGTCTATACAAGAAGGCAAAGAAGAGATAATGGAGGAGGATTAGAGATTGACTGCATATGACACCGAAGATGTCCACCTACCGGAGAGCGATGAGAGTCTTCGGTAGACACTACCGTGGAAGTAGGGTGTTGACAAAGGCTCGTCATAACCTCGTCATCTGTTATTTATTATGTATGGCGAGCTAGAAACTCTAGTTTATTTGGTGAGGGACAGTTAGACATTGAGAGGATTTTCAGGAGTGTGCAACTTCATGTATACCGGTCCTTGGGAGTTTAATCAGATAGACATGAGTAACTCCTAAGGACTAGCTCTTGTACTCTTGGTTCATGCTATACAATTTTTTACTTATCCAAAAAAAGAAGGCAAAGAAGAGATAATGCAGCACAAGAAGAAGATTTTAAGGATGTATGGGGTACAAAATCTGAAATTTAGTTTGATGATGATGAAATGGCACTAAAAAATTTAGATATCACACCTAAAGGATCCTAAACATCATACCCTTGGGAAAATTGTATCACGCGATCTTGAAGCTTAAACTTTCACATATTTGCACTCTTAGTTTTTGATATTGCAATGATACACCAAACAAAAATATTTATAATAATAAGTGGACTCTTATAGCATAGGAAAGAAAATACAAATGACTCCTAAATCGACTCTTGAGATTTCTTACAAACAATAGAACATTTTGACCAAATTAAAAAGTCCAAACTTTTCACTCTTCGATTTCCAAAACTTTGGATTTTCAAACAAAGACTACTTTCCTTTCCAAATAGGCTCATCATTATTCAAACTATGTCAAATTAAAAATTGAGCTTTGGAATCCTTGCTTCTACGCTTAAATGTTTTGAGAAGACTAATACTTGTCTCCATCAACTATCCCGACCAAGAAAAAAAAACCATCCTTTGGCGAGTTAAAAGCATGAATTTTTTTAGAATGTAGTTCACGTACATTCACAAAATGATCGTGCCTTCCATTTGACAATATATTTAAGAGAACCACATTTTCAGGCACAATCTGGTGGTCAATTCTTCTTTCAATCTCTTCATGTTCACAGTATGATGTAAGGTTGTCCGATGTTAACAATATCTATTTTTGCTATGTTTGCTGGTAAATCAAGTATAAAAGTATTAGACTTTATTTTCTTTAGAATCTTATAAGGACCATTTTTCTTTAAATTTCTTGCAAATCCTTTTAGGTTAACCTTCAAGCCTTATACAAATCCTTTTAAATTTCTTGCAAATCCTTATACATAACCATATCACCATTCTTAAGTTCAACATGTGTCTTAGATCTTTTTGTTGTTTTGTTTCATCTTCATGCTCCACTCCGATGTGCACACCCTTTTCAAGACAATTACAAGTCATACAGTATGCTTGGCAACTGACACTTGAAGCATTTACTACCCTTCAGACAAGCATTTGCTACCCTTTATTTTAGGTTTAGGTAATTGTAAATGCAGTTTAGAATCACTATGTCAATTAAATGGATTGATAGGTCCAACTCACTTGATGGTTTGTTTCATGTAACTTTTTTTTCATCTAACAACTGTTGAAACTCTAAACTTTTTACTAACTTAATACCCCCCAAGTACTCCGTATCCAATGCAAGTTGACAACCTTGTAGAAGTGACTATCTTAACGATTCCCTTCTTATTTCAGGCCTCAAACCAACCTTAAACCTTTAAACCTAAGTGGTTGTCAGCATCTTCAACAATATGACTCCTTGTCTTTAATTCAACGAAGTTCTATATATATTGAGATGATAAGTTGATCCCATAGTTTATCATAAAAATTTGTTGGCAAATACTTCTCTCATAGTTTAGCCTCATCTCCTACAATAAGCTAATTGGTGTTTGCCACATGCTACTTCAAATTGATAAGTTGATTGCATAGTTTATCATAACAATTTGTTGGCAAATACTCCTCTCATAATTTAGCCTCCTCTCCTACAATGAGCTAATTGGTGTTTGCCTCATTCTCCTTATGTCTATTTAAACATCGGTCCACCATATTTTGCTAAACCCATGAACTTTATTAGGCAAAGCTTACTCTATGATCATTTGTCCTATAGCAATCAAAATATTTTTATATTCTTGCAAGTCAATGAAATAGAGTAGGGTCCACTCTCCCTTCGAGATCTTTGCGATACTCCATATCTTCCTTGTCCCAAAGAATCCTCCGGGCCACTAAGAAAAGGAATGTTGTGGCTAAATTGTAGGAAGCCCTTCTTGAATTTGGTTGTTTGTCTATGATATTTCTCCTTTGTAGACCATCAACTTATTCCATCACATGAATATCTTATCTCACTCACTGACTATCCATCAATTTTCTTCTAGAAGTCTTTCCGAACCTAGTAGACATATTAACTTGGGTTCTAATACCAAATATAATGTAACTCAGTTTTAAGGATGTGTGTGGTAGGAATCTAAAATTTAGTTTATGAATGTTGAAAGGGTTATACAAAGCTTCAGCATCAGGAAGATTGTATCACACAATCTTAAAACTAAAACTCTCATAAAATTTGCACTCTTCTTTCCATATTCCAGCACAACAACATATTTATAGTAATAGAAGCACTCTTAGAGCATAGGAAAAAAAACATAAAAGACTTAAAAATTACTTTAATTGACTGAGACTTCTTGTAAAGAATGAAGGCCCTTTAGTAAATTAAAACTCACTCCTTGATTTTTCCAAAAATTGGATTTTCAAACAATGAACTGTTGGATCTTACACTACTTCAAAAAAATGTGTATCATATCCAAAGTATGTTAAACTAAAAATTAGGCTTTAGAATCCTTCTTATAAAATTTTAGAGAAGATAATTTTATTAATGATCACCTCCCAAAACACAGTCATGGAATTCCCAAAATTAAATGGTAGTTTGGCTCCCAATTGTGGTTATAAAAAAATATATCAATAGAGTTACGAAAAGTGAAGCATCGA
Organism: Hedychium gardnerianum; assembly: GCA_038050645.1. Taxonomy (NCBI): domain Eukaryota; kingdom Viridiplantae; phylum Streptophyta; class Magnoliopsida; order Zingiberales; family Zingiberaceae; genus Hedychium; species Hedychium gardnerianum. The sequence goes on along the minus strand of JBBUKS010000095.1, from coordinate 9,581,300 downwards.
TAGCCATGTGCAAGATCAACCTCACCATTCAATTTTATGATGAGAAAGATTTTTTTAATAGGTGATAAGTGTAGGATTGGTGATGAATGTAGAATCATTGTCGTGGCTAGAAGGTGTGATGAATAGCTGAAACCTAAAATTTAAATTGATCCAAATATTGATGGAGTCAAAGATGGAGAATAAATTGCGGCTCAACAAGCTAATGATGGGGATTAAACTAAGGCTATAGAAGAAAAGGAGCATCCCACTCTAAATGTTCTTGATGATCCATTATACATCATTGGAGGTTCAATTACAAGGGCTAAGGCTAAAAAGATGGAGGAAGCACTTAATGTGCTAATTGAAGATGTTAAGGGCACAGCTACAATTGAAGCAGATTTAACCAAAAGCAAGTCATGCGGCTTAGTCAACCTAAATCAAGCCTTAGATGAGCTTAATTAGCCACTTAAGTCCAATTTTTATAGGGATAATTTTGAATTGAAGGCTCAATTTCTACCTTTATTTGGGTTAAGTCCAAACTAGCTATGTAGTCTACATAGGCCTTTTTCAAAATGAGCTTCCTTTTGCCTTTTTAGGGTTTTTAGATCACCCTATAGTTATAAATAAAGGGGGTGGCGGCCATATATGTAGTTTTTGGCTTATTTTCAATCTAAAGCATGGTGAGACTCTTACTTGTTGGTTCTTCATTGAACTAAAACTTATCAAGGCAATCCCTTGTGGCATTCAAAGACTTATCAACCTAAATCTCAAGGTTGTGACGTCTTTCATCTCCTATACCAAGGTTCGTGCTTTCTTAATTATTGAGTCAAGGTTCTTTTTATTCATCTTATCGATTTAGACTTTCCTTCTTTCAATTTGTTGTAGGTTCATGAGATATTTTCTCCTTAGGTTCGCATCGGTTAGTAGTTGGTATGAGTTTTGGTTCTTTTTAAATCGATTTGGCTATCCTTTTCTTTTTGTGCATGAATCTATGCTATAATTTTTATTTATTTTGTTCATCTTTTGATATTTATTATTATTATTCCAATCTTAGCAAGTATTATTTGCCTTGTTGCCTATCAAAAAAGAAAGAAAAAATTGGGATTTTGACAAAAAAAAAGGATATAAGAAAAAAAAAGGAGGCTGACATTTTAAAAAAGAAAAGAAAACCGAAAAAAAAAAGAGAAAAAAAGAAAAGAAACAAAAGAGGGAATAAAAATAGACTTATTTTATCTTTGTTACTTCTATACTTATATTTCCTTTTATTCCGCTTTTATTTTTCAATTCTACATTTCCTTTAAGTTCTGCATATCTGCATTTCCTTTAAGTTCTGCATAGATTAAATTATAATAAATTTTCTTTCAACACTTATTTATCTTTAACTTTCAATTCCACATTTCACTTAAGTTGCCTAGATTAAATTACACTTATTTTCAAAAGAACTTATTTCAAGATTCAATTCCACATTTCCTTTAAGTTTTGCATACATTAAATTCTAACAAATTTCCTTTCGATACTTATTTCAAGTATCTTTATCTTTCAATTCTGCATTTCTTTTAACTTCAACCTAGATTCAATTTGTGCATTTGCCTAGATTCAATTTTGGCACCCACCTAGATTCAATTCTGGCAAATTTTCTTTCTATACTCAATTCAAGTTTATCAATTCTGCTAGTTGCATTCTTCTTTGAATTCTTATCTTTTATCCTAATTATTATTCTATGCCTTTTGAATTTTTCAATTAGTCAACGAACATTTATAGGGAATTGTCTCAAATCCAAATGTTTAAAGAGCTAACCTTAATTGAGTGACAACAGATTACTTTAATGATGACAAGTGGAGAAGCAAGGCTTGGAGAATCACTTGATTAGTGTGCTTTGAGACAACACTTGGAGCGTATGGAAATTAAATTTAGTCAAATCATAGACAGATTGGAGAGACAAGATGTTGTAATTATTGAATTGCAAAGGAACTGAGTTGGTGGAATTCCTACACAAAGGAATAGGCAACATATCTGTGACAATAATGATGAAGATGGTGTTTCTGAGGACATTGATAATAGAGCTTATAGTGACAGATCTAATGATGCTAGAATTAGTGATCAAAGAGGAAGGATGAATGATCATGTTGATAACAGAAATTATCAAGATGAAAATTACTTCATTTTTAGATAAAAGTGATTCAGAAGCATATTTGGAGTAGGAAAAGAAAATAGAACTAATGTTTGATTGCCACAACTACTCTGAAGAGAAGGTAAAACTTACTACCGTTGAATTTATTGATTACGCAATTATTTAGAGGGATCAAATAGTTCTAAACAGGAGAAGAAACCAAGAGAGATCCATTGACACTTGGGAGGAGATGAAATCTATTATGAGAAAGAGGTTCACTCCATCACATTACTATCGAGATTTGTACCAATGACTACAAGGTCTAACCCAAGAGTCTAAGAGTGTGGATAAATACCACAGAGATGGAGATTCTATGATTCAGGTCAATGTGGAGGATCGCGACACGAATTTTACAAGACTTAAGTCCAGAAATTGCAAATATAGTGGATTTGCAACATTATATGGAGCTTGAAGATATAGTGGGCATGTCCATTAAAGTTGAAAGGCAACTCAAAAGGAAGGGTTCAATCAAGCATGGGTAGAGTTCTAATTCATCCACTTGGAAATTTAATTGGAGCAAAAGAGATGATACAGTGGCATCTAAAAGTAAAATTGAGTTTTCTAATAATAAAGATGCAAGTTCTACTTTGGTCAAAGGTAAAGAACCTATCCAATCTTCAAGAAATAGAAATATTAAATGTTTTAAGTGGGCATATTGCATCACAATGTCCAAACAAAAAAAATATCACTTTAAAGAAAAATGGTGATATTGAAACTAAGAGTGAGTCAGATGATGATAGTATAGTGTCTTGCCACCATTGATGAAAAGTGATGGAGAGGAGATCCAATTGAAGGTGAAGCCCTTATCACTAGGCATGCTCTAAATGTGCAAGTGAAGGAAGAAGATGAAGAACAACAAGACAACATCTTTCATACCCATTACCACATTAAAGACAAGATATATAGTATGATTATAGATGGAGGAATTGCACTAATGCAGCTAACATTGTCTTGGTTGAGAAATTAAGTTTACCTACCACTAAACATGCTAGATCTTATAATCTACAATAGTTGAATGAGTGTGGGTAAGTTAAGGTCAATAAGCAAATGTTGATTTCATTTTCCATTGGTAGGTATCATGATGAGGTGTAGTGTCAATGCATGCAGGTCATTTGCTTTCAGGTAGACCATGGCAATGTGATAAGAAGGTCATGCATGATGGGTTCAAAAATAAGTATTCTTTTATGATGCATGGTAAACTTGTAACTCTTGTACCATTAACTCTTTTTTAAAGAAAAAAAGACAATGACAAAAGAAGAAAAAGAGTGTGAGAAAAGAAAAGGTAAAGGAGTGGAAAAAGGAATGAAAAAGAAAATGACGAAAATTTTCACGAGCAAGAGAGGAAAAAAAGAAGCTTTTATACAAAAGAAAGAGAGGTTAAGAAGCCTTTTATTCTCAATAGCCAATGACTTTACTTTTGTACAAGGAGGTTTGTTTCAACACTAACAATCTCAACTCTGCTTTGCCTAATGTTGTAAACTCTCTTTTGTAGGAAATTAGGAATAGGTGATGTATTTCTTGATGAGATTCCTAATAGATTGCCACCCCTTAAGGGAATAAAGCACCAGATTGATTTCATTCCTGGAGCAATAATTCCTAATCAGTCGGCCTATAGGAGCAATCCTGAGGAGATAAAGGAGCTTCAAAGGCAGTTGAAGAGTTGATGAGAAAAGAGTATGTTAGAGAAAGTTTGAGTCCTTGTACCGTTCCTATTTTGCTTGTGCCCAAGAAGGATGGAACTTAGAAAATGTGCATTGATTGTAGAGCTATCAATAGGATTACGGCAAAATATCGTCATCTTATTTCTAGATTAGATGACATGCTAGATGAATTACATGGTTCTTGCATTTTCTCTAAAATTGATTTGAAGTCTAGTTATCATCAAATTCGCATGTGTGAGGGAAATGAATAAAAAATTGCTTTTAAGATTAGGTATGGTTTGTACGAATGGTTAGTCATGTCATTTGGGCTAACTAATACACTTAGTACTTTTATGAGATTAATGAACCATATTTTGTGTACTTATAATGAGAACTTTGTAATAGTATATTTTGATGACATCTTGATTTATAGCAAAAATTTAGATGAGCATCTCAATCATTTACAAAAAATTATGCTTGTTTTGCGAAATGAAAAGTTATATGTTAACATTTAAAAATGTTATTTTTTCATTAGTCAGATTGAGTTTCTTAATTATATTGTTAGTGCTAAGGAAATAGCAATTGATGAAGAGAAGATTAAGGCTATTAGTGAATGGCTAACGCCAAAAACCATAACTGAGTTACGTAGCTTTCATGGGTTGACTAGTTTTTATCGGAGGTTTATTAAGAATTTTAATACTTTAGCTACACCCTTGACTGAAGTTGTTAAAAAGAATTTGAATTTCGTTGGTTAGGGTAGTGAACAAGATTCAGCTTTCAACTTACTTAAGGAGAAGCTAAGTTCTGCATCATTACTTGCATTACCTAACTTTGCTAAAACTTTTGAAATTGAGTGTGATACATCAGGAATAGATATTGGAGTTGTGCTAATACAAAAAAGTTGACCCCTTGCTTATTTTAGTGAGAAACTTAGGGGAGCAGCTTTGAACTATCCAACTTACGAAAAGGAGATGGTATGTATTGGTGAGGGCTTTAGAGACTAGGCAACATTACTTGTGGCCCAAAGGGTTTGTCATTCACACCGATCATGAATCGTTGAAGCATTTAAAGCGCCAAAGTTGAATAGACACCATGCAAAATGGGTGAAGTTCATTAAATCATTTCCTTATGTGATCTAAGTATAAACAAGGTATGGAAAACATTGTTCTAGTTGCTTTGTTTCGAAGGTATACCTTGATCTCTACTTTGAACACTAGATTGTTAGGATTTGAATACATTATAGATCTATATTCTAATGATCCTAACTTTGAAAATGTGTTTGAAGTTTGTGAACATGGTGCATTTGGGAAGTTTTATAGGCATAAGGATTCCTTTTTAAGGTGAATAGGTTGTGTACCTAATTATTCATTGAGGAAATTATTATTCTAAAAGGCTCATGGTGGGGGACTAATGGGACACTTTGGATTAAGGAAAGTTTTGGTTAAGCATTTCTTTTGGCCTCACATGAAACGAGATGTAGTTAAGTTTTGTGAGAAATATATCACATGTAGGTAAGCAAAATCTAGAACTTTACCTCATGGATTGTATACACCTTTACCAATTCCTAGTGAACTTGGGTTGATATTTCCATTGACTTTGTTATAGGATTACCTAAGTCAAAACAAGGTATGGATTCTATTTTTGTGATTATAGACAGATTTTTCTAAAATGACTCATTTTATTCCTTGCAGGAAACAGATGACGTTAACCATATTATTGATCCATTCTTTAGGGAGATCGCACTGCTTAATAGAGTGCCAAGGAGCATAGTTTCAGATCGTGATGCTAAATTTCTAAACTATTTTTGGAAGACATTATAGGAAAAGTTGGGCACAAAACTTTTATTTTTTACAACTTGTCATCCACAAACAGATGGACAACTTGAAAAAGTAAATCGAACTATCATTCAAAAGATTGTTTACCACATGTTAAATTTGCTTATCATAGATTTATGCATTCTACTACTAATTTTTCACCTTTTGAAGTGGTATATGGGTTCAACCCTTTAACTCCTTTGGATTTGTCACCTTTGCGTATCTTTGAGCATGCTAGTTTAGATGGTAGAAGAAAAGCCGAGTTTGTGAGGCATATGCATGAGAAAGTTCGGTTGCAAATTGAAAAGAGGACCGAACATTATGCTACGCGAGCTAACAAAGGGAGAAAGAAAGTGGTCTTTGAACCTGAAGATTGGGTTTGGATTCTTATAAGAAAGGATAGATTCTCTACTAAACGTCGTACTAAGTTGCATCCACAAGGAGATGGACCATATTCAAGTCACTGCTCTGTCAGGTGAGTATCATGTGAGTGCTACATTCAATGTTTATGATCTTTCTCCCTTTAATGTTGGTGATGAAGATTCGAGGACAAATCCTTTTCAAGAGGAGGAATGATGGAGTCAAAGATAGAGAACAAGTTGTGGCTCAACAAGCTAATGATGGGGATCAAACTAAGGCTATTGAAGAAAAAGAGCATCCCACTTTAGATGTCCTTGATCATCCATTATGCATCAATGGAGGCCCAATTATAAAGGCTAAGGCTAAAAGATGAAGGAAGTACTTAATGTGTTAATTGAAGATGTTAATGTCAAAGCTACAATTGAAGCATATTTGACCAAAAGAAAGATATGCAGCTTAGTCAACCTAATTCAAGCCTTACATGGGCTTAATTATCCACTTAAGTCTCATTTCTATGTACTAGGCATAATTTTGAGTTTTAGGCACAATTTCTACCTTCATTTAGGTTGTAATAGTGACTTAAGTTCAAACTAGCTATGTAGTCTACATAGGCCTTTTTCTAAATGGGCTTCCTTTTGCGGGTTTTTAGGTCACCCTATAGTTATAAATAAAGGGGGTGGCGGCCACATATGTAGTTTTTGGCTTATTTTCAATCTAAAGCATGGTGAGGCTCTTACTTGTTGGTTCTTCATTGAATTAGAACTTATCAAAGCAATCCCTTGTGGCGTTCAAAGACTTATCAACCTAAATCTCAAGATTGTAACATAAATTTCAAGGTTGTAACGTCTTCCATCCCCTATACCAAGGTTCGTGCTTTCTTAATCATTGGGTCGAGGTTCTTATCGGTATAGACTTTCCTTGTTTTGTCCTTCAATTTGTTGTGGGTTCATGAGACATCGTTCTCCTTGGTTCACACCAAATATTCTTGTATAAAATGTAAGTCTCAAAGCATGTTAGGAATTAAATAGAGACATAGAGTTAAACAAACAATGGAAATAACACAATTAAGAAATAAGAACAATGGCAATTACTATCGGTCCTACTCCATGCCTACAATAATGAAATTATCCTTTAACGAGGTGGAGAAATCTCATAAAAATCAACTTTATTTTATTTTTTAAAATAATAAAACAAATTTACCATAAGAGAAAAAAAAATCCAATACGAAAAGAAAAAAAAGCTTTCAAGAGCTCAAGTATAGAAGTACGCAAGCTCATTTCAGGTTCTTGAAAGAACTTAGAAACACGAAAACCAAGGTTATAGTATAAGAGTTGTCTTTCAAAGTCCCCTTGCACCCCTATTTATAGTCATAGACCAGTATAACACATATACTCTATTGAATCCAATTGACTCAAATATCCTCTAATCGACTGAAATGCTTCTCTAGTAGACTATAATGCTTATAAGTTGGCACAATACCTCTTCAGTTGGCTCAAATCTTCATCTGTCAACTCAACGATATAAGTTTGCAACCTTATCTGCCAACCGATAAGGTTTTTAGTTGACTTTATTCAAGTTAAGTTGACTCAAACCTACATCAACCGACTCAATAGGATAAGTTCGCAACCTTATACACTAGTGGATAATATTTCCGGTCAGCTCTAATCTCATTTAGTCAACTTAGATGGCTGTTGCTACGAACCTTATCCTTACAATGAATCCTTATTAAATCGACTCCAGATTTTTTTCAATCGATTCAATTCAAACGGAGAACACTTTATTTCTAGCAATCGAATACTTCACTATATTAAATTCTTGTTCAATTGAATCAAGTTGAAACAGAATGCTTCAATTCTCAAGAGGAACGTCTAAGATCGACTACCAAGTTAACTTGAAAGCCTAAAGATCAACTACCAAGTTAATTTGACTATTCAGTTAATGAATTTGCTCAGAGATCATGAGTTAACTCGTGATTGAGCTCAATCATTGATTTAGTTTATAATACTTATAACTTATTGAGTACAATCCAAAGTAAAAATTTATCCAAAACATCCAAGATTACACTCAATCCTACTGTCTCAAGACTCACTTGCATTCATCAACAGCATATGTCGTGCCACTTGATCATCATCGACCATTCGAGCATCCTGCCAAGACCATTTATTAACTGCATCAATAGCTATTGAGGTTCTCTATCTACCGAGACCTCTTAAACTTCTACATCTACCAAGACCTCTTGAGCTTCTACATCTACCAACACCTCAACACCTATTGTTCTTTCTCCATCAACCAAAATACTATTGGAATTTCTGATTGCCCATCGGACTTCTTCATCTATTAAGACCTCTTAGACTTGTTTTCATCGGACAACATTTGATGAACTTCTCCATCTGTTAAGAACTCTTAGTCTTTTCTATCACTTAGATCGCCTTTACCTACTTGGACTTCTCCAACCTTAACACCTGTTGAGTCACCACTACATTTTGCAATTTCTGCACTTGTACACTTGACAAACATAACAAACTAAGCTTAAATTAGACCATTTATTAACTGCATCAAAACATCCTTGTCTAACTCAACTACTTGGGCCATAATTGCACTAACAATCTCCCTTTATTCATTGTTATCTGCCAAATATCTATTCAAACTTAACCTACTTCCAACCTCAACACCTGTTGAGTTATCACTGCACAGGTGCAGTTGCCCTTGTAATTTTTACACCTACACACTAGACAAATATATCAAAATACCAAACTAAGTCTACCTTAAACCTTTTCCATTCATATCAAAATAAATTGGCCGGACTCAATCACTAGAGCGCTTAGTTGCACCAACAATATTCCTTTTTGATGTTTGGCAAAGTAATAGCATGGTCGTTTTATTTCTATCCCAATTTCTAGCTCATTTAGGGTGATAAGAAAGAATTCCCCTTTAACCATTTTTGGGGTATTAATTTAAATTTTACTTTTGCTCCCCCTTTGACACATAAAAAATAACAATTTAGAATATGAGGAAAAAATTATATTACATGAAATAAAATAAGTACATTAATTAAAGCATGTAAACCATCATAAATTAAAAAATCTCTATCTCACTTAAAGTAGCATCTCCCTAAGATATGATAGTTTTCTCCCATTATTTAATGTTTCTCCCCCTAAAAATATGTTTCTCCCCTAAAATTTCTATTATTGCATTATTAAATATGTCATAAATGTAATAATAATCAAGTTTTGGAGTTTTGGAGTCTGGTCAAACTTTAAGAGAGTAAAAGTATTTTAAAAATTCAATATGAAACATTGTTTTTATATCTTCTCGTAATGTCAATCAACCATTTAATTAACTGCTTCAATCGTTCAATCGACTGATTGCAATGTCAATCAATTGAATATTATCTCAGTCGACAAATATTACAATGTTTTGCAGTCCAAATTCATAAATTTGTTAAAAAAATCATGTAGTTTAAAAAATCATGAAATTTTAAGATATGCAACTAAGATGAATCTATCAGGAAAAACATAATTTTTAATAAATATAAAGGTCAGCCTGGTGGACGAAACTTCTACCAATGCGGATCTCGAGGAAGGGTTGTACACAGCCTTACCCTGTTTTGTAAGAGCTATTTCTGAGACTCGAACTTGTAACCTTTAGGTCACAATAAACATATTTTTAGAAAATGATACTAAGTTGAAAATGCTTTAAAATAGCCATTTAAAATTAATGTAATAAATAATGAGGAATTAAGAATTCAAGGTTTATCATATCAATTAATTTTTAACAATGCGATTTCAAAAATAAGTGATCTCTTAGCATGAACAAAATCTAGAAAATATATAAACTAACCATTTTTCTTAAACTAGTTGACGCACCCACCAACCATCTTAGAGATCCAAATTCTTTTGGTCTCAATCTAATTCACTAGATATCCACGAGTAATAACTCTTCTTAGGTCCTTTAGCAAAAACATCATCAAACCATATATATAGCTTTCCCATAAGCTAGTCTCCCCTTAAACTATAGTATACTTTCTCTCCCATAATTTGGTATCTCTCTTAAATGCTTCAAATTTTCATAAATCTAGATCCCAATGTACTATCAAACCATCAATCTTAATAGAGTTAAACATATCGAATATTGAAAATCTTAATTTTTCTTACAGTTTCAATCAACTCAACTTCTTATTCAGTTGACTAACCAGCGAATTAGATTTGCTCGAAGATCTTGACTTATCTTAAGAGCTCATTTGTCGATTCCTTGGTCAAGTACATGTATAAGTTAAAATTCAACTTTAAAAACTAAGATTATAGTCGCTTGTAATATCTCAAGACTCACTTGTCTTCACCAACCATATCTGGCATGCTTCTGATCAACCTCACCTTTCAAGCATCCTACCAACATCTATTGGTCTTGCCGTCTTGGTATCTACAAAAGTTCTTAGACTTCTATCAACATCTATTAAGCTTCTCCATCTACCAAGATCTTTTAGATTTCTGCATCTACCTAGTTGCCAACACATATTGGTCTTTCTCCAACTATCATGGAGCATTTGGATTTTTCTATCTGTCAACACGTTGTACTTCATTATTAAAACCTTTTAAACAAATATTTCCATCTAATAGCATTTATTGGACTTCTTATCTACCAAGATCTCTTAATAACAATTTAAGTCTAACTTAAAACTTTTGTCGACCACATCAAAAAATCTAATCAAATTCGACTATTTTTGTTATGAATACACCAACAATGAAAACTTAGTTTATCCTCCACTAAGAAATTGGTGTCTTATTCATGATCATGTACTTGTAATTTTAAAGATTTATTCATTTTTTAAATATCTTTTATTATCTCATTTATTATATAAGCTTTTTTTAATTTTTTTTCTTGCTAATTTATACCCACAAATCCTTCTAATCCAATATACAAAATTTTCAAGCATTTGGGTTCAATATTGAAATGATATTGGCGAACGTGCTCTCTAATAATTAAGGAATTTATTTGATTTGATTTATTCAAAACTAGTTCGAATGAACATCAATTTTAATTTTGTTACAACATACATGACAATTAGCATGCACATACAACATAGATTGCATATAGGGATCATATAAATCATATCACATTTTGTCCTATGATATTTCGTTCTACCACCTGGTTAAGAGCCATGTCCTGTATATTGAAGCCAACCACATATGAGGATCACCTGAACTATATATCATGTAGTCATTTGTGGTAAACATCTAGCCCTTTCTAAACCATGAGAGAACTATTAACTATATACCAATAAATAGTAATGAAATACAATAGAGAATAGAGAATAGGCAAGTAGAAACCTTAAATGAGGATGATAAATAGTTGTCATATATTAGTGTGATAATCAAGAGACAAGGAACAACTATTTGTAAGGGAAACTTCTTGAAAAAACAAACCTCAGTTTATGCTCCACTAAGAAATCAAGGTATATTGATGATCCTGTAATTTTTTACAGTTCATTATTTATTCTTTTAATATTAGTTTAAAGAACATTTCATGAAAAATAACAAACATCGTTCTTTGGATTCATTAAACAATCTCTATTTGATATCTTTTTCCATTTTCCATTTTTTTCCCACTATTTCCGATCAGATGATCCTACTGATATGATCAGATTCAGACAATACCTAGATTTCTGAAACATCCAAAACCAATGTTGATAACAATTAAAGGCAACCTTGCTCAATAATAGTCAAGGATTTGATTTGATTTGATTCAACCACTGTTTGAGCAGACAGCAGTTCTGTTTTTCTTTTGGATGTCTAAATATGTGGCAACAGAAACTGCAAAAATGACAGCATAGACTACATATGCTACACATACGTTGTCTGATCTTGCATATTGAAGCCAACTTCAGATGGTGATTGCATAAGCTTTATGTAGCGTAGTTACCTATCGTAAACACCTAGGCTATTTTCAAACCATGAAGAAAAGTCTTAACTATATATCAACAAATTATATTGATTTTAAAAAATACTCTTGGCCAAATAATTATTCTTCAGATCAAAATATTAACACAGAAGATAGAAGAGAACCACATCTAACTAAAATCTTCTCTAGAGAAATACAAAAGACACATAGAATCTCAAAAGAGCATTAATTACTGCACATCAGCATCATAATCAAATAGATTGTGAATAACTCTGTAATGGGAACATTTTAAAAAATCAAACCTCATTTAACGAGTGACACAGAGCCTCTTCCCCCAGCGAAGCATATATAGTAACAACTGTAATATTATGCCTGAAGCAAGCCTGTTTAAATATAAAATTCAACTATATTAGGATGGCTGATGAATGACTCTCAGAAGAAAATGACCAGAGAAATAGATTCTCGTCATATTTAAATTTTACAAGTAAAATTAGTATGGATTAAAATATCACAACTATTCATGTATTGGAGTGTGAATCAGAAACTGAAAACCTAAGTGTGTTTGCATTAAATAAGCATGCTAATCTCATACCTATTATTAGCTTCAGTTTCACTATTTGTTACATTGGTATATAAGGGGTGTAATCGATTCGAGCCGAACAGTAAGAGGCTCGAGCTCGGTTCGGTTCATTTTCCCCTAAGCTTGAGCTCGGCTCGAGTTCAATTCGAGCTTTAATTCTTAAGCTCGAGCTCAGTTTGTAATGAAATTAAATAACTCGCAAACGGCTCGAGCTCGGTTCGAAAATAGCCCGGTCAAAAGTTAAACGAGCTTAGTTCAAGCTCCTTTATGATATTTAGTTATAATAATTATTAAGATATTATTATATTTATAATTCATATGATATTTAGTTAGTTATATATATAATAAGATAAATGAGCCTCTTAACGAACATGTTCGCGAGCCTCTTAACGAACACGTTCGTGAGCCTCTTAACGAACACGTTCGCAAGCCTCTAAACAAGCATTTTTGCAAGCTCACGAACCAAATATTAAGCTCGAGCTCAGCTCGATAATGTTTTCAAGCTCAAAATCAGGCTTGAGCTCGTCTCATTAACTTAATCAAACAAACTCGGACGAACTTTTTTCGAACCGAGACTCAAATAGCTCGCGAGCGGCTTGGCTCGTTTACACCCCTTATATATCGATGTATATTCTTATAATCTATATAGTCCAAAATGATCCCTCCATTTAGTCAAAAAGTAATCTTATAAGGCACTACTAGCAAAAAAAAAAAGAATCAGAAAATAAATAGTGCTAACTGAACATGTCAGAATGGTAACAAGGGTGTGGGAGAGGTAAAGTGACAAAAATGTACACGAGTGTTGGAGTTACATAATTTTGTGTTTTTCTTCCTCTCCCCCTCCAAACAACACAC
>JBBUKS010000095.1:9557314-9567904 GCA_038050645.1 Hedychium gardnerianum | reverse complement strand
AACGTGTTGGACTCAATAGTGACATCAGATGGTCAATGTAAATAGCGTAAGTTTGTCAAGATGCTATAAGCAAATCATGTTGATAACTAAAAATAAATAAATTATTTAAGGCCATTAATAGACAATTTGAAGTATTCTTGACTCAATGGTGACTTGAGATACTCAATTTAGAGTTTTAGGTTATCGAAGTCTTCTAGGATAAACATCTTGGCATCTTAGCTTCGGTGACTTGTACATTGCTTCAATAACAAAACGACACTCTGGCTTCCTACCACAATGTACCTCAAATGATCAAGCTCTCGAACTGCAAAGTTTGCATAGTGACGTCAAATCACTGGTAGAAAAAACAACAAATGAGATATATAGAAAGAACGGATTCAACAGAAGGAAACTTTAGTTGTGGCTTTTAACCTTCATAGATGCACTTTTGGCAGTAGGGGCGGATGACAAAACCAGCACAAAGGAAGCAAAAATCTTCAGAGAGAGAATAGGACTTCAATTTGAGAAAGAACGATGGTTGGTTGAGTATGGGTTTCTACACGATTTCAACGATGGAAGGGTTAATTTGTTGATGGTTTTGCACGCAATTTGTCATCACACTTTTTTAAAAAAAATGATCTTTTATAAATATTAAATTGGTGCATATTTTGTTGTTTTTTTTTCTGTGGCTTGTAGAATTTTTTCACACTAAGTTCCAAGATTATCAGTCCGGAATGAACATGTGAATTTCATCTCCCTGTTTATCCCCCATTGCATAATCCTCACTGTTTGGTAGGTACTTCCTTCATGAAGAGGATCGTGACCCGATGCCCGTCACTGTATTTGAATTCCCATTTCCCACTCCGTTCTTTATTTTTGACGGGATCTACGCCCTTGCGTCGGTACTGCAGACCAATATCTGCCTTGTTATTTGTCTGTCTCTTTTTTGTTCAGTCCTCTCTACTTCTTTTTCTTCCACCCTTTTGCTTTATCGGTGTTTGTGACGGCGTATTCAAAGGGCGGTGGAGACTTTCAAAGGGCCTAGCTTGATCAGTGACATCTGCTGCTGCTTCATGCTTGCTTTCCTTTCTCCTTTACTTCCCATGTCCTGCTGCTGCTTCATGCTTGCTTTAATACTATCTTGGAGCTTTTATATGGCACTTGGCCCTACTCTTGGTTTACTGGACGCCATCTCCTTCTTTCAGTAGCTAGCATTAACGTTCTTAATGGAGATGAATTGATGTCCAGAATGATGGGCCATCGTGACTGATTGCCATCAGCTGTTTATGTTTAATTGGGAGAGCAGCTGGTTCACGGATCAGTGTGGTTGGACAGGATCACATGGCCGTGATGTGATCCTTGGTTGTGGTCCTGTAAAATTAGATGGTTCTATCTATTCTGGTCGTGCAAAAGTTAATTATGTTCACCTCAAAAATTTCTTGCTTCATGAACACTTGTTTAATATGTATCACTAAAATTTTAATCAATGAATCTTTTGCAACAATTTCACGTCAATTTTTGTCTTGTAAGAATTTCGTTTAACTGTTTGCATGTCATAAATTGATATTATATTAAAAAATTATTCTCATAGTTAAGATACTTTTAAAATTATTGCAACATTATTATCATTTTATAATGCATTAATTGATTGTAGATTTATTTCTTTTAAAAAATAAATATTGTTGTGGGTGGGTGAACGATGACAAGAGCTGATGGTCGGCAAAGGGTATAAAACAAAATAATAAATGTAGATGACAATAAAATACATGAGAATAGTAAAATACATTATTTAAGGAGGCTGAAAGGGAACGAATGGCTTGGAGTTTAAAGGTCACATTTTAAAAAATGTGGCAAGAAAATGATGAAGAAAAAAACATTCTAATGTGACACTTCCAGAGCAGTCAAGGAACTAGAACTTTTCTATTATGCATGAACCACAGGATTAATTCAAAAGTTTAGGACAATTTGTATATGCACTTGGTAACTTGCCAAAAAGATAGCGATGGAGTGGTTGGTTGTATGATTTTTTTTTAAAAAAAAACGGTAATTTATTGAATCATGCACTTAAGTACTGATTCCTATGAATAGTTGCGAAATCACGGTCAGGTAACCCCTCGACCAACATGGTATAGATAATGAAATCCTTATAGATGAGGAAGAGAATGAGCGTGTGACATTGGAAAGCTAATCACTTGATGTAAGTATTACAGAGAGGAAGAATCACTTTTCTAATGTGATACTTACAGAGGCTAGTTGTTGAAGATAATGGGGGTACTTGATCCCATTGTCTGTTGTGATTTTAAGGGCTTTCTCCTTAGCAGGGTTTCAATTCGTGATGTCGCGGCTGAGTCAAGTAAGAGTGAAAAGATGATTACAGGGGATGATTGATTCATTGTGGAGGGCTTGGGCAAGAGTGGAAGAGATGTTGTGCACAATGGTTTCAAGAGATTGTGTACTTTGTCACAGTTGATAATAGTTGGGGGTAGTGGAAAGCAAAATTAGGAACACGCAGGAAGAGTAGGAAATGCAAGTGATGAATAGTTATAGATCCATCCCTCCTGCCCTCTTCCATTGTCACTGAGCAAAGGTGTGGTGATTGAAGCTCTTGCCCGCAGTCTAACTCTAATTTCATTACTTCATTTTCCAGTATGAATTTGTTTGTTTCAATTAATCAAACTCGTTGAGTTGGCAAGTGTTTATTATGTTAACAATTATTGTAAACCAAGTGAGTCAGTTGTGGATACGTTGGTTTATATATTACTAAAATTAGAGGGTGGTGATAGATTTTATAAGTTTGAAACATCCTGATAGATATAAAAAATATCTTACAAATTCATGGTAAGCTTTTGTTCTATCCATGAAAAACATTTTGCTGATGACTTTTTAATTCTCCCTGGATCAATTTTTGACTTGGATAATCTGAGTAATCGTTAACTTTTAACACAATGTTTTATCTTGTGTGTGTGTATGACTCTTACGTTCAGTTTACCTGTAATTACTCTAATTACTGTTTGATTATGAATGTAATTGTCTCCGAATTAATGTAACAGTTGAATATATGGCAGTGAACCGGTTATATTTTTCTCTTTTTTCCTCGAGAAGTTAAATGAAAATGTTATTACAAGGTTTTAGTAGAAGTTCTAATCGGTGGCAAGTCAGTATATGAAATATCTTAGCTCTCGCAATCTTCCAAATAGACTTAGTAATATGTTTTTTGTGTAATAAAGGCCATTCCTTTCCTGTTGTTTTTAAGATCAAATCGGTCTTCAGCACTCTGGAAAGGTGAAAGAGTGAAAGAGAGTAAAGGGCAACCGAGACTCAGAACCTGGTCACTTTTGATCATGATGGGATCTCTCCATGATCATTGTTCCAGTCGCAGCTTCCGATGCCGCTTTGGTTTGCCCTTTTTCTTTTCTTCTTTTATTAGATTCAGTCTTCTCCAGAACTTTAGCATGAATTTGAATCATTATTAATCGTCTTTTCTGTGCATATGATGATTGCTTCGTATAGATTCCATCTTATTTGTTCTGCTTTTGTGCTGTTATCCAAGGAGTTTGGAAATATCTTAAATATCTTTTTTTTTCAAGCTCTTGTTCATCCACAGATATGTAAGAGTTTTACTA
Source organism: Hedychium gardnerianum (assembly GCA_038050645.1). NCBI lineage: Eukaryota > Viridiplantae > Streptophyta > Magnoliopsida > Zingiberales > Zingiberaceae > Hedychium > Hedychium gardnerianum. The sequence goes on along the minus strand of JBBUKS010000095.1, from coordinate 9,564,302 downwards.
CTATTCATCAGATAGTCGGAATTTATCATGATCATTCTTTTTTAACTATCACTCGTTGAAACATCCCTTGTGCTGCGAGCGAAATACCTTGGCATCATTAAAGAATTGACAACGATTTGATGGCTCCAGCCAACAGAAAAGACAGTCATGGACTCAAGGTGTGTATGCGTGAGTCCTGTTGCAACATTCTGTGTTTTGTACACAAGTGGAGCCTGTGATTCTTTGTTTTTTTTACTCGGCATATATTTTAGAAGTCGGACAGGACCTACCTATACCAGGCCCATCATGATCACCGGATACTTTTGTCTGCGCAATCTCTCTCGACCAATCACCCACTGGCTTAACATAAAAGAGTTCACAAATAACCAACAACTTCCTTTTCTCTGCTTTAAGACCCCATTTACTCCTGGAAAATCTCCTGTAGGGAGGAGTTTCACGAAAATACTACAAGAAGGAATTTCAATTCCTTTCCTTGAACGTTTTTTCAAGGAATTTCTATTAATACAAAGTTTGATAAAATGTATTGACAGTTGATACTACTAATTTTTTATGCCAACATCGAAGCTACCGATTCTGATACTTTATTGGTAGTTTCACGAATCAGAAAAATAATATATATTCTCAACGTTTTTCTGGAGCAGCAAGGAATGATGGCCACCTGACACCCGTGGCTTGCAAGTGATTTCAAGTGAGAATGCCAGAGGTGGTACACACACATACGAGCCTAGGTAAGAAAAAGCCTGGCCTTCTGACTCGAACTGTTTGAATACTGAATTGCTGAGGCTCGTCGCCATCATCCATTGACCATTGTCCTCTAGAACTTCAATGGATTCTCTCCTTTCCTAGAAAAAGGAGGTGTCTTTAATCTTCAACGCATCGAGAGATTTTTCAAAGAAAAGCATAAAACCAACTGCTGATATAGGGGACTATGATGACCATTTTTTAAATTTGTTTCCGAGGAATAGATTAGTTTCCACACGAGAAAAAACAATGATAACAACACTACAGTGACTGTTCACATCAGCTGTTAAAAGAAGTATTCTCTTGGACAGGGAGAAGATGACTATCATTATCAACACGGTAAAAGCTTCAGGATCCACATAATGAAAGTTTTTTATAAAAAAAAAAATTCAAAAAGCTGGTTATGTCTTCCCTCTGTCTCGGGCCTCAGGATTCAGGAATCATCCGTCCAAATTACACAGGAAAAGTCTCAAAGCAAGTGGCAATAGTTCTCCTAATTCTCCTACACAGAGCACCGGAGGAGCGCGGCAGGTGGGAATTCGTGCCGGCGATGAAGCGAAAGGGCGAGGTCGGTGGAGCCCAACAGGTCGCCACTAACCTTCGTGGTCTCATTGGTCCCCATGAAAAACTTGTACCCTAGTGTTCCACAGAGCCAACAGTGGGTGGACGGGCGCGGACCACAGCCAGGGGAACGCACAAATCAGCAGGCAATGGAAAAAGGGCGAGAGACTCGTTTATGTCTAGTTAAAGTTAAATTCAAAAATTCTATTGTGCCGGTTCTTTCTTTCTTTTTTTTTTCTTCCTTTTTTATTTTCCTTCCCCACAGAGGTGGCGTCCGAATGCGTCTTGTTCTTGCGCGGAGACTGAAGAATGATCCACAGAAAAATTGAATTGCTGATTGAACTATCGTAGGATGGAGTGATCTGACCGGTCTACACACTTTGACTCCGATCGGAGTGCACCGCCAGTCTACCGCTCCAGATATCCGATCAGATATCTGCGCAGATCAAAAAGAGTGACGGAAGGTTAAAAGAGAGCTTCAGGCAAAGAGCCTGGGGATCCCGCTCCAACGCTTAAGTCAGGTCAGATAGTCCGGACGTAGTAAACGTATACACGATAGTAGAGTGTAGAAAAATCTCCTTTTTGTAGCGACGTCGAGTCCTTTATATATCTTTCGGGAACGCATACGGTTAGCATTTAATGACGCGTGCTTCGAATGCATGGTCAAGCATACTCTGGCCTAAAAGTACCGTCGTCCCCGAATTCCCATGGAGTGCCTGAGGTACTGTTGGAGGTGTTCTAGCCGTACGGGTGGAGTGTTTGCCTCGTACGAGCGAGAGATGTCGTGGTCATACAAGATAAGAGCACCGTGGTCATACGGGCGGTGACGGAGTTATCCTTAGTAGCTGCGCGGGAGATCGGGATCCATGATGAGGTTGTTCTTATATCCGACTGGGGAAGAGTCCACAAAGAACCTCCGGTCGGTTAGGATAAGAGATATACCCGACTGAGGTTTTTGGGGGAGCCCGGTCGGTGAGGAAGGATTGTTAGTCCGACCGGAGTGTACTAGATGTGACCCCGATCGGGACTGCAAGCGGGGCCCGGTCGGTGAAGGGGTCGGGGTTGCTGGAGGAAGGTCCGATCGATGATGTAGGAAGTCGAATCGATCGGTTATGCTAATTTTCGTGTGAGTTGACTTTACTTATCTGATCGGGGATGTAAGGTGTAGACCCTCCCGATTCTCGTATTTCCCGTGAGCGGACTTTGCTTATCTGATCGGAGATTTAAGGAGTAGACACCAGATCGGTGATCCTTGCATTTCCCGTGAGCGGACTTTACTTATCCGGTCGGGAATTTAAGGAGTAGACTCTCGATCGGTGATCCTTGTGTTTCCCGTGAGTGGGCTGAGTTTAGTTTATCCGATCGGGATTCGTAAGTAGACCCTCGACCGGTGACGTTTTCGTGTCCACGTGAGCGTTGACCTTGACCTTGACTTGATCAGGCGTCATCTAACTCCACTTAATTATGTTGGGGACCTAAACCTATTCACTCGTATCACGCATGAGTGCTCCCGCACGATGATTGATGGGCAGCGAGGTGATCGGTGGTTGACAAATTCACGACTAGTGGAAGCCTGGAAGGATGCATGGCGCCACACAATGAGCTTGCAATAGACTGACGATGACAGTGACCAGAGGAAGAACGAGGATAAAAATAATTTCACTACGCATGGGAAGGGAAAAAAAACTTTCCATCCGATCTTTAGATGATGAGTTCCTAAGGTGAGAGACACTTTCAAAATCACAAGCCAGCAACCATCCGAGCATAAAAGGATTATTAGGAGTGATGCTGAAGAAGGATTGGAAGAGTGGATGGTTCACTAAAAAATATTTCAATAATCTTACTTAGATCGATGTCACATCCCAGCATGTGAATCTGCCACATGATACATCACTCCAGTGGAGAATTGAGGAACATACATCATCCTAAAAATCTGGTTTTCACTGTGTTCATGCACCATTTTTTTACACAATTGCTGAGACAGAAGAGCTGGACCCGTTTTGTGATAGCCGATAGCATTCCTCGAACGTGATCCTTGTCTTGCAAAGTCCCTCAGCCCCATGTAGTGTATTCTGTTTTTGTCTCGAGTGGACCAATTCTAGTCAATTTTAATGCTGCGGTTGAGGCATAGGAATTCCAATCAGTGCTAAAGAATCGGTTCATAGGACAATCAAAGCAACTAGTGTGATGTGGTGGGGTTGTTGCTTCCATTTCATTCTCTCTTCAATTATCACACTCCACTTTGACTCATCTAGTTGCTATATCATTCCTTGTGTCCTATATCTTTAATTAATATACGATTTAAGATTCTTCTAATAATTACATAATTTCTAGCCTCCATCATGACATTTTACACATTTTCATTAGATGTTATTATTATTTTGACATATTACATTTAGAACCTAAATTAAAACTTAAAACACTTGTTCTCCTTGCCTTTCTATAAAAGCGCTCCTCCGAAAGACTGGATCTTTGAAAACAGGCCACGCTCCTGCAACTCGCCGTCGCAGCCGCCATGGAAGAAACTGGCGAGCCCAAGCTGCCGGAGCTTCCAATGGAATTCCTGTCCTGCTCGTGGAGCGCCTCCTCGCTCGAGGTCTCCAAGGCCCTTGGGCCAGCTCCCCCGGCGCCGGCGCCCCTTCCGCCGACCCTCACGATCCCCGAGGACGCTGCAGGGGAGGTGGAGGATGGTGGCGCTCCTGCGGAGGCCGTCACAGGGAACCCTTTCTCCTTCGCTTCCTCCGCTACCTCTCAGCTCGTCATGGAGCGGATCATGTCGCAGTCGGTGAGCCCCCGTCTTTTCGTCCCCTGATGTCCAATGTCGCCGAACTTGGTCCGTACTCCATTTTTTCCGTTTGGTTTGCCGCTTGCTTTCCGGAATTCTGATGTTTTGAGTCGCAGGTCGTTGCCTGTCGATCAAATTTGGAATTGTATTCAAAACATTTCTTCGTTCTTTCTTTCGTCGCAGTTTTTCAATTTAATTTCTTGATTGTTTATTCTTTTTAAATTCTTAATGTCGCATTCTCTAACACCAAAGAGTGGATTTGTTCCGCCTCCTCTTTATCTCCTTTTTTTTTTTTTTTTTGGTTGCCATGGCAGGAAGTGTCACCTCTCACGTCAGGTCGACTATCCCACAGCAGCGGGCCTCTGAACGGCGGTGGATCGCTTTCCGATAGCCCTCCCGTCTCCCCCTCCGACATGGACGAGGTCAAGGTCATCCCTCATCTCTCCCTCTCTCTATAACTCTTTTACTGCGACTGCCATCACTCCAGTTCCATGCTAAGGCTAGATGATATCGATGTTTTTTCTAGTAGAAATCAATGATTCCTCGGAAACTGGAGAGATAGTAAGTGCGTACAGTCTAATAACCGGTTGCGCAACCTGTGCTCTGTGTCTCAGCGTGGAGAGTAAAATGCGAAAGTAAAGAGTTCTCGTTTCTGCCAATACGGTCACTGACACATCCAACTCCATGCGTAAACATTAAACCGCGACTGTCACGAGTTCCCGAGCCTCAACGTGTCTCTGTCAATGAATTTGCATTGTGCCATTATTAATCGCACACAATTAGCAAGTTGATTGGTTCATCAGGGGTTATTTGAGTTTTGCTCTTTGTTCTGGTTAAAGCAGCTCCACTCAAGACTAAAACGAACAGCTCCGCAGGGTTTGCCTCTTGTCATCCATGATTACCACTGTGCAGATTACATTCTTATCGTCCTGGCCTTCAATTATACTTTGTTGTTTGTGTGCTAGCACATTTCGTTAGATATAAAGATTCTTGGAACAATAATCTTGGATGGATCCTTGCAGTATTGCGCTACCGGCAACGCACTCAAGCCCCAACCTTACCGAGGCACAAGCAAGACAGTGGGGAGGTGGCTGAAGGACAGGAAGGAGAAGAAAAAAGAGGAAACCCGAGCCCACAGTGCGCAACTCCACGCTGCAATTTCGGTGGCCGGGGTGGCCGCGGCCGTCGCTGCAATTGCGGCCGCCACCGCTGCATCCTCTGGTTCCAGCAAGGACGACCGCGCCGCAAGAACTGACATGGCGGTGGCCTCCGCGGCCACACTCGTCGCCGCCCAGTGCGTCGAGGCAGCCGAGAGCATGGGGGCAGAGCGCGAGCAATTGGCGTCCGTGGTGAGTTCCGCCGTCAATGTCAGGACTCCAGGCGATGTAGTCACTCTCACGGCCGCTGCTGCGACTGGTGAAGTATCTTACGAATTCTGCACCTTGAAAAAAAAAATCACGCTTTGTTTAATGGAGGATCTTGTTCTTCTGCAGCGTTGAGAGGCGCAGCTACGCTGAAGGCGAGAGCGCTGAAGGAGGTCTGGAACATTGCGGCCGTGATTCCAGTCGAGAAGAGCGGGGTTGCGAACCACCACAACCATCGCCACCGCAAGCAAGAGAAGGAAGTAGACAGCAACAACAGCAGCTTAAGCGATGAGATCGTCCTCGAGGAGAACTTCTTGGGCCTCTGTAGCCAAGAGCTCCTTGCGCGAGGGACTGAACTCCTCAAACGGACACGGAAAGGTCAGCTTTCGTCACTTATCTGCCATTGTAGCTTTCATGTCTAATCTGCAAGTTTTGTCAAATTGCAGGCGCACTGCACTGGAAGATCGTCTCAGTTTACATCAACAAAATGGGTCAAGTAATTCGATCATCGTTAGCTGGTAGCAGTTCATAATCCAACCGATTCCTTATTGGTTAATCTCATCGTACGTGGTGCAGGTTATGCTTAAGACGAAGAGCAAGCATGTCGCAGCGACTATCACCAAGAAGAAGAAGAGTGAGCGCCACACACAGTTCTAGTTATACATCCTCTGTTCGGTTCACATTGAACTGTTTTTGGCCTGCAGATGTTATCGTCGATGTGTGCAAGGACATCCAAGCCTGGCCCGGCCGGCACTTGCTTGAGGGCGGTGAACTCCGCCGCTACTTCGGGCTGCGGACGGCCGAGCAACGGGTCATCGAATTTGAATGCCGGAGCTTGAGGGAGCACGAGATGTGGACTCGGGGTGTGTCTCGCTTGCTCAACATCGCCAATGAGAAGAAGCACCTCTCATGAACATGAATGATGAACTAAAATTGCTACCTGTAGATCCATACCAGCTGGGAATTAAGATTGTATAATTATTCAAGTGGTCGTTTGTGTTGCCAATGTGAGATTTGGAAGGTGACTATTTTGAGCAGGGCTTTGATTATTGATCTTCGTGAGATTATTATAGCTTCTACTACTACAATCTACTAAGTGGATGAAGTTATCTGGTGGTCGATGAAAAATTTTCGTGAAATTAAATCGATCCGACGCCGATCTTATTCAATTTTTTTACTAAGTGGATGAAGTCAACTGTGGTCTGCCATGGTAGTGTCATTTGTGAGAAGGAGCTTTTGACCGACACTAAAGCAAAGAAGTTGGGCTTGAAAGGTGACCAAATTTCAGAGCTCCAGTGGCCCCATTTTTATCAAAGAATGAGCCATTCTCTTGTATATGATTATCTAATTATGTTTTATTATACTATTTTATTATTATTATCTATTGTTTATTATTATTATAATTTACAGTGATTATAAAATTATAATTATTATAATATAAATATTAAATAATTTTTGAAATTTGAAATTATCAATGTAGCATTGATTTTAAATTATCAAATTACCTATCTAATTATATTTTTACTTTTATTACTTT
>JBBUKS010000095.1:9542993-9553934 GCA_038050645.1 Hedychium gardnerianum | reverse complement strand
CTTGACAAGGACTTCATTCGAACAAGTGTATAACCTTGGGGTGCTCCATTTCTTTTTGTTAAAAAGAAGGATGGTACGATGAGACTTTGTATTGATTATAGGCAATTGAATGCAGTAACTATAAAGAATAAATATCCCATTCCACGTATCGACAATCTCTTTGATCAATTGAAGGGTACTTGCATTTACTCCAAGATTTATTTGAGGTTCGGATACCACCAACTCAGAGTCAAGGAATCAGACATTCAAAAGACGATTTCTACAGAGTCCATTCAGTTTATTTCTTTATTGCACTCGTGCATTTTGTTATTTTGACGCTTTCCATTTTCATTGTCTGCATGAGGTCAGTTGTCAGTCATGTCATAGTATAGTAGAGTTAGTATTTTGGTTCAAACATTTGTTTACATTCTTTTACATCATTAAGTAAAGTGTTGCATATTCATGTTCGTATCGCCTGTGTACCCTTCTTGGGTATTATTTGTGGATTTTGATGCAGGATGAATATTGTCCGTGCAGGGAGACTATCTCTCATGCAAGGATATAAGTCTTCAGGTCGTGACAATTAAAGAATTGATAGAAGAATACTATAAAATAAAAAAGAGATACTGCTACAAAGTACCACTGGATGGCAAAAGAATTCAAGGATAACTATGTAATAGCCAAGTGAAATTCAAGTACACATGAAAGTCAAGAAAACTTGTATTTGTAATCAAACATGATGTAAATATTACTAACAATATAACCTCATACAAAATTCATGTAGCATATCCTAACATAATCAGGACTAACATTACTTGATGCAAAGAAATACACAACTGGGAAACTTTTTGAATTAAAAATATAGAGATATAGTGTCAAGAACAACTTTCTAGAACAAGCAGATAATTAAACTTATCACTTGCCTATACCGGTGACCCACCATGCACTATCTACAAATAATATGAAAAAACAGTCATGCACTGTAGTACGTTATCTTTATAGAAACCAAATGTTCACATTATTAAATTCAGACAACATAATCAGTACAATATTCAATTTGTGGAAGGGAAAACAGATTTATTATCTCAATAAAACATTAGTTTGACCATTATATAATCAACTTTACCTCCTCACTCGTTTTGTATCAGAAGGGTCCATATTGTTGGTTTCTACTTCTCCTTCAAGATCATCATTCTCATCTGACTGCTCTCCTGATGAATTGCTAACAGCTTGCCTCCCTTGGGTAACTGAATTATGTGAAATAGTTTAAGCTGGAAGTCCAGAAGGTTCTAGGCTTTTATTACACTTTATAAGAATTTCCAGATCATGCAACATTTAAAGCAATAACACAAAGTTTTCGAGTTATATGCATCAAACTTATAAAGGAAAATTTGCAAGCTAAGCAAATATTATCTACATGTATAAAATGCTATGATGCAGACGTGCAGTATTGTTTCCGCAGTTAAGGTTGACAGGAAGTTGCATTTCCTCATTTATTTTCATTGCAAACCAAATAAATTTCATGAAAATGAAACAGAGCTAAGTCAAAATAGAAAGAACCTCAACAAACCATTGAAACGATTGCAGTGTTTCAGTATATGCACATATTTCTTGTCCCAAAAAAAGTACCTCAATTAATCTTAGAAATTTGATATGCATCATTATCTGAACATGTAGATTCAAAATACTTGCACAACTTATGCAATCAAAAGTATAGAAACATAATAGCTTTTATCATAGAACAGTAAATTGGGCTGATAAGTGCAATTGTACCTTTCGAGTGCAGTTGAGAACCAGGCGGTGTAACATCTGAAATAGGTGACCTACTGTCAGCAACAGAAGCAGAATCCTGTATCTTCACACCAGAGCCCTGCAAATGTATCTATGATTTTAGAAAAATACATATCATTTAACCTTTGAACTATTATTCGACTTGTTAAAGAAGAAAAAGCATAAAAGTTCAAAACAGGGTTAACTATAGTGTACACTTTCTTAGGCTCCATTTCAGTTTTGCCAACTTGTAATTTTATTTTTCACTTTGATGTCTGTGGCTAACTAGAGTTAATGTGAAGCCTCCTTGACGAAGCCCCCTACTCGCCAACAATGTGGACTGGAACTTCCACCCGCAACCATGACAACAATGATCACTGCTTCCCTTTGCAGTCGTGATCATGATGTCAGCGAGGTCTTTCTTACCTAATTCATCAGTCGAGCTCACCCATCCATACAATGATAGAATTCCTTCAAATAACTGCCTTAATTTGTTGTTAGCATGCTATCTCTTCATTCCTTTATCCAATTTATAAATTTTTGGAGACTCCTATTCTCCTCCCATGAACAACATTAAAAGTCAGTGTGAGATCAGAATGAATCTTTTCGGAATATCGTGTGGCACAACTCAATATTTGATTCATTGGTCAAAACACAAAGATATTGTGCGGAAAAAAACAAAGCAAACTATTCTAGTGCAACATACAGGATAACAAAAAAAAAACACAAATATCCTCCACATGCTGCTAAGCTCTCTTCAAAGTTCAAACACCAAACATTTATCTGGAAGCTCAAAACAACAGTTTTTAGATAGTATTGGTAAAATCAGCACTTTTGCCAATTACTTTCACATGGGTCCTTAGTCTATAGATAAGAAAACAGATCAGGTAAGCATTTGAAAGAATTAGCAAGTTCCATCATGTCATCAATCTCATAAACAAGCCATCATGTAGCAAACATTGGGTAACGAGTTATATAATTTGCCATTATCTGACCTTCAAAAAAACTGGTTTCAATAACATTTGAGATTGCGCTTGATAAGTTCATTCTAGAAATCAACAACAATGAAACTTTGACTTAAGACAGAAGGTCATACAGCTGAAACAAGATAAACATGCAAATTTTAAAATTAAGTATTTTTGACAATAGGAACCACTTCCTCTGAACTGAAAGTATAAATCCACACTATATACAATCCTTTAAACAATGTCCAAGGCCTTTATCAAATCTTATTTATTTAATAAATTTATGTTCAATATCATGGTATTCTTGTGTTTAGCAAAATATCCTTTAAATCCAAATGAAGAGATTTCACACTCAAAGTCCATATTGGCTATCCAAATCTCATTACCGAAATCCCACCTGTTTAACAAAAGTCCATTATGGTATGGATTCCATGGAACTTAAGTATTCTCAAGCTCTACAACTTGCCACAGCCTAACCTGGAACAAACCGCAATTGAAAAGCATCTACGTACAAGATATTCCAAACTCAACCATCCCCTACAGTGTTCGACATCTAAATATTTTGTGAAACCAATGAGTGCAAATCCTTGTACCAAACATGTGCAAAAAACTACACACAAAAAAAAATCATAATCTACAAGCTGTGAACAAAATGTATAGCTAAAAATTCATTATACTGGAAGCCGGATGAGTACAATGACTTCAAATTCTTGTACGAAGCATGTGCATTAAAATTCCAAAAAAAAAAAAGATCATAATTCAAAATCTGTGAATAAAGGTTTTAGCCAAAAAAATCATAATATTGGAAGCAGGACAAGTCCCGAATTGACAAGGTCAATCAGAATAGGCTTTCTCCTGAGGTCGAAATAAAAGAGAAGTTACTTAATTTCCATGCAAAGATTATTGTTATCTGAAAAAAAAAAAGAAATAAATGCAACTTCATAAAAAAGAAAATATTCTACCATAGTGCTAAATTACTACTAAAAAAAATTATGAAACAGCGTACCCGAGACATTGCCACAGCAGCACAGATCATGTCCAGTTTTTTCTTGAGAAGCGCCTGGTACTCCCCCGGATCAACCAATTCCACCGGATTGGCCGACTGCGGCGCGACTGGTGCCTTCATCTCCGCCAATTCATGGTGCCCAACTCGTCCCAAGTCCCCCCTACTACCACAAACGTTCGCCGCCTCCAAGGAGGAGGAAGCTCCGGAATTGGGGGCAAGAATACTGTCATAGTTGCGACTAACGTTAAGGTTAGGGTCGTGGGCGGAAGCCGCTGCGGGGTTAGCATGGCCCCCGTCCAAGACCTCCAGAAAAAACTTCTCGAAACACCACTCGGAGGAACTCCTGTTGATGCCTCCATCTTCCCCTCCTACTCCTCCTTCTCCAGCTTGCAGAGGAATCCCCGACAGCGTAGGCAAGGGAGAGGATGCCCAGAAGCAATCGGTGAACTCTTCCCACGAGAAGGCCCTCTCCATCTCTATCCTTTCCAATCTCTCTCTCTCAATCGCCCTCTCGCTTTCTCCCTGTGATCTTGTAAACCGAAGAAGAAGAAGAAGAACGAAGAGGAAGAAGAATGAGGTTTGATCGCGCTGGTCTTCGCTCCTTTCTCAGACAAGTAAAAAAAAAAGCAAGGACGGGAAGATGAGGATTGGAAAAGTTTCCGTCCTTTTTTTAATGTACCAACAGTTCTACACCTCACTTTCGATTCGACAAAAGCAACAGGGACCTAACACTTGCCAGTATAATGATTAATGAAATATAGGTATAATTTTGGGTCTGATACGTCAAACGTCGGTGAAGAAATAAAAGGCCGTGCGTTGCAGTCTACGTAGAAGAAAAGTGCCTTTACGAGACACCACCAACTATGGCTGAGTCACCCTGTCCAAATGCATTGCTGACGTGTCGGAACTAGAAGCTAGTCTCAAATCTCCATGTGCGGTTCCAGTGATTAGGCACCGCCCCGGTTAGTTTGTTGGGTGACTCACCCGTCGGAAATGATGTAATAGGTTTAATTCGCACTTTAATACTAATTAATTAGCAAAAAACAACCATTTAATTAATTAGACAAAAAGAACAAGCAGTAGGAACACGTGTGTGGACCGTGGGAGTGGACGACCATCAGACTGAGAGCATCCGAGGGCCGAGGATGGTGGCGGCCACGGCCTTCGTCTACTGTTCTTCCGTAACTTTGATGACGTCGGTGCCGCGATCCCCACCCTTGCTGTCGGAGGCGGGAGGACGTTCGCCCTAGCGACCCGCGCTGTCCAACGGCGGCTGCGGCAGCCAGGAAGGGGCGGTCTGGGGTGACGATGAATGTTTGGCCTGGGCATCCCAGAGATCGTCGCGGTCGCTGGCGTTGCGGCGCTTGTCTACGGGCCGAAGAAGCCTCCCGTGATGGGACGGAGCGTCGGCAAGACTCAAGGGTTTCCAATTGGTTCGTCCCTTTTTAGGTTTCTCGATGGATTCGTCGGAGGGAGGATTTTCTTCAAAAAAAAAAACATTTTTAGGGTATTTTTAGTGGACTTTCATTTCTTGATTACACTTCAATTTTTGAATCCTACGTCGTCAAATTTAATCTGCGTACGGCCTCTTTAGCTTGATATTGGGATATCTATTGATTCTTAGGTTCTGCAAACAGCTGGAATTAAATGTTGGTGACCTGTTTTCCATTATGTAAACCTGTATTTATCTGTAGATAGCTTACCATAACATCGTACATTCTCCTGTAAAAATGTAATATAGGGCTGCCATGTGCAAGAAATTAATGATCTGACATGCACAGATAAGAAATTTTCAAACGAAGAGACCGAAGCATGTGATGGCGGAATTTGAGACCAAGTTCCTCGTCAATGCAGACTGATTATCAATTCCTGCTGATACTGGATTTCTGATTCTTTGATTTGGAAAAGGGTCACTTAGAAGCTTTTCTTAAAGATTGTTAGAGGTGGAACTTCAAGTAATCTTGCTAGAAATCATTCTGTAGCATCAAATGGTTGTATTCAGTTTATTCTAGCTATTCCTGAATCACATAACATCCATTTTCAACTGCTAATGAGCCAGGGGTCTTTCTTTTGTTTCACTTATCTTTCTTGAAATTATTTTCAGTATTGTTTGTTTTTTTGTAGGAGTAGACTTGTCGAAGCCGTGTAATTTTGATAATCATTAAACTTGTAATATTCAAGTTTGAGCTCAAGTTGAGCTTAATTTTGTTACAGTTAACCAAACATGTAGTCTGGGTTGATGGATATATTTCTACCATATGAAGCAGATTTGCTATTGACCTGATGGATGAGTTGTACTCTCCTGTTTTTACGTGGCAGTATCACATGTATGACTAACAGAGAAACACTCAAAAGTGAGATTTTTTGGTTAAGAAATTAATGAATACGAATACAATACATTTAGTTTCTATTGTGATCAAATTTTAGCATACTGTGATGGTAATTTTATGTGTTATAGTAGATGCAATGGTTATCTATAAGAGTCCCTGAACAAATTCATTAATCTGTATGATTTGAGCCCCTTTTGTGAACATGTATGAAATGCCCAAAGTGCTTGTTGTTTACTTTGCTTTTAGTATTCCAACTAAGGAATCTCATAGAATGTAGCAAACAAGGATGAAATTTCCTAGGGAATTGTGTTGTACTTCAGCAAAATGGCGTAGAAGTAATATTCCAATGATCTCATTGTGGATTAAATGATTATAAAATTGTCAATATTCCTAGACATAATGGTTACTAAATGCATTTGGTTAACTTTTGGTGTTCAAATGTAAACTTCAGATGGCTTATCATAGTTGTGACTTTTGAATTCCATTCCTCACCTCGTCCTCCATTATTCAGGCTGCAAAAGAATTTGAAGCTTGATTGAAGAAGGATCTTGAAGACTCGAGTGAACCAGTTCAAATCCCCAAAGCTGCTATGATTGGAGAAGAAGAAAAACAGCTAAAGGCACTGGCGAATTTTCTGAATATAATTGCCACCTTCAAAGAAATACATCAATGGATCTTTAACCAATTTAAAGACTGTTAAGTTGGGTTAAGGCCCCTCTTCATTCTCTTGCTAACCTTTTCTGACTGTTCGCCATCCTAAAGCAGGAAGATATTCTTTCATAGACTGTTTCAAACTCATTCTAGATTACATCTTTTTCAAAGGTGAGGGCGTGATCAGAAGGAAGTTTCCTTGTAGAGATTTATTTTCAGCATGAGTTAGGCTTGTGGTGGCTTTTCTTGACCTTGCCTATGCCATGCTGCCTCTTTAGATATATCAAAATGATGGTGTAGATTGCATTGGGACCTATTTTTCTCCATGATTTTCCCTATGTTCTTCATCAAATTCACCATCTAAATATTGTATTATTGGTTGTAAACTTACGCGTTATTTTAACGTCATATTACACTTCTTATTGAACAAACAGCTCATTTCAATATCTATATCTTCTACCTATCATTATTCAAATTATAATATATATAACTTAATTTTTACAGTTTTTAATAAGTAATCATTTAATAGTTGTAACGTGCCGACTGCTAAAAAAAAATTGCATGCGGTTTCGTGAAAATTTATTTAAACAGAAGCTTCTTAGTAGGTTTGTGAAAATCTTCAAATTTAAATTTAGATATATTAAAATTACTCAACCTATATTTAAATTTAAGTTTTTACAATTAAATATAATAACTATTAATTAAGTTGCTATAATTAAACATAATTTAGCAAATTCTCGTAGTTTATTTGCACTTCAATCACACATGTACATGAACCACGCATCCAGTATTAAAATAACAAGCGAGATCTCAACTTGATAATTAAAGTAACAAAAGATCACAACAACTTGATAGTTTCCTTTTCTTTCACAAAAGAAATAATCAAATCTTCAACATAGTTGCAAACAAACATATAATATTGTTTTTTTCTATCAAAAAAGTTGACACATCTGATATACAGGTATGATACTTTGGTTAAATACATGCTTGAATAACATTTAATATCTTGTCTTCAATTTTCCTTTTCATATTTTTAATTTCTTATCTGAATAAGAATGATAAATTAATTCAAAATTCATTTATGAGCTTTCCTTTCTATGTTTGATGTCGAACTTGGATAAAATAATTAATTTCATGAAATGAAGGCTCAAGTTTCATTTCTATCTTTTTATAGAATTGGTTGACTTTTTATTTTCTTTATTTTAGACCTCTTGCATTAAATTCTTTCATTATTCTTAATCTTTTACCAGAAGAAATAAACATTATGTAATTATCAATTAAAGAGATTCATATTAGTTCACAATAAGAAGAAATAATTTCTCAAACATACAAATTTGTGCATGATACTCACTCCCAAAGAATATTTCCGACCAACATTAAGTCATCATCTTTGTCTTCGTAAGTGATGATATATTCATATTCATTACAACTTTCTTTGTTTGATACTTCTCCGATAAAAAATATGAAAATCAATTAATTTATAATAATAATTATTGAAAAATACAAACACATATATGTTTGTGATAATAGTAGCAATTAAATAATGTTTGTTTAATTACCTAGGAAAAAGCATTCAAACATGTTGTCCAAGGTCCCCTTGAGCTCTTTGTACCTCTTATACTTGAGGTCAATTTTTCTCAAATAAGGAGTTCCATCCATGCTAACTTTCATGAATAACTCAACAATGTCTGCCTCCGTCTTCTTCGTCTTCTTCGCTTGGAAGTTGCTCTTCCTATATGTTTGGATCGGCGGGCATCTAACCAATTGTGCTCTGACATTTTATCAAATAACTACGGGTTAGAAAAACAAAACCACTCCTAAACACACACAAAATTTGCATTTTTTATTCGAAATCAGAAACTTACTTCGCCATAGGGGACACATAAACACTCATACGATCGGAGTTGTCCTCCGACGAAGAATCACCGAAATCATCCTCATCCTCGGAAAATGCTTGTTTTCGCCCCTCGTGACCGGCTTCTCCAACGCAACGGAGCCCGGCAAACTAAGTCGCAACTCGATGTCCTGGTCATAGCTCGCCACGATTTTCATGTTGTTCGTTTTCTTCCAAATCTCACACAAAAACACCACCGATTTCAAAAGGCTATCATAAATCAATCGAAAACTCCGGCCTTGATCCCAAATTACCATTGATTTGCAGTGGAAACGATGGTGATATTGATTTATAGAGCAATAGAAATGGAGAAGTCGATGGGCGTGTGGACAAATTCAGAGTTTGAAGTCGACAGCGAGGCCGATCGGGTGGATGGCAGACAAGGAAATGGACCGTGCCGGTCCAATGCCGGATCCAGGTAGGTCTGCCGAACCATTCTTCTCCCGGTCGGGATCGTGCGGCTCAGATTCCTGACTCGGCTGAGAACGCATGATCTCGCCCGTCGAATTCATGGGCAGCCCATGTGCGGGCATGTGAAGCAGATGGCCCATGACGCGTCCGCGGCATGGTCGGTAGGAACGCCTAATTAATCTGTTAATTAATTGAATTGAATAATTAGCTTGATACATTGAAACAATATTAATTAATCATACGCTTTCTATTTTGTTTATTTAGATTAGATTGCTCTGTGCACCTTAATTGAACAGAATTTTTAAGCCATAATAAATTTTAATTATGACACATTATAAAAAAAAAAAAAAATTAAAAATGAATCTAAAAATATTAGATATTTAAATGAATTTCTATTAGCATTTTTCGATTTATTCTGATGATCGATAAATTTTTTTTATAAGATCGAATCGATCCTCTTAAATCTAATGTTATTCGATTGATTAATTATTATTTTTAATCGAATTCAATTGACATTATGAAAATTCTCAAAATTTTATGATAATAGAATATAGATGGATATTGTTGTCATGCGCAAAAAAAAAAAATTTTTATTTAATTTTTTTAATTTCAGAATTAAGTTAATTACATTTTGTTAAATTATAATGCTCAACTTAACAAAAATTTAAATTGGAAAAAAAATTAAATATACATAGAGATGAGTAAGATAACATCCTGTGCTTACGATGAACACCTTTCATGCGGACCTGACATCTCTATATTTCATTTTTTTTTATTTTCTTTTATTCTAGAATTAAGTTAATTAAATTTTATTATTAAAATTTTACATATTTTGTTCCGCATATCTCGAGTATTCACAAAAAAAAAATGATTTTATTTTTTTTAATATTATAATTTGATTTTTTAAATCTTAAAAATAAAATTTTATTAGCACGATAAAATTTAATTAGCACAATTAAAAACTTTAAAAATAAATTTTAAAAAAAAACAATTCAGCGCCTCAATAAATTAACACGCTTACATCTTGTACAAATCGTTGACGGTGATCGCTCGTGGTGACAAAAGTCAAAACGTTCGTCTCCAATATTTTTATCAACTCATTTCAAAATTTACATGAAAAAAATAAATAATAAAAATTAATTTAATTAATTTGAATAGTGATTAATATATAAGAGAGAATTGATTGCTCACTGGTGATAAAAGGCGAAACGCTCGCCCCAATACCCCGCCAGTCCGTCCCAGAACCAACACGGAGGAGATAAATCACGGGACTAATCTAGCTAGCCCGAACAGTGACTAGTGTATAAGGGAGGGCAGGAACCTAGCTACTGATCAGGATTTGACTCTCAGACTTTATTATGATAATATCTTACGTACTAGAGGATTGATCGTTCACGGAATGACCAGTAAGAGTCCAATTTATTAGTAAAGATTTGAGCCACCAATAATTCATTAATTTAATAATTATCATTGGGGTGAGCGTTTCACGGATGATAATTATGAGGATGGGCACGTGTGGAATTAGTAGTCGATTCGCTTAGATGTTTTGTTTCATCGCATCTCATTTTAACTTTTTACGTGCGGATTATCACACTTCAGTTTGAGTTGTCTTTATCAAATAAAATATATTAGTAGTATTCTTTTAATGTATGTCATTTGTTATTAATTGATGATATGTTACATATATATATATATAGCAAAATCTCATTTTCACGAGATGAATTATTGATTAGTACATGAGATATTGTCATAATAAGATTTAGGAATCAAATCCTGGTTAATAGTCAGGTTCCTGTCCCCCTTATGCATTAGTCACTGTTCGAGTTAGCTAGACTAGCTC
This sequence comes from Hedychium gardnerianum, assembly GCA_038050645.1. Taxonomy (NCBI): domain Eukaryota; kingdom Viridiplantae; phylum Streptophyta; class Magnoliopsida; order Zingiberales; family Zingiberaceae; genus Hedychium; species Hedychium gardnerianum. The sequence continues at coordinate 9,543,088 of JBBUKS010000095.1, read as the reverse complement.
CCGTGATTTATCTCTTCCGTGTTGATTCTGGGACGAACTAACGAGAACGCTGAGAATGAACATTTCACTTTTTGTCGTAATATAGCAAAATCTAC
>JBBUKS010000095.1:9494028-9542893 GCA_038050645.1 Hedychium gardnerianum | reverse complement strand
CAAAAAATGCATTAAATTCACATAACTATTAATTCTTTCTTCCTGCACCGCTGTTTCCCTGTGAACACATTTGGTGTAAATATCAAATCTCAAAAGCTATTGGATATCAGAATATCAATTCGTAGAAGATTTAGGCTTAAATATTTTTGAAACACATAAACGAAAGCGCCATTTTAATAGCTTTCTTTGGTATGATAATTCCCCGGAATATTGATATCGGGCATTTAGTAACTTTCAAGTATAGATAACTGAATTGAAATAATAAAAAGAATAAAACCAAATAAAATGGTCTAATTTGTTTGATGCATTTTAAACTAAATGAACATTCTGTAAACTTCTGTTCCTGTGAACTTATAGCAATCATAATTTAGCAGTGAATCGTGGAAACCTATCATCTCAAAAATATCGAGTGATGTAATTTGTACTAAGATCTACAGCGGCCAATTGACTTGAACAGCGCCATAGAGAAATCTAGACAAATCCAAGAAAGTATGCCCCAACCAAAATTGAAGTGCAATTTAACGATCCAGCTTCTAAGTGAGATACTTCCAGACATTCTGCAGAACAAATCATAGCAATTTGATAACGCCAGTGAATCATTATCATCTCAACTGCTAAGAAAATTATAGAAAACATACTCAGAACGACTGCTGGATACAAATGATCCAGAAGAAGCACAATCTACATAAGCTACAGTTTCGGAAGACAGATTCCAAACAGTTTTAACAAGATGATTCAACAAGTCTCAGATACTGACAAAATCATTGCACCGTCACATGATACCCTAATCCACCATAAGCTCAATTTGGAGAGACAACTGCAGTTCAACAGCCCGAACAACCAGGAAGTTCAGTAGCGAACATCGTAAGATGATGTACGTCCTCCTCTACCAGGTCGATCATAAGGCCCATGTCTCTGCCTGAAACTTCCACCACCATTGTAGCGAGCAGGCCCACCAGTCCCGTATCTGTCACTTCCACTGCCACGTGGTCCATCCCGATCATAGCCACCGCTGCCCCTTGGTGCTGGATCTCTATCGTAGCTACCACTACGAGGAGCATCCCTCTCATAACTTTTCTCCCTGTTGTATCCACCGTGCGGGTAATGATCAGGTCCCCCTCGATATCTATCACCTGAAAATTGATCACCTGGAGGCCCATATCGATCATTGATATATTTATCACGACCACCTCCATAGCGGCTGTCTCTGCTATCAAATCGATCACGGTCTCCATAGTGACCACCGTCGTAACGATCATCCATGTAGCGGTCACTATAACGACTGTGTCCCCCTCTGCCATCACTTCCTCCACCAAATTTGGCATGAGAAGAAAAATGGCCATCACTGCCGCCTCCAGCAGAGGGGCACTCGCGTGCCCAGTGTCCAGAACGACCACACTTAAAACATTCATCTGTACGGCCTGCAGGTGGTGGCCCATCACCACCACGATAACCTCCTCTGCTACTGGACTTGTATTCACCACCATCATAGCGACTGATATCTGTGCTCATCTTAGGCTCAGCCTTGTTCACAGAAATGACTCGCCCATCTAGTTCATTTTCATGCATTTGGCTAATGGCCGCCTCAGATGCACGTGCACTAGAGAATGTCACAAATCCAAACCCACGAGGCCGGCCAGTATCTCTCTCCTTCATGATCTACACAAGAGAATACTAATAAAAACTAACAGAAGTTTAGAGGAAACATATTTTTATTTCTATAAGAGGTAAATAGAAAATATTAAGGTAATATGCTTGTTAAAGTTGGAAAAATTATCTAGGAAAACATGAAATAAAACCATACGACAATCTGGATAGTGACTGCACGAATATAATAGGACATTATCCTCCGTAACATAATGTGATAGTTCTGCAACTTCCAGATTCATTCATTCCATTTTTAATGCTAATGACGAAAATATACAAACAAAATTCTGCAGCATTAGTATAGAATTCCATGTAAGTAAAGAAACAGGAGAAGAGAACATCATTTCTTCAAGAAGAAAGCAATGACATTTAAATGCATAAATATTAATTTTACATGATTGTTTTCCAGCTACAAATTCTGTTTAAATTAGAAAAGACAGCATGAACTGATCAATTATTTCGTTGGATGCATTAGATAAATAGAAAAAAAATGTCCTCAATGTTTGAAGATGCACCAACACCATCTAAGAAACAGAAATAATATGAAGAAAAATAAGACCCTATTTAGTCAATTCAATGACAACCTTACAAATGTCAAGGTCATGTTAACAACCATCAATATACTCCACAAAGATTCAATACCTGAATGTAGATTAACCCTCACTATTTATTGATTAAGAAATTCCGGCATGATATCCAACAGGATCAATGAAATTATGTTTTCATAGTGACATTAGATGAAGGGTAATCAGAGTATTGGGTTCCTACAACCAATACATAGACTTTAAGCCAATTACAATAACACTACTAACAAATGAGGATACGAGATGTGACGAGACTATCCTATTATCACAGACAGAGTGTAAACCTCATAACATAAATACAAAAGGAGAGTGAAAAATAAAAACTATCAATCACACTAAGATGCAAGATTACAGGTATTGGTAGCAATTGCTAATGTTTATTGGTAAGGGTAGTGATATTGGTATTAGTGCTGGTGTCTGTCTCATTTCCAAACTGTACTGATATGAATCAATAGCAACCAATGCCTACCAATGCTAGCACAGAAATCATTATGCTATTTGTGCAAAATGAAAAAGCATGAAGAAAACTACAAAATAAGCATTTCTTCTTTTCCTCTAGAGATACACCATTCTAAATAAAACTCACACATACATAACCAGCTATTAATGCGGAGAATGATGCACAAGTTAATGTGAAAAGATCATGTCACTTGTGCACATAATATAATGTGTGAGTTTGGCAATAATCCAAAAAAATTGTGTTTAACTTTAAGTGGATGTAACAACACCACTAACCTGTTAATGGCATATGATATTGATGAAGATCCATCACCACATATGTTACATACACAATGAGATACATGCAGACATCTGAGTAATCTTTTATTGTGAAACTCAAAAAAATGCTACATGTAAAAAATCCATGTAGGTAACTTCTTCTACCCAATATATACATCTGTTATGCATTTAAAAGCATGTCACATGTAAATTCTTCATCTTGAACCCAGTGAAAAAAATCTTTACAGAGCAGTAAAACAAATTGGGTATCGGTCAACAAAGTGCACTGAAACACTTCAGATGATCTTTTGTAAGTCTGATGTGGTAAACAATGAGTTGATTGCCTTAATTCTTATGTTGTGACAATCTTAACACAGATCTTCTGAAATGGGGAGCAATAGAAAGCAACACAACAACTGCCATATAAATTTGCCACCTCAAACTGATTCACATTGATAGATTATCCAGCAGTTCATCTCAAACTCATAGGCAATACTGCTAATGGAGTGCAACTACTTTATGATGAATTAGTCTACTGCACAAAGAGTTGAGCACTTCTGGATCTCATTCAGGTCTCTCAAAAGATTAGAAAGAGTGCAAACGCCAAAAAACAGCTTTTGTCAGTGAAGGGTCATTAAGGGATTGACCAAACAACTAATCTAGAAACAGTGACCTATATGGGAATACTAATGGTGGTATTAAGCACTCCCCATATCAATCATATTAGGCCATGTGAATACAAACTTCTGACAAGTCCCAAATGGAACAGCATACTGAATGTAACTAGATAGGCTAGCCACAATAAGTCAACTGATTCACATTTACAGGTTATTGAGCAATCAACCTTAAACACAAAAGTAAATAGGTACTAGCATTGTACAAGAATCAATCTAGCATATGAAGGGGTGAGCAGTTCTGGAATCACTATTATGTCTCTCAAACTAAAATGAGGCTCAGATTGAAACAATTTCCCTGATGATACAAATTGCAAGAACAACTTTTGTCATCAAGGGTCATTAGGGTTCCCCAAAGTAGTAATCTAGCAGACAAGAAAATACATTGAAATACCAATAGTGGTACCATGCTGTGATGTTCATACTAGTCCCATGCTGTGATGTTCATACCAGTCATACTGACCCATGTGAATACAAACTTCTGACAAGTCCTAAATGAAGCATCTCACAAAATGGAGAAGAACCAACTGCTTCTGGTTAGAAGACTAGTAACAGCTAAAAGGTCAAAATGGTAAGAAAGATACAATGAACTTGTAAAATATGCAATTTGATGCAAAAGCAAGTTAAATAGGGGAATCACGATGAATGTGATATAGACAGACACATGTTTTTCTGTTTGGGTAATCCTCTAAGACTTTTAGTTTTATGCAGTAGCATTTGGCAGAAAGACTGATCAAATTGGATGCTCAGCAACTGTCCCTTTCAACTTTCAGCTGGTGCTTGTTGTTGTTGCTGCTGTTTTTGTCAACCTTTTAACCTTGATCTGTTGTTGTTGTTGTGTATTGTTCTGTTTTAAGACAGGAGACACTGATCCAATCAGAGTTAAGAAGCACAATCAATCAGAATCAAGAATGCCTGCAGGTAAGAAGTTATCATTTCTACACCTTTTCCAACTTCAGTAGAATTCCACATTATTTTCTTTCCAATAGTGATAATATATTACCAGGTACCATCTTCCACCAACTTAATTGTATCAAAAAGTTTGATTCTCGTCAATAACTTAAAGGGACATGTTAAGCCTCATCTATATAGACAGCTTTTGCATAGCACTCTCCATTTGCACTCCCAAGTCACTGTAACTGACATGAAATCTTAAACAAGGATATAAGGAAAAAAACCAAACAATCATTGGCAAATAAGTGGTGACAAAGTAGTTGCAATCCTTCTGTGTGCTGAACACTCAACATAGCAAACCTGCACCTGATTGAACATGGAAATCTAAGACAAAGGAAGTGGCATTTATTGGACATTGGACATGAATCTGTGAGGAAAAAAATAGAGCATCTCTAAGAAGCCAAAAGATACACCCTCATAAAGAATCCTGTAGGTATTGTAAAATCAGCTACTGAAAACACTTCAGTCAGTTTCTCAGCAGAAACGATGAAGATGAGAGAGACGAACATTATGCTAGACTAGCTAGCTAGTAGAAAAGCCAAATCATTAGATTGAGCATCTGATATCTGGCATATCCTGATCGTGCATGATATTAGATGACAATAACTCAGTAAGATCAATATCACATTCTTCACTTTCAACTCAAAATGCTTGTTTGACTGAGCACTTCATTAGCCAAAAGATCATAATCTATCATCAGAAGGCAATCCATTAAGCACTTAACAACAACAATACAAGTGTCTACAACCTTCAATGCAGTCTACGGAATAATAATTGTACATCTCAATCTTGGCTTGTTTCTGAAAATTTCTTCATAACATCAACACCCATACCCAAAAATCAAAGAACAGAGCTCGAGCTATCTCTTCAAGGCTACCAAGAAGTAGGATCTGCTATTTAAATTTTAAAAACCAAGTGTTGCATCAGCTAGAACAAAATGAAACATATGAATAGCAGGCTTCTCTAGACAGATTAACTAAAAGATTGTCTATAACTCAATCACTTCCAAGATTAAAACAACCCTCTTCTGCATGCCACCAAGCATGAGAAACTAAAACAGGCATCTTTCAAATGGACTGACTAACTAGGATGAGGATTGAAATCGTGAAAGTTTGAGTAGCCAAGGCATCTCACCATGTCATGTAGGTACTTGTTGAAAGATATTTTAAAAATTGAAGAAAAAAAGGTTAGATTCAGTGAAGAGACCAAAAAATTGCTATATGTAAAGTAAACGTTGAAAATATAGATGAACAGGCATAAATCAAGCAGACCAACTAAAAAAATGTCATTCAACTTTTTCCAAACAAGAATATCTTCAATTTTCCCGTTTCCAGATGGTTTGTAGGTTAATTGGTCAAATACAACTGTTAAAAATCTTGTCGTTAGCAGAAACTCCGCAGAAGGTGATTATATATAGTTGTACAAAAAAGATGCATATTTAACTCAAGATTCAAGACGCTAGTGAAATGCTTTCGTCAAATTTACTTCTCCAGACAGGAGGGAGTCTTCAAGTTCCCTTCGTAACTAACTAAAGCATATTTTTCCACAGATCCTTCAATTGCCAGGAAAAAAAAGGAGCTCAATAGCCGAAAATTAAAAAAATAAATAAAAAATAAAGAAGAGATGACGATTATACTTGGGCCTCAATAACCTTCCCAAAGCGGCTGAACTCCTCCTCCAGACGCCGCTCCGTGGTGTGTCGCGACAAGCCTCCTACAAAAATCCGGTTATCTTCCTTCGCCGACATTGCCGGAATGGATCCTTCCTTCAGGGAATCTACAGAAAAGAATCACAGAAAACCAAAACGACTTGAAATTTGTTGGCCAACGTCGGTCCCGATTGCGGAACCAGAGACGGCGAGAAGCGGAAACCCTACCTATCCACCACGAAGAGATTCGGCGAGATGTAAAAGTAAAACCTAGATGCATAACAGCCGGACACTTTTTTTTATGCGTCGCTGAGGTTATGGAATAGGATGCCTCGCGCCACACTGATGATTAAGATGGTCCACGATTGAGTTAACTGTGTAACAAATTAACTTTAAATAAGTCGACTCAAATATAATTTATATATTATTTGATGCGCCAGGCAACGGTGCAGTAGTTAGTTAGGTATTTTGATTTGATAGTTAATAAAATTTAAATTTGAAAATATTGTTTTTAATGAAAAGATATTAAGAATTATAAATATTTTTTTAATTTATTTTGATAATCAATAAAAAAAAATTATGAAATCGAATCAGTCATTTTTAGGACTTAATCTATTTGAAAAATTAAATATCTTAATTCGAAAAATTAAATATCTAAATTATTAAAAAAATATGATAATAAATTATTAAAATTTTATAATATATAATTAAGCTTGTTATATAAGAATATTTAATAAAAAATAATTTAAAAAAATTGATAAGAACTGATTAAGAAAAAAGTGTATGTACATCTTTGTTGAAGTTTATTCCAAGCTTAATATTTATTTAATTAAGCTTCATCCCGTCCTCGTCGCAGCCGAGTTAATATTTGAATGATAAAATTATTTTATTAGATAAATGTCAATTTTAATGAAATTCATTCTCCTAAAAATTAAATGCTCCTACGAAGCCGACAATAAGAAATGAATAAAATAACCTTTTATTTCATTAGTTCATTCCTTCAATTCATTATTCAATCTCATTAATTTTATTTTTTTTATTCCCCCAAAGCCCACAAGGCAACGTAGCTCCCCCGTTGTGCATGGAGAAGGCCCATAACTTAAGAGCAGCAGCCAGGCTAAAACCTCTCCTTCTAGTTGCTCTGCTCTCCCCTTGGCTGGGCTCTTCTTCTCAGTCCTCACAAAGAAGCCTAATGGATTCCTCTCTCCTTTAGTTTTGAGTCATCATAGGTCATAGCAAGAAGAAGATGGTGATCATTATTATGGGAAAGTATAGATTCTGCAGAAGTGCCTAGAGAAGCCAACCAATGAGGATTAAAACTGCCACAATGGTACATAAAAAGTTTTCAGTGGCTAAACTTATAGAAATTTACCAATATTTTTTCTCCATCTAAATCACGAGGAACTGCAGCATGGCATCAGTTTTGAATGGCAGTGCCAGTGAGAGAAGTACTGAAACCTTCCATGCATAGTCTCTCGCATCAGTTATGGCACTTTAACTGCTCACCTTTGATGCAGCTCTGCCCGCATTTAATTCTTCAGTTCCCTCGCCTTCTTAAATCACTCCCATCGACTCCTTTCTCCACCAATATCATTCAGTTCACTGAACAACAGTCGGGTGAGCCACTGGAGAATCCACCAATGGAGGTTTGGAGAGGGAAAATTGGTGCAGCCATGAATCTGGCTTTTGTTGCTGCTGTGTTGGCTGCCATTGTGAAAGCCTCTGTAGGGCAAGGGCTGGTCCCTGGTGTCATGATCTTTGGAGATTCCGTCGTCGATGCTGGTAACAACAACAACCTCGCCACTCTTGTCAGGGCCAACTTCCCCCCTTATGGAAGAGATTTTACCCAGCACACGCCAACGGGAAGGTTTTGCAATGGCAAGCTTGCAACTGACTTCACCGGTACAGAACCATCCTTTACTATTGTCTCACAAACTGTTTGTCCATGAAGAACATGTACTTTCTATTTGTGATCGCCATGAATCGAACAATCCTTTTATGGACAGAAGAAGTTGCTAGTTTTAACTCTCTCTTTTTTATTTCCATGCAGTTGAGAACCTCGGATTCACTTCGTATCCACCAGCCTACCTCAGCAATGAAGCTACAGGAAACAATATCTTGAATGGTGCCAACTTTGCCTCTGCTGCGTCTGGATACTTGAACAGCACTGCAAACCTTTATGTTAGTGCTTTCAGATTTCCTTTCTTGTGGATTTCCATAGCTAGTTTAATGGTTCTCATGAGAAAATGGTTCTCCATTGTCAGCAAGCAATCCCTCTAACCCAGCAGGTGCAGTACTACAAGGAATTCCAGTCCAAGGTGGAAAAAATTGCCGGGAGAGAAAGAGCAAGATCCCTCTTCAGCGGTTCCATCTACATTCTCAGCGCTGGAAATAGTGATTACATCCAGAACTACTACATAAATCCTTTGCTCGGTGGAACCTACACCCCTGATCAGTTCTCTGACTTGCTGGTGCAATCTTTTACCAGTTTCATTCAGGTGCAGTCTCTGCAAAACTTCACAAAGTTACTCGTGTGATTGCATAACAAAGAAGCATTTACATAGACATGTTTGCCTCAAGGATCAACATGCATAAAAAAAAAAGAAGTCGGGATAATCTACATACTGCATCATTTTAACTCCTATTTCTTCATACAAGTATCAGACAGGCATTGAGAGGTATTGTTTTCTTGAAATAAACTGTCAGTTCAATTTAATAAGGAGATTAAGAGTTATTGTTTTCTTGAAATAAACTGTCAGTTCAATTTAATAAGGAGATTAAGAGTTATTGTTTTCTTGAACGAACAATTCAGATGGTCACCAACCTTGCCATACAATTATAGCTACCATACAAAACCCTGATTCTTTCAGCTTACAGACATTTATGAATCATTCATCACTCATGACACTGATAATGAACTATTGCGTGGATCAGACTGTGTACAATTTAGGAGCACGTAGGATCGGTGTGACATCTCTACCACCAATGGGTTGTCTTCCAGCAGCGATTACTTTGTTTGGTGGTGGCAATAATGGCTGCGTGACACGGCTCAACAATGATGCAGTTGCTTTCAACAAGAAGATCAACGTGGCCGCTGAATCTCTGAAAAGAAGTCATGGTGATCTGAGGCTAGTCATCTTTGACATCTATAAGCCTCTCCTGGACTTGATTAACAATCCTGGGAACAGTGGTACGCGCACCTTGAGAATGATTTGGAGCACATTTCCATTATTTAATTCACTAAAAAGTATGCAAAAAGTTTCATCGACTAATTACTAAAAATCATGTTGATTTGACCCCAAGGTTTCTTTGAGTCAAGGAGAGCTTGCTGTGGCACAGGGACAATTGAGACATCACTTCTTTGCAATACAAGAGCACCAGGGACATGCAGCAATGCCACTGGCTATGTGTTTTGGGATAGTTTCCATCCCTCAGAGGCTGCTAATAGGGTCTTGTCTGATGCTCTACTGCTCCAAGGCATTGATCTCATCTCATAAGAAATGCATGCAAGCTTTACGCTTCTATCAAGAATCTACTTCTAGTTTCTAATGAAGCTCATCTAGAACTACTCAATTTAACTTTCTTGTAGCATTGTTTGTTGAAGTGGTTGTCTTAACCACTATTCTCAGAGTGATTGAGCTTTATCAGAGCTTTGTTGTGTTGTCTTAGAAGGTGGTTAGCTTGACTACTATTATTAGATTTGAGCTACTATTGCTTGCCAGTCTAATGATTTTGCTGGTCAATATATGCCAACCATCATAATCAACTTGGGTTTAATTCCCACTAGGCAAGAACAAGCTCTTGTGCTAGCCAAATAACCAAAACTTGTCTGTTTCCACACAGGCTCACTAGATTCCACAACTTAAACTTGCGATATTAATCTACTTGAAAGCAAAATTAGAATGAGAAGTCTTATGCTAGAACAAAGGAAAAAATCCTACCAGTAGAAGAAAACCATAATGTCTTTTGCATAGCAAAACACGACGAAGTGACTGATACAATATGGACAGTCAAGAAGTATGATGAATAACCAAGAAAGCGATGATATTGTAACAGGAAAAACGAACAGAGGGAAGCTTATTTTGTTTTGGTGTTGCACCAAGGCTCCAAGCGTAGTAGGTATAAATGACACAGGATCAAAAAGACCAAAGGAACATTTAAACAAACTTTGAGATGCATTTGCACATGGGTTAACTTCATGGCATTTGTGTTTATCTAATTTTCTTTTACAGATTTGCATTCTAAACAGAGAAGAGTACAATGTAGTAAAAATCAAGCACAAGACATTTTTAAGGATTATGTCCTCTTGTGATACATGTGAATTAATTTTCTAAAAATAACTAATGCTAGTTTTAAAACTCGATCATAGGTTCCCTTTGCTAAAGAGCTCTTTGCCAAAGCATTGTGAAATTTCATGTGCTTACAAAAATTAAAAAGATACTTGAGAGCTTGCAAAAGATTTTATTGTCATGCTGTAGTGTGATTAGATAGGATGAACAAGAGGGCATACGAAGTCATGGCTAACTGGAGGTGATTATAAACTCATTAAAAGATGTGTCAAGAGATAAAATTCAGTTTTCCAAACAATAACCATCATGAACAGCTGATAGTCAAATTCACGCATTAGCATGATCATGACAGTAGAGGGAACTACGGTTACTATTGTATATTTTGTGTGATTTCTTTGATGATATATATTTATTTTTTCATAAAAATATATATATATATATATATCAAGTTCTTGATAGATTCAAGCGTTCCGTGAACCAGAAGCTCTCAGTCTGCATGTCGAAATTGATACAGCCATTTGCTGGCTTCTACCTTAATTATTAATGCAGTGCCAGAAGTGTCGAAAAGAAAACAACTTTAATGTCAAGTATCAAGTATGTATGAGTTCCAACATTGAAAATTCATATATCCTGGAAAACTTTTCAGCGATACTGCACGCATCAGTAGACAGTAGTAATGGCATTACCAGTGAGGCAGCAGTTCTTGCAGCAGGCCAACAGCGGCTTCAGATACCAGTCCCATGCTTGAAGGCGTGAGGCCCCATAATAACTTCTGACTGGCCTGAGAGCAATAATACTGCCTGTGCTGAATGTTATACCTAAACAAGGATACGCAAAGGTAATTAGCTAATATTGGAACTAGAAACTTGTGTTTATAAAAAGGTTGAGGTGGACGGGTGGAACAGCAAAGAGATGACAAGCTTGAGTGATACTAGATCCAAATCCCTCCAAGGACATAGCCACAGCTTGTGCAGGAGCTGGAGGTGGTGCCTGATGAACTGTAGCACAGAGAGTAGTTGAAATTCAAATCTCTTCATGTATTATAAATAAGAGCAAGAAGCATTTGATGCATCCACTAGAACCAGTTAATACAGAGCTGAATTACAACAAACCTACAACACACTAACATGTTTCACAATGCAAGTACAACCACCAACCATGATTGGACAAACATTCATATTACCATAACAAACTAGCTATAGAAATATGAAGGAAGAGTTTTGAACAGCTGCAAAGACCTCCTGCGAGTGTAACTGTAGTTTATATTGGCCAGAGTTTTTGAAAATTGTAAAGGCTTGATCAAAATCATGAAACTTTGAAGTGAAACCTAATGGCGTAGGGAATTCCTGATCAGCTGATTCATTCACTAACATTGAAGATATTAGAATATTAGAGCTATTGGCTTATCGATGCATATGCCTAAAGGTCTTGGATGTAAAAAGTGTGTATTCATAAAATGACAATAAAACAAGCAATAGGACTTCGGTGAAGGCATCAATGACAATGACTGTGAGGTAACAAGTAACAATATCTGGTACTTGGTGATGTAAACATCTGTGAATTGAGCGAAGAATAAATACCAGGGATAGTGACATTATCTTACAAGTTCTTAATTATACAACGAATAAACAGCTTTAAACAAAATTAATGAAAATGATTCAATGAAAATGGATCTAAAAGGTTAAATATGAAAATAGCCAAAGGACAAATGAACCTAAACTTGTAGTTAGGAATGAATAAAGTACATGAAACATGGCAATCATTACATGAAGCAACAAACACAAACTTCACTACCATGAATAGGAGAATAATGGGGATGGGGATGAAAAGTCACTTATGGAAAGGGAGAAGACATGACCACCCCGACATTTCACACCCTCAGTGAAGACGCTTTACATTGTCAAGACCAGGGATTAACTCCAATGGCAACTAGGATTTGGTTGAAGCCTCTAAAAATTTTCAGTAAAGTGAAACTACTATATGCATGAGAAAATATAGGTTATTAAGTGCACGAAGACCCATGAAACACTAAAGACTAAAGACGTGCAATCGAAGACCGAAATATGTGCATGTGATTTAAACTGTATAGGCAAGGCCAGATCTAGGAAAACTCAAACATGCTTCCACTCAACCCAAAAGCAATTCCATGTCCATTAATGATTAAAACTCCAAAGATTGACTTGATTATAAAGCAGAATTACAACTCAAGAGTTGAGACAACTTGACACAACAAGACTTGATTCTGAAAAATTACTCAACCTTGAATTGAAACTCGAGAGTAGGCTTGAGTTCTGATTCCAATAGAGGTTAGGGAAGACATAAAGATACCTAAGAAGACTAATGCATGCACGATGCCTGTTGCAGTCGTGGTGAGTTGCCGATCATCGCCTCCTACTATAGAGGAGTAGAAAGCTAAAATATTTGATGGGCAATTCCAATTGCTAAGTTGGGACTGCAAGCAAAAATGCCAAGTCTGAAAGCAGATACATGTGTGAATTTTTGGATATAAAACATCACCTACAAGTTCATGCAATACGATGAGCCAATACAATTTCTCTATGTTTTTATATATATAATACATACCCATTTTGTCCGAGAGGACTTTGGACAATGGTGCACATTGAATTAACCTAGGTAACCTCCCTAAATTCTGTAAATGAACAACATGCACTTGCATCAAAAATATTTCCATGAATAACCATGATACTTTTTTTTGTCAAGGTTAATTCGTTTAGGGGGAGTTAATATGAAAGTCAAAGGACAGCATAAAAACAAAGGGCTTACACTAGCTCCCAAAGAGAAAAATCTTTTAATCAGCTTTCAGCTAATTTTGGAGTCAAAGCTCATGTCCAGCAACTGCAGCTGTCTGACATCACAAATCTTGACTAGTCCATATAACCTCAGGAACTAAGAGGAAACCCAGCTAGAACCACGGCTCAGTGCCACACCTCTTTCCTCCATTAACCTCCTCACTCTCTCTGCCTCCTCAAACTTTCCAGCACTAGCATATATGCTGGCAAGCAGCACAAAATTGCCTGCATTGTCTGGCTCAATCTCGAACAGTTCTCTGCCAGCAATCTCAGCAAGCTCAACTTCTCCATAACTGCGGCAAGCTCCAAGAAGTGCCCCCCAAGCCTTGGCCGTGGCCTTTCCCGGCATTCCCCTGATGACCTCATAAGCCTCCTTTAGCCTCCCTGCTCGGCTCAACAAGTCCACCAAACATGAGTAATGCTCGCTGCAGGCAACTAATCCATAGACCCCAATCATGACCTCAAAATACTTCAAGGCATCATCAGCAAGGCCAGAATGGCTGCAGGCTTTCAGAATGCTTAGGAACATGATCTCATCTGGCCAGATGTTATCCAACTCCATTAGCTTAAACACCGACATTGCAGAAGCAGCATGTCCATGCAACGCATAGGCTGACACCATGGAACTCCATGAAACCACATCCCTCTCCTCCATTTGTTCAAACACATGACGGGCATAGGATAAGCAACCACACCAGGCATAAGCTTCGACTAGCCCACTACCAAAGTGCAAATTTGGATGGATTAGATTCCTGAGGGCAAACCCATGAATCTCTTTGATAAAATTTGAGGCTCCAATGCCAATGCCAGCAGGGAAAAGCGCCAAAATTGTGACCAGGTTGGGTTTTGTTCCAGCACTCTGCATCTTCCTACACAACTCAATGGCTCGAGATGGACCTGAAGCTCCACCAGACTCCGAAAGAGCAGCAATGATACAGTTGTACGAAGATGCCGTAGGCTGCACATCCATGAGCCCAAACAATTGGAGCGCACCAACGAGGTTGTTTGAGTGGCAGTAAAGAGATATCATAGTGTTCCACACGATCACATTTCGTTGGGAGCAATCGTCGAACAACTTCCTCGCATCAGCCAAGGAGACACATTTACCATAGCAATCGACGAGGGAAGAAGCAACATGCGGACTATGAAGGAGGCCGGACTTGGCGGCGCATGCGTGGATCGCACGCATGAATAGGGGAAGGCGAAGGGCAGCAGCAGATTTGAGCACAAGCGGAAAGACGTAAGGGTCGATGTGGAGGTGGGGAGAAGCAAACATCTTGGAGAACAGGGCAAGGGCTTGATGGTGCCTGCCTTGCTTCCCCTCAGATGCCAAAAGCTTAGTGTACGCTACCAACTGCCGGTGATTGTTTGGCCGCATCGAGGAAAGAAGAGGTCCGCCGCCAATGGAAAACTTGGTCGTTATAGTCACCCCATTTGCCAATCTAGAAATGTTTTAATTTTTTAAATAATAGATTTTTAAAAATTGTAGCTCTAATTCTCCTTTTCCTTTTAATTAATTTTTCATTTGATATGTAGATACATTCCTTTCTTCTTCACCAATATATCAAAAAAAAAAATGACACGAATCTAGTTTAAATTAATTTAGATTTTCTCACGACATGATCTCTTGCAGTTGCCAAATTTAGCCAAAAATCTTCATTTTGACTGTGCTTTCTTCATGTTTTTTTTTCAGTCAACGAGTATTTTTTTAATAATAATTTTACTCAATGAAATTTCAACAGTTGATAAAATTGTGAAAATTTTAAAAGATGTATTAACTTTTAGATTTCTGAAAAAATATATATTTATTTTTTATTTTATCTATTTCATTAATTATTTTGACGTTCAAAAAATAATATCATTATGAAACTAAATTTTTTAAAAAAATAATATCATTATGATATTATATTTCAAAAATTAATATCACTTTAATATTAAAAAAATATTAATTTTTTAAATACAATATCGTAGCAGTATTGATTTTTTAAATACCACAGTAATTAATAAAAGAAATAAAATAAAAAATAAGTGTGTCCTTTCACAAATTTAAAAATTAAATAAATTTGTTAATTACAGAAGAAATTTAATATGAGGATATAACACGACTTGTTCGTGCCGGTATAAAGTAGGTAACTATTGCTAGAGAATTAACACGTGCGAAAAGGACAGAGAATTAAACTTCTATATAATAATATCGCGCCTTTCTCCCTTTCTGCTTAACGAGCTCGAGTATGGAGGCCGCGACCGCTCTCATGGCTGCCTCCTCCTCCCGGCGTCTTTCTTCAAGGCAGCTCGAAGCGTGACTGCGAAAGACTGTAGAAGACGACAGGTAGATATCACATCTTCCGATCATTCGATTTCTTTTCCTGAGTTTTTCCACGGAAACTTGGGGTTTTGTGTTGCTTTTATATATGTCGTTGTCGTAAAATTTATTCTTTGTTTCGTATGCTTTAGGAACTGGAACAGTTGGCTGCAGATCTTAGAGCAGAAATGGTGTACTCTGTGGCCGAGACTGGTGGCCACTTGAGTGCTAGCTTGGGGGTGGTAGACCTGCTTAAGAAAGTCCGAGCAACAAATAATAAGAGAGTACGTTGACGTGAAAATAATCACCGGCAGCGGAGAGTAAGAGAAAAAAATGTAGAAATTAAGAAAATATTAGTACGATGTCGTGAGAATGAAAATAAAGGAGAAGAAGATAGATAATGAGATTTGAAATTTGTATGAATCAAATATAAAAAATCAGAGTGAACTTTCTCCCGCGCGAAATTAAGAGAAAGAAAGAAAAGTATCATTATGAGCAATTTCATAAGGAAGAGTAGCTTGAGACCTCTTTCTTTTTGTTTGTTTCCAATCATTAAGATTCCATCTCCTCCGTGCCCGTACATTTGCCATTGTTCTGCAATGCTGTGGCAGTGCTGGTTCAGATGGCAGGCTCAGCATCTTGTCTGGCGTCTCTGTTTGGGAATCTGAAAATAGCTCCCCTAATCACAGCTTTATGTAATGTACTCTTTTGAAAGGCAATAAGCAATGCTTAATAAATTGTTATATCAAACCCACACATCCAAACACGCGACTTCTAACGTCAAAATTTAAGGCTTCATGGGTGAAGAAGAGTCCCCAGCTGAGAAGCAATTTTTGTACAGCAGCAAGTTTTCATGCACTCATGAAAGAATACATACAATCAGACGTACAAATGAGATTCATAGAGCTCCTCGTTCAAGCAGGGCGACATGATCTCCTCCTCGAGCATCTGCAAAACCCTACTCATGGAAGGGCGGTGGTCGGGGTTTGCATCAGTGCACATTGCAGCAATGTCGAGGATTGCTTCTGCTGCTTCAGCATCTATGTTACCGCACTTCTGGTCGACGATTTCATCCAAACTGCTCTCCTCTGTCAGCGTATTTAACTGCCAATGCATAGGCATTCAGCTAAGTTGAGCAGGGAGATGGTTTATTGGCTAAAGAATAAGAAAAATAAGTGTTTTCATACCCAGCCAACAATGTTCAATCCTCGTCTCACAAAGGATGGATCTGTAGGCCTTTTTCCAGTCACTAACTCCAGCAAGAGGACACCAAAGGAATATACATCTAACTTATGTGTTGCCAGTCCATTTTGGAGGTACTCTGAGAGACAGGAAAAAGATTGTTATTAGTTAACAACTAGAGAATGATTCATACTGGCACTACATTTGGTGGCAGCCAAAGAGTATCCTATGTATGAACGTGTATTTTATTTTGAAAATTCTACTGTTTATGTTACTGTCTTAATTATTATAGTGTTGAGGATTATGAAGGGGCAAGTAATTGTCAAAGCTAGTAGAAAACCTGGTGCAAGGTAGCCAAAAGTGCCTGCGACTACTGTCGTGACATGTGCATCGCTGTCTACAAGCAATTTAGCGAGACCAAAATCTGATAGATGAGGCTCCAAGCTCCTATCAAGTAGAATGTTGCTGGATTTAAAGTCCTTGTGAACAATCCTGGGAGTGCAATCGTGGTGCAAGTATGCAAGTCCTCTTGCAGCACCAAGAGCAATCTTCATCCGTGCATTCCAATTCATTGGGTGCTCTTCTTGATTTTCTTCTGAAAAAAGAAAGGTTCAATGAGCTAAAAAGAAGGGAGCATAAATGATAGGATTCCATGCCATGCCTAATAGATACATAACAAAGAAGAAATCTTTTGTAAGGGGAGATTTGAATAGATAGAAATGGATCTAGATTATCTATTTTGTATCACAAAGAGAGTTAACATGCTTTTCAAGCTCATAATCACCAGAAGAAAGATAAACACGTTGAGAAACTTACCATGAAGGTAATGGTCTAGACTCCCCAAAGCCAAATAGTCATAAATGAGAAGTCTTCCAGATGGCAGTCTACAATAACCTCGAAGATTGACTAGGTTGATGTGCTTGATACTACCCAAAATCTCGAGCTCCCTCTCAAAAATCTGATCAGATATCTCACGGTTTCTATCAATCTTTTTAACAGCAAAAACACTATTATCATCCATCACCATCTTGTAGACAGTACCAAATCCTCCAGAACCAATCATATCATCTTCATTAAGTAGCTCTAGCTTTTTTATAATTTCCTGGGATGAATACGGAAGGTTTCCATGGAAAATATCAAGCTTGGTGCCTGAAGAGAAACAAATTGAGCTAATAGGTTATGGCATGATTGACTCAGATTAGAAGGAATTCAAATGGTAGAGCATACCACCATCTTGAACAAGTTGTTTTTGCACTTTCACATAGTTTCCAGCAAGTCTTTCCTTTCTTGATAGTAAGCAAATCCATAGGAATGCAAGGATTGCAATTAAAGCAAGGGCCATGGTAGTGACAGCACCAATTATGATACCATTCAAAAAATGCGAAGATCTTTTGGATGAAAATGATGCTAATTCTGAAAAAAAAATTAAGGGTTAGTTAAAGATGAACTAAGAACATTATGAACCAATTGTAGGCAAGCACCCTTTGTACTATTATGCAAAGAAAAATCAAATGGATGGAACAAGCATCGAGCACAGTAGCTCCCAGCAAGAGGCATTACTCTTGTGCTTTCTTCAGACATAC
Source organism: Hedychium gardnerianum (assembly GCA_038050645.1). NCBI lineage: Eukaryota > Viridiplantae > Streptophyta > Magnoliopsida > Zingiberales > Zingiberaceae > Hedychium > Hedychium gardnerianum. Next base: position 9,524,503 of record JBBUKS010000095.1, on the reverse strand, counting down.
CTGGAGAAGCGTAAGTGTCAGAATGTGGTAGGACTGCAGGAAAGCCCAATGTACCAGTACCACGACAAACTTTCTGAACTTGCAAACCACATAGTTCCAAATTCCCAACAAACCTGCACTAACTTTCCTTCAAAATTATCATTTAGATACTTGAACTAAAACAACAAAATAGTAGACACTTGTGTAATGAAAAAAAAAAAAAAACTTCAGTTGCCCTGGTAGAATACAATTGGATATATAGCATGCAACAATTAATGGCGCAAACCAATGAAGCATCAGAGAGAATAGAAGAGTACTCACGAAGTGCTTTGGAAAGTTCCCAGGATTCCAACAGTTGGAACCTCACCAGACAAGAAATTTGTTGATAAATTTCTACAGTTGAAAAAAATCATAGTCAAACAGTTTATAACTCTGCAACAACAAACTGCTGAGCCACCAATAATCACATGAAGACTCACAGAAATCGTAGTTGGTTCAGAGAGCCAATAGATGGAGGAATTGTGCCCCTGAGCAAATTGCTTGACAAGTCCCTACATTTTTTTACAACAAGCTCAAGAAAACTGATTAAAGGAACAACTATATAACAAAATAAAACAAGGGAATGTAAAAAACTACAGGATGGTAAGGTGCACGAGTTCTCCAATCTCAGGTGGAATATTCCCTTGAAGGTAATTAGCTCTCAGATACCTTGAAAGATAAATAATGTGACAACTTCATGCAACAATATCTAATAAATTCTCATTACCAATAACTATAATCAATAAAAAATAAATTTACGAATAGAAGAAAAGGCATACAATGCTCTTAGCTCAGTGCAGTTTTTTATCTCAATTGGAATAGGACCATGCAAGCTATTTTGGTGCAAAGCCCTGCCACAATGCAAATTTCATCCTTGTAAGAATTCCTTCACTATAGCTAATTGAGATTAGAAATTTCATCTTCAGTACTATCTCAAATCAAGATCAAACACTAGCAAGGGAAATGAAATTAACAAAGAGTTTATTGAAGAGAACAATTTTAAAATTATTATGGTGATCTACCAATCTACCAAATGGTGGTTCGCAGTCCCCTTGTTCGGGATTTCATATTTCATATTAATATATTTTCATGTTTTTTTTTTGTCAAAATCACCATGCATTTGAAGGTGTTCTAGTAGGGAAAAAAAGAGCTAAAAGAAAAATGTGCTTACAATCTTTGAAGCCTCCGAAGCCGACCAATGCTTGGGGAGATGATGCCACCGAGCTGCATATAAGGTAAGTCACTGCAATGGAAATAGGAATCAGTAAGGTAAGCTTCCAACACCTAGAAAAGACAGAGAAGCTAAAATACCAATACGGAAACAAGAAACTAGCATATACGATAGAACAGTTACATTGACCGGACGGTGAGGTCGGAAGGGTGGCAGGAGACGCCAAGCCAGGATGAGCAAGTGTGGGAATCGGTAGGCCTCCAGCTCCACAGCAGCTGCTTGGAGTCGTTGAAACCCAGCTTAAGCTCCAGAAGAGCTTCCCCTGCCGAACCAAACCAAATCCACCCGTCACTATCTTCCCACTCGATCAAACCGTAGAAAGGAGAGATTTTTCACCATCAGGAGTCAAGGCACGGGCGAAGGCCAGAAGTGAAGCGAGAATCCACCATGGATTGGCGACGTTGACGGCAAGTCGCCTCCTCCCCATTCAGAGCTTCCTCGCTTCGATTTGGGGAAAGCTCGGGTGAATGGTAAAGGAGGAAGATAAGAGTACAAATTGGGGGGTTACAGTGGGTTTCTTTCGAAATAAATGATGGAAATAATAAGGAGGAGGAGGCAAGGTGGTCCCATGTCGGAAACCGTGCAGCAACGTAGAATCTCAATTCAAATTGAGGAGGGTCTGTGCAAAATTATTAAATATTGAAGGGTAAATAATTCAAATTCGCACTACATATTATATATAACATTTTTCATAATTATTAAATAATGAAGGGTCTCATAGTTTATATTTTGCATTGAACAAAGTCTTTATTTATTAATATTTTTTAATTTTTCTGGATGATTAATAAAAAAAATTAAAATTTAAGCGAACATTTCATTATAGTGAAAGACGAAATACTCGCTCCCAGCGTCCCCGCCAATTCGTCTCAGGACCAACACGAAGGAGATAAATTACGAAGACTAATCTAATCAGTCCGAACAATGACTAATACATAAAAAGACAGAAATCTAATTATTAACTAAGATTTAATCCCTAGATGTTACAGAGTTGATTAGTTAAACAGAGCTTTTAGTTTCCTCTGTGCAGTGCAAGGCTAGCTCATGGTCTTTCTCCGAGCTCTTGTACCTGTACCACTTCGCGCAGGCAACGAAGAACACGAAATTGAACACTCCCGACGCAGCAATCAAGAAGTAGTACAGGTCCAATCTCCCCTCGTTAAGATCCGCCGCCAGCCAGTTGTTATCCTCATGTTCACCAGTGGCTCGGTGGATGACCGTGATCAGCAAGCTGCTGCTGTAATTCGCGCAGGCCAGCGTCAGAAACATCATGCTGCCGGCGAGACTCCTCATGTTCTCCGGGAACTGGCTGTAGCAGAACTCGACTTGCCCGATCAGGGCGAATGCCTCCGCCAGCCCCATCAGAACCAGCTGCGGGGCCAACCAGAAGCTCGACATGGGCGAGACGACGTCGGTCGCCCCCGGAGCACTCGAACTGCGAAGCGCGAGGCTCCGCCGTCGCTCTTCCACCAGACCGGAGACGAGCATTGCTACGACGCCGAGGATGAGGCCGACGCCCATCCTTTGGAGCAAGGTGATACCGCCCTCTCTGCCTGTGATGCGCTGGAGCCGGGGGACGACGAGGCGGTCGTAGATGGGGATCCAAATGGTGATGGCGGCCATGGCGAAGACGGAGAAGGAGGCGGCGGGGACGTGGAAGTCTCCGAGCCAGCGGTCGGATTGCACGGCCTGAAAGACACTGTAGGTGGATTGCTGCACGAGGGCGATTTCGAAGACGATGATGGTGAAACAAACCGGGATGATCCTCGCCAAGCACTTGACTTGCTCGACTTGTTGAACGCTGCCGAGTCTCCACCCGTTTGCAGAAGAGCCATTTCGGTTGATTTCGTCAGTTGGAGTCAAGATCGCAGCTTTGTCAAGAAATCTGTGATTGAAGTCCTTTTTAAGTCGATTAGTCCATCAAATCTAACGAATTGATGATGTGTGGGGCAAGAAATTACCGAAATTGACCAGTGTGAGGGAGTTTTGAGACGAGTGAACTAAGATGGGGAGGATTGAACAGAGAGCTCGCTTCCGGCAGCGGCAGGGATCGCTTCCGGAAGGCGGCTACGAGGACTTGCGCGACGCCTGTCAAGGGGCTGCCCTCCGGGCGCACCTTGACGTACATGCGGGAGCCGAGGAAGAAGCAGGCACAGGCGCAGGCCATGAGCAGCGTGGGGATGCCGAGGCCGAGCGCCCAGCTCACGTTGCTCTGCACGTAGATGATGAAGGTGGAGGAGATCATCATTGCGAAGGTTAACGTGAAGTAGTACCAGTTGAAGAAGCTTTTGATGCCTCGCCGGCCGGGCTCCGTTCCGGAGTCGAACTGGTCGGCGCCGAAGGCCAAGTTGCAGGGCCGGATCCCGCCGGCGCCGACCACCATGAACATGAAACTCACGAAGAGGACGGCGAGTTGCGCCGCCGTCGGGCCGTCGCACGCCTTGCCATCGCGGCAGTCGCCAGGATGCAACTTGGGCACGGCGGCGCTGAGCGTGAGAATGAACATGCCCTGAGCGAAATTCAAAGATTAAATAAAATTAACCAAAGAATTCAATTTCTTCTTCTTGATTTTGTTAGAAAACAACAGAAAATTCGTCTTGGCACCAGAAGAGAGGATAAGCATGCGAAGCCCAAGGTAGCATAGCGCCCATAGACACTGTCGGAGACGAATGCTCCGGCGAGAGGTGCTAGGCTGGTGGAGCCATTGAACACGGTGACGACGACGGCGGCGGTTACGCTCTTCATGTGGAAGACGGTGGTGAGATAGACCAGCAAGTTCGACGACGTACCGAGCGTTCCCAGCTTCTCGAACGCCTCATTTCCTTCATGAATTATTAAGCTAGCGATTGATTCTGATGTCCTCGTCGTCTCAAATGATTACATACAGCACATCGCTTACCTATAACGTAAGGCATGGTTGCCCAGCCTCTGTGGTTGATCTTCACTTCTGCAACTGCACCGCCGTTCTCCTTCCTCTCCATTGATTCCTACGATCTCCTTCCTGCCAATCCTCTGATCTGTTTAGTTCAATATTGAGAGTTTTATGGCTATGATAATTGAAATTGTGAACATGTATGGGTGAAGCGTGAGTCGACAGGAGTGTAAATTCAGGAATTGGATTGTACTGAATTCAGATGATTCGTATGTGAGTTGCTCAAGTGCATAAGACACATTAATGGTCAGATCTGAAGGAGACTGTAACCTTTGGCAGGTGAGAGTTTTGTGGCTAATGATAATTGAAATTGTGAACGTGTATGGGTGAAGCGTGAGTTGACAGGAGTGTAAATTCAGTGATTGAATTGTACTGAATTCAGATGATTCATATGTGAGCTGCTCAAGTGCATAAGACGCATTAATGGTCACATCTGAAGGAGACTGTAATCTCTGGCAGAAAGATAAGATATATAGAGCTAGGTACTAAGCAAATACAAGTCAGAGGTGATAAATTTATTTTTTTTAAATTATGTCAAACGCAAATTTCAACATCTCAATTTTTCACTTGTCTCAATCTTCTAACTCAGCTCAGCCCAGACATCTCATCATTCCTTATTTAATAGTTTGAGATTATCAGTGCAAATATTAATAATCATAATATTTAATAATCATCATTCACTTGTCAAAAGACATACCATATCTAAATTAAATATTAATAATCATACCAAAACTTATGTTCTGTTCTGTCTACGTCCTGCCTCTCACCTACAAGTGCATCGACGCCCACCTCTCATGTAGTCATGCTCCTCCACCATTCAAACTAAACCTAAACATCTTTGATCTTTCAAGTCGCATCTCGCTCCCTTAATTAAAGTTCTTTGTCTTTGTCCTCATGAGTAATAATCCAATTGTTTAGCCTCTAGCGAGTGTCTTGTTTTTCCTTCTGTTTATTTGGCCACATCTATAGTTGAAATCTTGACTCAAATCTCGTGACACCATTTCGCGTGTGACTGCACTAATTTCTCCCTTTTGTTTTCACACTATTCAATTTATTGATGTATAAAATGATTTGGACAACAATTAAAAAGACGTCTCTTGTTATTAGAATCGTAAATCTCAATCTATTTTTATTTGCATTGATACATAATTATATCAACTATATTCTATAGTTGTTAAATAATTATAATAGTTATGGAATCATAATTACTATAATTATATAATTATATTAATTATAAAATCAATATAATATAATACTAATTAATATTGATAAAAAAATTATTTAAATCATAATAATTATAATTCATAGTTGTTATAATATAAGATTCATAATTAAAAAAGAACGTTCATATTATTATAATAGTGAATTGTAACTATGATAATATTATAATGCTGTAAGAATATTAAAAATAAAAATATATTAAAATGAAATGAGATATTATTTTGATAATAAATAAAAAAGTTGACCATTCTAATAAAAAACGACGCGCTGACGATGCTCTTATGATTTTTGTCAAATGGCTTTGGCTGAACTCTGACGTAGCCGGTGAGTTTGTTTGATCTATTCTGGTGACGTGGCTTTGTTTTGATTCCTCTGTTGACCGGGTCCATGACACGAATCGAACTGCCTGGCGGTGCCTTTTCGGTGTCCGATTGGGCCACCACAAGATTCCTTTGGCCCATTCACCGAGCCTGCATGTGTAGTCCAGAGACTAGAACCCCAGACGGGCTCCAGCAAAAATTTAAATTAAACAAATCCAATTTAACATTAAAGGAGTTAAAAATATGATGGCCGAGTATGACAAGGCAGGTCCTTCCAACCATTGCAGATTTAAGCTAATATATATAGAAATGTTATATAATAATAGGACAGTGTTTTCTTCTATCAATGTATATGAAAAAACAGATTATACATCTCACAAACCCTTCTTGACTGGGGAGGGCCAGGAAAGCCTCCTGTGACTGATTTCATCGCTAGCTTCCATTGTAAGATCTTGCTGCTGCCTCCAGCTATCGTCAACCAAGGAATCATCTGAGCCTGTCATGCGCTCCATCCACTGCGGAGATGGTGTTACAAACTTTGAGTCGCCCCCTGAAGAGTCACTAGGAGTCATGGGCGAGGAAGAGTTGCTGACACGAAATTGTTGGAGCGTCGCAAACGAATCCCTCATAGCAGACATGGCTTCAAAGAAGCGGGTGCATGATGCTAGAGCAGCAGGAATAGGACGCAGCATTTCCTGCAAGTTAGGATACAAAAAAAAAGGACTTAAAAAAGGCTGAGAAAGCTTCATAACGAAAGATTATCTAATACGAGCTCGAGTTAAATTTGACAAAAGTATTCTATCATACAAATAGTACATTCAATTATTCCAACCGAACTAACTAGGCTAGACAAGTGTTAATCCAAACGGGTTGATGTTTGGCTGAACAGATACGTCAGGTTGAACAGGGCTGACGGGTTGTTTAGGATAAACAGCCTGGTCGAACTGCATGGGTAGGCTGGGTCAGTCAGGCTGGGCAGGCCAATTAGACTTGTGACAGGCCAATCAGGTCGGTCAGGCCGGACGACTTGGTTGAACTAGATAGGTCAAATGAGCAGGTTGAGCTGTGTAGACTAGTTGGTCCAAGGAATCAATCAAGCCGAATGGTCTGGTAGGCTAGGTTGTTTGAGCGTCAGTCAACCCAATTGGGCTGCTTGAGTGAATCAAGTTGGGTAGGTCAAGTAGTTGGTTCGGGCTACCTGGATCATGTAAGATGGACTAGTTAGGGAAATCATGCAAGTGCAGCCAGTCAAAAAAAATTTATGAGTATTTTATCATGTAAAAACTATTCTATGCATTTCTTATAATATTCTCACCAATCAAATAAAAGCATATTTATTCTTTATCAATTAGATGAACCAAACCAAGAAAACATATTTCTCCTCATTTTTTTTTCTTATTTTATTTTCTATCAATAACTATGCCATGTATTTCATGAATCAAATACACCATTGATATTAATGAAAACATCCTTAGCATAAGCTTATTGAGTATGATATGCATGCCTGGATTTATCCAAAACAATGAATAAAATCAATAGCACTGGACATGGGTGGGTTTACTAGGTAGTTCTGCTCATAGCAACACAAAGCCTGGATTTGGTGAGTTTAGTTAAGCACGAGGTTCAAGAAGTTAACATTTCCCACTTGCAATATCTCTAAACTGTTTAAACTTACTGCACACTGGAGTGCTTTTTTGATAAATTCACTGCAATTTATCCAAACAGAAAAATGGAATCTGGCATCAAAGGTAAATGGTTTAGACATCGAGAGGGTGCATATTGAAAACAAAGGACTAATCATTTTAGGTAAATGGTTTGATTAAAATATGCAAAACAAATATTAATCATGCTCAAATCTTGTCTCCAGTTAACTGAAGCAAAAAATTAAGAACATACTGACTGAAAACCTTCCAGAAAGTAATAAGTATGCACAAATGCTGGAGTGAACAAAAAAATAAATATATAATTTAGCATACCCCCCATATTGTAGGCGGTTCTTTGAAGTTCTGGCACCATTGAAAATCAGCAACTGCAGCTGTAAGAGCTCCATAATCACTAGCAGCCTTCAGCAATAACTCTGAGAATTGTTTCTGAAACGTTATGAAAACATATCAAATTTTGTTTGTGGAAAAGAGAATTGTTTTCTGCTTCTCAGATAACTTTTCATTTCCTAACATCTTTTATAATATTTTGTTTTCTTGAGCAATTTTATGTAACAATAAAGAAAAAAAACTGGTCGCTCTTTATTTCTAAAATTATCAAAAAATCTCTCCTATATTGATCATTATCAAAGGAATAAACCCGCTGCGCTAGGACAAATGCCCCCCATGATTTACCCCCTTCAAGAGAGTATAGGACTATCCTGTAGGGGCCGCTAAGATGACGGCTTCACCTTTTTGCTCCAATTCAAAGGAATAGACCCATTATATTCCTCTGTATCCTAATTTATTTGAAAGGTGGATGATTTTATTAAAATTATCTACTTTGCTTATTTTCAATAAAAAATCACCCGAATTTCCAACTAAAATCTATATGAATGTTCACTTTTTAAACTGTTGATTAATCGCACCTGAAATTAAAAAGAGTTTTAACTTAAATTAGCAAAAGTGAACAATATCAATATATCTTTTAGTTTCAGAATTTCAGATGTAAATTGTAATTATCTTTGCTGAATCAAGGTGTAAATATATCTTGTACCAGAGAAGAGATTATAATGATTCTTATTTCAAATTAGTCAAAAATAAACAATTTCAATAAAACTATTTCCTTCGGAGAAATTAGAATGTTTTTTTTTTTCAAATTAGGAAAAATGGACAATTTCAATGATAAATCACCTTTGCAATAAATCAAAGTAAAGAGAAATATAAAGGGCATACAATAATATTTAAAGGAAAGGTGGCCATCTGAATTTTATGAATAGGGGCGCCTTTTAAATTTAATTCCAAAAATAAATTTCTTGTATAGAAAAGTCAATGATGGTAAATGTTTTTTTTTTTAGTTTCAAATTTCTTATCTAAACTTAAAGTATTTCCAAAAACAAACACAATGTTCAATATATCCTAATTTTATGTAAAAAATGCCAACAAATATCACAAATTGCACTGCAACATAACCCCCTTCAGCATATTGCTATAGATCAATATATAGTTACTTACTTGATATTCAGCTTCCACAGGTATGCAGTCTAAAGAATATGGTTGCTGCAGTCTAGCAATGATTCGGTCCTGCAGAAAAAAGCATTATTTTCAAACAGAATGTTACATCCTTAAAGGGGCATATGAAAAGCATTCCAGTTACATGTCCATTGAATATTTTAAATTCACACGATATAATAGCCAGAAGCTAAGGTAAGTCATGTCTAAACCCTGGTTTCTATATTTTGGTAAAATTTTGACATCCCTAGTGGTAGATAGGCAGCAAAGAGACAACACCCCCCTGCTAAAGTAATCTTCTAGTTCTACATAAGTATATATATGCCTGTATAAATAGATTGACACAGACTCGTTAACACAGAATGGAGTAATCTGTATTTGAGATTTTTGATATGTCAAGGCAAACAAGTTAACCATGCCAAGGAAAGAAAACCCACTTTCCACAAGTTTACAGCTAGGAGTAAGGAGGCAGAGAGTCAGAGACTATAGTATTATCTTATCTTCCCTTCATTACATGATTAAAACTTTAAGATGATTAGCGCACTAATACTTTAGCTTAACAAATGATGTTTCCAACAAACACTGGCTTCAAGATATCTTGGCCTTATCCCTACATCCAGATAATGGGCTAGACGTTGGTTCTGTCAAGTAATTTTAGGGTAGATGTTCTTTCTCCTCTATTACAGCATATCAACCTTGTTATGATCATCCCCACAATAAAAAAGCTACACAATTATTTTTCACTAAGATTGGCATTTTTAGTAATGAAACATGTGGCATTTGTGTTGTGGGACCAGAAGCAGATGATCACCTACTCTTTAGATGCCCATTTGTGATGGTTGGAATAAGCTTCTTCCTCATGGATCCTCTTCAACAATGGTATAGGATAGTGAGGTTATTTCAACCCCACAAATTTTGAAATAATGAACAATAAAGTTGGAATATTATTAAGAATGAGTTCGTGAACCTGTTATATATGGTAATCAACTAAGTTTGTAACACATTCCTGCATTCTGATGATCTATATTTTTTAATCTGTTATTGCAGTCGCTCAAAAATAAGATTGACTTTTCTACTGCTTCCAAGTTTCTACAAATGTTTTGCAGTTAAGCTAAGCACATATGTTGTTCATATTTTTTTTATAAAAAAATTAACATTATTTATATTAAGAATAATGCATAACATCATGTGTCACAATATACACAAATTTACATCGACCAATTTATATACAAATTACTCTAACCTAATCCATCAATATAAAAAGTAAATTTATCACGTATTACATTAATCATCCTATGTAATCCATATTTTCAAATAAACTATTTTACTCATGAACCTAAGAAATTTATAAGCCTAAAACATAAAACGTATAACATTGAAGGCTGAGCTTAAGACATTGTAACCTTTGGCAGAAATTGAATGAATGAATTCATGGATAGGCAGATAACCTCAAAAATGTATTTGACTCCGATTAATTCCTTCAAAGGAATTGGGGACAAATGGATAAGAACACATGGAGGAATGGATGGAATAGGTTTCCATATTTTTATCTGACTTCCCAAAAGTGGAGGAAAGAGTCCAAAGACATGTTGCTTCTCATTTGGAAAACTTGTGTGCTCCATTGAGCCCTAAGGTAAGAACTACACCAGCCTTAGCTCCTAGCCACCATTCTTGGTGGTGACTATAAATTTGAACCATTTCACATCTTTCTCTAAGTGAAGATCAATCTCACCACTGCCCTAATTAGTCTTTCCTCATGAACTCCCTTGATCACATAGCACACCTACATTTGAAATGAAAAGGACTCTCACAATTGGGTATGAGCAGAACAAGATGTTTTTTGATAGCTTATTTGTCTATATCACTGTGGTGTTTCATGCAAGTTCATCACTGACTCTGCATCCTAGTGTTTTCTTTTTCACTCATTATTGTCCTCTTCCCTGTGTTTGATCCACACATCCAATCATCTATTACCTTACGAGACGGTTCATCATTTAATACTTCTTATTTTATTTCCTTATATTGGTGACATGGGGAAACTGAAGAACTAAGTGTATGATAAAATGCAAACCAAAACCTCAAAAAATAAAGCAGGGTAAGAAAAACACTGGAATATAAGAGATGGAGATTCAAATTAGTTCATTTGAAAAGCTTAAAATGTCACTTAAAATCTGCAACCATAAAGAGTAACTAAAAAATGTATACTTATAACAAAATGATTACAGAAACATGAACCATGGTTCCTCTTTCCCAAAATCATACCTTGTTCTGAATTACATCTTTCAAAATAGCAGTAATTCTGGCCAAAGACTCACATTTCTTTTCCATTTCACTAACATGAGTTAGATGAGCAACGTTCTTGTCATCCTAAGCAAATAAAGAAGAAAAAACTATCTGATGAAAAAAGGACCAAATAAGTATAACATAAATAACAAATGAGAATACCATCATTGCATCACATTCTATAATCCAATGGTGAAGATGCATTTTTTTCTCTTCTAAACAAGGATTGCTATATTGTTTTAAACATCCATTTCTACTGCAAAAACAAAGAGTCCGACAAATAACAAATGAAATAACATGATTACATCACATTCTAGATCCAATGGTAAAGATGTCTTTTTTCTCTCTTCTAAAGAATGATTGTTGTATTGATTTAAAGTTTTAAACATCCATTTCTACTACCAAAGCAGTCCGACAATACCAACAATAAAATATCCGCAGCAGGAGAATTCTTTGGTCTATTGTTCAACTACAACCCCATGTATATCATGGAATTGACACATCGCAATTACAGTATTCAGTACTGCACTGTCAGGACAATTTGTAAACCTGAAAATGACCAAATGTGGTTTGGCAATTCATGGAATAGTTAATGCATCCACAAAGTAGCCAACATATTGTAGCACGACAATGCTTTGACAAATAGATGATATAATTTATGGTCAGCTGTCAACCTACTGACAAAAAATTTACTTCAACTTTTTCATACATAGCTCACAAAATGGATTCCTATAAGTATTGAATAAATAGCCAATCAACAGAAAAGAATATCATTTCATACAGAAGGAGCTAGCCATATGCAACATTTAAGTAAAATAAGCCTAACTTTCATTGTATCCTTGGCCTACATGAGAGTGAATCTTGTCACCGTTATAAAGTAGCTACTTCATAACTTGGAGGATGAAAATTTGTCACGAAAACAAACTCTCTTGAAAAGGAAAAGTCAACATTGATGAGACTTCCATTAATTGAATGTCTCTTTTTTGTTTATCTTAAAGTTGTACTAACTAGATTAATGAGTTAACTAGTTTCTTCAACATATCTAAACCTTAAGATATCTCCATGCACAATGAACATAATGGGATCATATTTAAACTTGATTCGTATTGCTTGAAAAACTGAAAATAGTCGAAGAGATATCTCATACACCATACATAATGTGCACAAGTTTACACTAAGAGAGGTCTTTTTTTTTTCAAAGAAGGAAGATGACTTTGTCCTGGTTTTTTGTAAGGAATTTGAAAATATGAGGATCATTATCTTCCTTTCCTTTCTACTTGTTCTAACCAAACAACACCAAACCACAAATAATTTATCTTCTTTTCCTTTCTATAAAATAGATCCAGAGTCTAAACAATGGAAATTGGCAACTTATTTTCTCTCTTCTCTCTTTCTCTCACCTTACCTTTTGTTTCTCTTGCAATTTTATATTTAGACAGATTTACAAATGGACTCTTTAGCAACCAAAGGGAACCCTTCTGTAAATGCATGAATTGTTTAAATAACAAGTGTACAAGAAGTATTATCTCCAAAACTTACGAGATTCCACTCTGATATTACCATGTAGAAATTGAAATAAGAGAAACTTTTGATGTTAATAACTAAAACTTTGCCAAAGGACAAGTTGGTGTACATCAAAAATGATGATGCAACGACAACAACAAAGAGAGAAGTACACCAAAAACAATAATGCAACAGCAACAATAGAAGTAATTGGAAAGATAGATGATATTAGTAAGCCTATCAGGGAAAATAACATTTTAAGTGAAAAATAAAATGTATTGGAAGCAACAATTTTCACCTTTCGGCCTTGTAGTTCAACTTGCAAATTGGCTATATTTCTCTGTACAGTAGTAAGCTGCCTCAAGACCCTAATCAAGTCATCCCCCTTATCCCCACAAATGGAGTTCGACAAATTTTGTTGATCTTCCTGCAGGTATTCACAATACGATATATAACACACTGAATTGGGAATTTAACTTGCTAAATAGCGAATGTTAACCATATCTTAAATTCTAGAGAATGAAGCAAAGAATGTATATCTCCGACTATGAATGCATCGAAATTCCTAGGTAAAAGAAGCGACAAAAAAAAGTGTGAAGTTTAAAAAAAAACAACCCCGGTGCAAATACACAAGGGAGGTGAATAGACCTGTACTGCAGGGATGCGGAAGCCGAGATCGGAAGCGATGGAGAGGGCTTCCGCCATGCCGCCTAGACGCTTGGGGGGCTTCTTCCCTGCACATCCGGGGTCACTCGAGATCGACATCTCGGCCCCGCCCGGAGCCGATCCTGCTCTAAGAATAGAGATCCGAAGCGCAGCAGAAGAAGAGAGAGAAGAGGGCGACGACGAGATTTCAGATGTCTAATAATACCTGTTTCATCTGCCTTTTTTGTTTGTTCTCGTTTGAATTCGTAGGATAGGATCGCTTGTGCAGTTGTGCGGTCGGATCGAACCCGGTCCGGTATTTCATTTTACAGTTAAATGGGCGTACATGGAATATCAGTAAATTAGAGGGGTGTACATATAATTTAGTAGTTGAAATGAAATATCGCGACCTGCGAAGAGGAAACAAAGGGAGAAAACAGTGCGATCGTCGCAGTATCTCGGAATCGAAGTGGGCGGAGATCCAACTGCGCGATGATGGCGCCAGACGCAGGATCGGTGGCGGCGGACGAAGAGAAATGCCTCTCCGATGCTGTCGGGCGCCTCCAGCATAACGCCTTCTACATGCACCGCGCTCTGGTCTCATCGCAAACCCCAACGAACCCTAGCCGCTGGGATTAGTTGTTGCGTGCTGATTCCTTGATCTTCTTTGCGTTTCCTTCTGTAGGATTCGAACAATTTGAAGGATGCGCTCAAGTATGCTGGGGAGATGCTGTCTGAGTTGCGGACTTCTAGTCTCTCGCCGCACAAGTACTATGATCTATGTATGTCGATGGCAATAGTTCTTATTTCCATTTTTTTCGCTTCTCGTTGGATTAACTGATGACTATGAGTGTTTCTTCTCATGGCTTATTGGTTATGGGAATGTGAAAGATATGAGGGCTTTCGATGAGTTGAGAAAGGTGGAGATGTTCTTCAGGGAGGAGACTAGGCGAGGCAGCTACGTAGTGACTGATCTGTACGAGCTTGTCCAGCATGCCTCAAACATCTTGCCTAGACTGTAAGGACTTATTAACCGATCTCAATTTCATCTGTTCTAAAAATTGAATGTTCGCTTAATCTGACGCATGCAATATCAGTTCGTGAGTTATCTATTTATTAAATTGAACTTGTGTGGCTGTATGCGAAATTCTGCTCACTTGATTGGGATTTTTATTTTGTTGTCTTGCTGCTGTTCTGCAGTACACCATTTTGCAAAATGTATTGCACACTTATGCTTTGTTGCCCAATACTCAACAGGATTTAGGCAAACATTCTAAATTGTGGTAATCCATATTGTTTCTGATATATTACTGCCTGAATGGTTGGGTTTGACTTGTTGACATTGCAGCTTGTAAATTTTGTAAGAACTATATTTTTTATGATGTGCTTGGAAGGTATTGTAGTACCCTTGCATAGGATAAAAATCTTTAGCTCATTTATGATAATCATGTTTTCACAAAATCTTCAGGTAATTTTAAACAGGTTATCTATTTACTGTTTTGAACGTCTTACTGTCTTCAATGTGGATCCACTTATGAGGATAATGCAAACAAAGAAAATTAAATTTTAGAATTTTTTTTTTCAGAAGAATTAGTTTCTATGGAAGTGGTTAAGTTGGTAATTATGATGTAAAGAAGTTTTGGTATTTATTTTTAATTTAGAAGGTACAATAGTGTCAGTAGGAGTTTAATTAGGTTAGTGTATTGCCTATTTTTTAATTTTGATTTATTTCTTAGTTTGTTAGTGGCGAAGTCTATAAAAGAGGTGTTGTAATCAATGTATTAATCTTTCAATTAATAAAGTTCCTGTTCAATTAAACTGCAAGACCCATTATTCTCTGTGAGATGGTTATCCCGATGCTTCATTACATAGAATTCTTTGTGAGTCTTGGTTTAACTTGGTGTTGCATCAGAGGATTCACCTTGGTTAATCCACAGTTTGTTTTTCTTTTGCTCCATCTATGGTTGGAGACTGTTTGGTTATGGAGCTTGAGGGGTTCAGCCATGGATATGATCATGCTAGCAAGGCTCTGCTTAGTAGTAACCTCAGAGTGTTTTGTCCTATGTATCTAGGTGGCCTTCTACTAGAGCTTCCTTGCTTGTCTTTTTCTGGGTGATTAGCGCCAGAACAGTGGGTTCCTTGCTTGTGTTTTTTCTGTGCTTAGACCACTCAAAAATCCTTCTTTTTTTTAAAAAAAAATGGAGTATGTTTCTTTTATTAGGTAGTCAAGTTGAAAAGTATCACATTCTCTACTTTTTACTCTTCAGCTAGTTATCCACATTTACTCTTCCTCCTGTTTCAATTATTGTAACAATATATGATTGGAGTTTCTTGCATATAACTTCTTTGTTTTTATGAATTTTTGATTGTTTATTGTCAGATATCTACTCTGCACAGTGGGATCTGTATATATCAAATCAAAGGAGGCTCCGGCCAAGGATGTTCTTAAAGATCTTGTGGAAATGTGTCATGCTATACAACATCCAGTTCGTGGGCTGTTCTTAAGAAGCTATCTGTCTCAAATAAGCAAAGATAAGTTACCTGATATCAGTTCAGAATACGAAGGGTACGAGGAATCTTCATTTATGATGCCTATTATAATTTTCAATTTGGATACCTGATATTTGAAAGTGTTTGTTTATGCTTTCTGCCTTTTCAGATGCCTGGCCTGAATATTCTTATTGTTATTCAGCAAGCATGCTTAACTTTGAAAAACATTAATAAAAGTTGAAAGCTTTTGTACCAGGAATTAACCAATATTATGAAAATCTTAAAACTGATTCTATCACAAAATAATCTGTCACCAGTTGGGTTATTTCATATTCATTCCATTTCTCACACATTTTTCTTTCTTACACTATATATGTGAAAATTGACTACGAGAGAAAAGAAGGTTTTGCTGTTCAATTTTGTAGATCAATATGCTATGGCCATTCATGACCTGCTGATAGTCTAATTGTTCAGAAACAATTGTTATCCCTTAACTCTCAGACTTTGCTTGATCACTTCATCCCTTCCTTTTGAGGAAGGAGTAATAAGATATATTCTGAGGCACGACAGCTGCTCATGTACTTTATGGCTTCTCTAATAGATAACTTGCCAAACCATTCAAGTTCTGGTAACCACATAGCTAGTTGTTACAGCATGGTGAAATTAAGTTAATGCTCCTAGTCTCACCAAAGAGATGAGGCAATGGCATTTGTTGTTGATTTTCCATGGTCGACTTTGCCAAAACAGTTGAACTAGGTTTGGTACCTCTAGCATATTTAAGAAAAGTGAGGAAGTTAAGTGTGTTTTACATCTAGAAAGAAATAGCTCTGAGTTAGCACCAGTTGACAAACTAATCACCACGTTCACCTTGACAGATATTTTGATATCCTTCCATCTCAGCAGAAAGAGACATCATTTCTGCTAGCTTGAACTATCGGAAATTGACTGTCAATTTCTAACTTTATGGGGTTGTTTACATGGAATTTGCCATATGATTCTTAAGATTTAAACTTCCTGAAAGTTGCAATTTTTGGTTTTCATTCTGAACAGGCAAAAGTTGGCATACTTGTTAGCATCACAATATGTCAACCTCATCTTCTTGCTTTACCATACTATAATTCTCTCTAGGAAATTGTGCTGCACTGGAATTTAACTTGCACAAACTGTCCCGTCAACTTCCAAGTGGCTCACATGATTTCATGCTGGTCCTTTACACAATTTTTGAAACATCACCAATATCATGTCACCATTAAGGTTCATCATCTCCCTCCACTTGTCCAGTTAAACTATGCGTTACTTTCATCTATATTTTTCAAGGGAAGAGATCAATTGTGACACAGAATTGCTGTCTTACTCTTTTTTTCTTCAGAGCTCATTTATACTTGATATACAGCAGAGTAGGCAGGTGATTTAGATTTTTTTTTTTAATATGAACATTTCTAAATCGTGAGCATAACTACCTTGTAATCAAAACTAATTGCATGAAATTGTGAACATGGAGATTTTTATGATGCCTAGACCAGAAGTTGTCTACATGCTCAAAAACACTCCAATTATGTGAGTTTCAAAATTTCAACAGATAGATGTTCAAAATTATTATAGATGTTCTGTAAGAATTGGTAAAAGATCTTTCATACATTGTAGATAATAAAAGATAATTAATATGAAATATAGAGATCACATACCTCATGTTATCTTTCTTTTGTCCCTTTGCTTGATACCCAAACAGCCTTCTGTTCATCTTGCACAATTATCACATTGTTATTGAACACCTTCATATTCAGAAAAAAGAAAACAATATGCAAGCAATGGGTGGGTGCATGCTGACGTTACCATGTCCAATCAATACAAAAATCTGCACGTACCTTCTCTTTGATCAAAGGAGTTATCATTGTCTTGTTTTGCTTGATTTATAGCTTCATATGCCTAACCTTGTTTGTAATCCATTGCTGTTCTCTCCTCACCATTGTTGCTTTAAGAGGGTGAGTCACCTCAGCAACACAACCAAAACCTTTCAGGACACAGTTAATTATTTGTGGCTTTTCGCTGTGCCTATTTTTGGATTTGCTACTGGAATACAATTCGGTTGAGTTATCTTCTTTAGCAATCCTGTTGCTTATTGATATAAGAAAAGTGTGATAAATGGTGTAAAAACAGGTTTTAGTGTGCCCTGGTAGTCCAGTAGGTTTCTCATCATATTTAATACACCGTTACTGTGATGATATGGAACTATTCAACATATTTTCATGAGTTATTCATACAATGAAATGTGAATCCAATACTTCCAACACAAGACCTCACCTAGTCTCTACTGTTTTATTGCTTTAGAGGTGCTTTGTGCAGTGACTGCAAGTCCCTAGTCTCTATCAACAGTGAGTGAGAGAAGGCAATTACCAGACTGCTGTCTCTTTGGTTTTATTGCTCTAGAGGTGCACTTGTTTTTTTTGCATGGACTACAAGTTCCTAGCCTTCATCAACATTGTGAGAGATAAGGCATTTACTACAATGGTGATGGCCATAAGTCTACTAGCATTCTTTGCTTCTTGGTTACTTGTGAACCTGAATGAGTAGTAGTAATCATAGAGGGCATACTACACTTCGAAAAATTGAGTGCTTTTGACCTATGCATGTTTGACCTCACCAAGTCTCTACTGTTTTATTGGTTTAGAGGTGACTTGTGCAGTGACTACAAGTCCCTTGTCTCTATCAACAATGAGTAAGAGAAGGCATTTACCAGACTGCCGTCTCTTTGGTTTTATTGCTCTAGAGGTGCACTCGTTTTTTTGCATGAACTACGAGTTCCTAGCTGTCATCAACATTGTGTGAGAGAAGGCATTTACTACAATGGTGATGGAGCCATAAGTCTACTAGCATTCTTTGCTTCTTGGATACTTGTGAACCTGAATGAGTAGTAGTAATCATAGAGGGCATACTACACTTTGAAAAATTGAGTGCTTTTGACCTATGTAAGTTTGATTACTATGTATTCTCCTTGATTTATAAAAGATTCCTTCAATTTAGAATTTCAGCTTCCACACATGCAATTCCTAAAGAAAATATATAATATGCTAAGGTAACTCTAATTCTAAATCTTTTGTGTATGTTTGCTCTAGTTAATGCATGGAAAATAGTAACTATTCTTGTGCAATTAAGAGTCAAATGCTTGTTAGAATTTGTTTCAGAATTATTTAGTCTGCAGTTCTTGTTTTTATCAAGGCTGTTTAATCAAGATTTTATTCCTTATGGATATGTTGGTTATTTCAAATGCTATAGATATTTTTGATTTTATATATTTTTATATCTTACAGACAATACATCATCTTCTTTTGTTTCTTTCTAGATGCCCAACGTTCTTAAAAGTTTTTCTATTCTATTATCATATTATTTTTCATCTAATATTTTCATTATACTGATAGCAGGTAAATTATCTTTGGTTTCTACAACAGAAATAATGCACGATTCAAGTAAATTGCTGTCAGATTCACATATCAAGCCTTGTAGAAATCATTTGAAGATGCCATCACTATTAAATGATAGGGACAAGAAGTACACTAGGTTTGTTAACCGTAATCTATTAATAGAAGACCCTCTGAGTTTTGAGAAGGAAAAGGCAATGATAAACCCATGGTCACATGATGAAAAAGTAGTTTTCATGGAGATGCTTGCCAGGGATGGTAAAGATTTCACTAAGATTTCTTCCTTTCTGGACCATAAAACTACAGCAGATTGCATTGAATTTTATTACAAAAACCACAACTCAGACGGGTTTAAAGAAGTGAAGAAACAGTTGTATCTCAGAAAGCAGCAGCAGTCTTTACCAGCCAATACCTACCTTGTAACATCAGGAAAGAATCGGAATCGCAGAAAAAATGTTGAATCTCTTGATTTATTGGGTGCAGCAACAGTTATGGTGGCACAAAATGAATATACCAAGAAGATTGGAAAGCATGCAGGAAGTACTTCATCCAGGGATTCTGTTTATTTTTATGGAGCAAACAAAGTTAACATATCTTCTCAAGAAAGAGAATCTGTTGCTGCTAATGTATTAGTAGGGATTTCTAGCACACGATCCTCAGAGGGTATCAGCTCACATGACACTGGTTCTGTTGGTCATGCTAAGAATATGAATGAAGAGGCGAACCTAGACCTGGATGATACCATTTTTTCAGATGAAGGCTGTGGAGAATTGGAATCGGCTGATTGGACAGACAAAGAGAAGACTATGTTTATCCAAGCTTTGAGCATGTATGGAAAGGATTTCACAAGGATTGCAGATTACTTGAGAACAAGATCAAAAGAACAATGTAAGATTTTCTTCAGCAAGGCTCGAAAGTGCCTTGCTCTTGATGCAATTAATCAAGATTGTACTGCTGGGGTTATGCCAGTAATCCTAACAAACAGAGGAATAAGTGACATAGATGATACTTGTGGTTTCGAGATGAATTCTGCAGTCTGCAGTACACAATCTTGTTCCAAAATTGATGATGATGTCTCCCAGCCTGTAGCGAACAATGGTTATGAGGGGATTGCCTGTTGTGCCAGCACTGATTCCCATGTTGAAAATGAGAGTTCAGATGAGCAGGATAACAATGTTTTAGATAAATGCAATCCTGAGAGCGACAATAAAGTTGATAAGCAGATGACCATTTCTTATGATGTTAAGCAGACGTTCAATGAGGACAATCTTCAATCTGATGTGCCACTAAAGCAAAGCATTGTTACTGCATCAGGATGGGAAGCTGTAAAATATGAGGCTGCAGATTCTGCTGATGGAGAAGTAAAATTTGAAGAAACTGGTAATATTATTTCTCTCCCTGTGTCTGTTGGCTCAATCAGAAAAAGTGAGCAAGTTAAAGAATGTCTGGAAGCTGAGCCAAAACAAATAACTGCCAGTGTTTCCTCTGTTAGAGGTATTGTTGAATGTTCTCCCGCTGAAAGTATGAAGAAGGAAGCAGATTCAAATTCATCACGTGCTACTGAGGTTGGGTTGTGGAACAAAAAATTAACCAACGTCAACTCCATTGAAAATGAAAATGTTCTTCCTTCAACTGCAAAAGCTTCAGCTCAAAATGGAGCTCAGATGGTCTCAGCAAATAATGCCAACTGTTGTCGCTGCTTGACCTTTGATTCACAAGTACAACATGATATGCACCCATCTGCTGCTAAGAATCCACAGGTCATCTTGTTGAAGCAGGAAAATGCTGATTCTGTACCATTGAATTCATTTGCAGCAAATCCAACTAATGTGTGTTTTAGGTGCTCTCCTTGCATATATTCGGAGGCCTTCACAAGCTTTCCGCCGCTCCATGTTGATCAAAATATGTATATTGTGAAAAGCTATCCATTGCAGTCTCTCAAACAGGAAGCCAATGGGAAAGCTAACCCCCCTGCACTTGAGCAGCTGAGTCAGCTTCAGGTGGAAAGTGGAAAGAAGGAAGTATCCCGGCCAAACCATTTTTTAGCATCAGATAAGCACTGGAAAAGCAATATCTCTACTCCACATTTGGCATCTGGTGGGATGTCTCCAAGTGAAAATCAGTCAGAGACTGAAGTGAGAACTTGTTTCAAGAACCGTGCTGTGGATGTAGAGAAACCAAGACCTGGAGATCTGAAACTTTTTGGTAAAATTCTTAGCACATCCACACAGAAATCTGGCTCATCCTCCAACGGGAATATTCAAAGATCTTCATTGCCAAAGATGGATGGTGCTTCAAAAATGATTAGTTCCAGTGATGTTAAAGATGCTAATCAACTAGTAAATGCTGGTTCAGGTCAAGTGAACCTAGAAACAACTTATGGTTTCTGGGATGGCAAGAGAATACAGACTGGTTTTTCATCGTTGCCGGAGACTGCTTCCATATTTTACAAGTACCAAGAAGCACCAACCAGTATGTCACATTATCCGGTCAAAGACGGCATTATAGATCATAATAGTTTTCTCAGTGACTACCAGCAGCCCTATATGCCGCCACTGTCAGCTAATCTGAAGCAGATAGATACCATTCCTGGGCTTCGGAAAAGAACTCAAATCAATATGATTCCAGGGTTTCAGCAGCAAGTGCGGGTAACACCTCTTGGCACAAACATGATTGGTAGCAAAATGTTGGTTGGTGGAGTGGTGTCGGATCCAGTTCCCGCCCTCAACGTGCATTTTACTACAAGGACTGAGGTATTTAGCAGCGACACAGAACCATGGAGAGGAGACATGGGAAGCAGATTGTAGGAGGCAAGCTTGATTTTTGTAGGTTTGATTTTTTTAGGCGTTTTCGCTTCGCCTATTTGTATCATATTTAGCTTTTGTAACTTGCATCAAATTAAACATGGTTGTGGAATTCCTATTCCTCACCATATGGGCATGGTTCTGTTTTCCTTCTGTTAGATTAGCTTGAGTTTTTGTATATTCTTTATTACATATACAAAATCAGCTACGGCTGGAATGTGCGAGCTGCCAAATAATGTTCCAAGCTTGTGGCCAAAAAAAAAAAGAAGCTCAAATGAGTGGAGAATGTTATTAATGCTCTTGTGATGAGACTCTTATTAACAGAATGTGTTTTTATTTTTCAACTCAGCACGCTTAATAGCTAGAATCTTTAGAGTCAAGGATGTTGAAATGTTGATGATCTTTATAGTTATATTACTTTGATTTACCTTGTGAAGAGATGTTGAAATGGTAATGGTCTGTATAATTGTATTATTTTGATTTACCTCGTGAAGAGATGTTGAAATGGTGATATGCTTTAGAATTCTATTATTTTGATTTAGAGATGTTGAATGGTAATGTTTAAAGTGTATTGTTTTGATTTATCTTATAAAGAGATGCTGAAATGGTGATGTTCTTCATAATTGTAGTACTTTTTATTTTACTAAAGATGTCAAAGCACTCACATTCATGTGAAGGTAAATTTAAAATCAAAGATCTTAATAATAACTTAGATTTGCCTTGTCAAAAGATGTTGAAGTGGCGATATTGTTTATGAAATGATGTGGATCTTATTCTTCGAGCTTATTAGTTCTGCTGTAAGCTTTAAATGCAAAAATTCTATAGGAAAGTAAATGGAGGCATGTTCCTTAAATTTATTGTTTTTGCTTTTTCACTTAATGTGGATGAATTTGTTCATCTTGTGCTCCACTCAACTTTAGTTGTTTTATTTTATCTATGAAATTATTTGAGCATGGTTGAAGTGATTTGAAAGTTTCATAATTAAATTGACTAGTTGCACATTAGAGATCACAAGTGAAACAATGTATTGGAAAGGAATAGTGATGGTAGTGCAAAAATTAACTCAAGAACGTTATTTATGCACACTACGTATTTGACTAACATGATCAAACATCAATTCAATTGATGCTATTAATATGTTCAAGAAACATAGTAAAGCAGTAACGACTCTTGGAGAATACAAAAGAGTCATGCATCACACAAGATATACCCAACCAAATCCAAAGACTCGAAGCCTGAAACCAAATTCACAATGTAGAAACAAATCAACACCAGCACACAAATATTGTCCTTGGACATCAGAATTGCAACCAGAAGCTTGTTCAACTGAAGAAACAGAATTAATTGCGATTTCGCAACAAATATCTTGATCGACAAAGCCTTGATGAAGCTCATGAAAGCTTCCTGCGATAGAAAAATCCATATCCATGAAAGTCGTTAGGCAGAAGGTAGAAGCCATATGGCAACTTAAATTTCAAGCTCAATGGAAAACAGGTAGCATAGCAGATGTCTTGATGCAATAAGATAAAATTTAGGATTTGGACAATGCAAGCAAATACACTTTGCTCTTTTTATATTACTTGATTGATAATATATCCAATAGTCAATTTCAATTATTTAATAGAAATATACAACTTCCATCTCTTGCTATATGTTTCCCATCTCTTTGGTTTAGCTTGATTCACTGTTTGTTTACTTGGGCGAAAAGAAAGGAGGAAAGAAAGAATGACAAATTTATATATGGAACTTTATCATTTTGTAAATCTTTGGTGTCATTTTCTTTTCTCCCCTTCATATGTTTCATCCAAGTAAATAGACCATAAAAGTTTTGCAGGATATGACTAATTGAGCTGTTTGAATTAGAAGGCCCAAAAAAAATGTCATTGGACCTGAATTGAGAGGATCTTTTAAATATTTTCAATAAGATAGTATTTCATGGAGCTCTCAATTATCTGCTAAAGTTGGTTAAGTAGTATTGTGCCAAAACTGAACTAGGCCTATTTTTCAATCGCTCAAACATTTGCAAGTATCTAGATTTCTTAGCTGATATTCACATAACAAAAAGATATAAAATAAAGAATGAAGCATGTGAATCCTTTACTAGATTGACAAGGAAATGAAAGGTTTGCTTACTTGATGGTGGATTTACTGGTCTCATCTTCCTCCTTGCTAGTGCCTGTGATCTGATCACTCCTTTTTTCCCTGCTGCTATCATTACTCTTCACCGAATTGTTGGCCGAGCCCTTGTGGCTTTTGTTGTTTCCGCTAAATTTCTCCCTGCCTTTACAAGTAGAAGGACAAGTTGGTGGTGTCTTGATCTGTTGAGAGGAACTGTTTGAACAAATTCCAGACTTTTTCTTTATACTTTCTCCAGATGTTTTCTTCTCTGACTCTTTACTGCCAGGAGATCGATTAGTGACATTAAATATGTGTAACTTATCGATTAACAGACTCTTTGATTCTTCCATCTTAGATATATGTACATTGCTATCATCATCTTTGATCTCTGCCACTTCCTGAGAACTATTCTCGATTTGCACACGATCAATACATCCAAGCTTCGAGCATTCATCTTTGTGAGATTCACAATCTAGTATTCCAGAACCGAGCTCCAAATTATCATTTTCAGGTAAGGAATCATGACATTGGCCAACATTACATAATATAGCATCGGGTTCAACAACCGAATCGTTCATTTCAGATAAAAGGGCACTACTTTGAGCGAGATCGCATGAATCATAAACTAACTTCTCCTTAGCTAGTCCATAAGCCTGAAATAGATTGGTCCACACTGATTCCATAGAATTGACTTGATGTCGCTTCACATAATGCCTGAGCTCATTTCGGAGTCTATGAAATGGCTAGGGAGGGAGAAAAGGAGACATTTCTGTGAGATATGAAGTTATAAAATCAAACTATCGAAGATTTCAAGTGAGAATCATGAAAAAGTCACCCAACCTGGGCATGGCATTCTAATGCAAGGTTGAAGAAGGCTGCAGACACAAAGTGCTTTCCTGTTGTTTCAGCCAATCTTATCTGCGCAAGCCAGTGTGTTGAAGACTCGAGCTGGTCGAGCCTGCACTTGCTACAGTTCTGAGCGCTAAGGTAAGGCGTGCCCTTAGCAACAGCAGGCTTGATCAATGGCTTCGGGGTGCGGACCGCCTCTTCAGGTTCATCATCTTCGCTGCTTTTCGCTACTGACATCTTTGGTTCTTGAAAAGTAACTTGGGGTTTCTTCTTACCAGCAACCGTCGCTACAGTTTGAGTCACGGCAGGATCTGGATTGGAAGGCTTCTTCGCTGCAGCTGGAGCTCTGCGCGTCTTGGAAATCAAGAGAGGTTTTTCGACAGGAACGTTCGTGCTTCGGGGGACGCCAAAAGCACGCTTCGGCCTAAGCAAAAATAGAAGAATTGCGCGATTACAACAGCATCGTGATGAAAAAGACGACTTTTTTCTTACTTGATTTGAGGTTGCGCAGCAGCGACACTTTGCCGTGGGGGTTTGTTCATCGCGACGACGCCGTCGCCATTTTTCCCTGAGGACTTGGACGCCGTCCTGCGTTTGCCTGCATCGTCACATAAACACGAACCAATAGCGATTATCTCGAGCAGTATGATTCGAAGAAAGCAAGAATGGCGCGAGAGGGGAGGCGAGATTACCAGGGAAGGGCGTGGGATGAGCGTCCATGGCCGGAGGAGATTGGGAAAAAAGCGGATTAGGGTTCGAATTTGGGGAAAGGGAAGGAAATGGGAAGGGAAGAGCGGGAGTTTGAAATCTTTTGAACGAGAGAATCCAATGGCACTCTCGAAATTAGAAGTAGTTTTTGTGAAATTTTCATTTTACGCCCCTAAGTTTATGTATTTTTCCAAAACATTCCAGAGTTTTGAGATTAACAATTCTACCCCTTCTATACTTAATATGATAAATCCATGACAATAGTTTTTATAATGGTCGGTTAAAATATTTTTAGATTTCGATGTCAAATTTATGGCAATGTTGTGAAGAGGAGTTTTCGCAAACATAAAGCGATGAAAATTTTTGTTGCTTAAGACATCTTCGACTTCAATTTTGCGAATTCACTATAACAACCGTCTTTATATTACCAAATTTATCGAAACTACCTCAAAATTTCACTAAGTTCACATTAGACGAGTTGCATTCAAAACTACGAATGAAAATGACTACCTCAATCACTATATATATATATATATATATAATATGTTATAATCATTTCATTTGATGGTTTAGATGGATAGATTAAATTTGATAAATTTGATAAATTATTAGATTTAAATATTTTAAAATCATCAAATAAGTATAAAATAAAACAAATAATTTCACTTATCCACGTAGAAGTTATGACATAGATTTACTTGAATTTCTTGTAAAAGTAGAAACCAATAGATTTATTACAATAAGGGAGAATATCCCTTCTTCAATTAATTAATAAATAAATGTTGTTAGGTACAATCTTCTTTTCATCATGAACAAATATTTTTATTAAACTTTTGGATTATGTGCCTACTGATGAATTGAAAGTGACAAATTATCGGTCTAAACCACCATTAAACTTTTGGATTATGTACCTACTGATCGGCTTGTTTACAAAATCATTAAATTATTTTTAATGATGAAATAAAAGAGCATCTTTTATTTTATTTTTTAATAAAAGAATGCTCTATTTAAAAAATATATGAAAAGAGTATTTGATCTATATTTGATGAATTTTCAACTCGAGATATTTTCTTGATATTCGTCACCAACATCATTTTATTTAACTTGATTGCGCCGAAATATATGGTTTGTTCATCCAATAGTGACACTACATTAATGCTGTAATAGTGATTGACGTGATAAAATAAAAAATAAATATATCTTTTAAAAAACTTTAAAAGTTAAATACATCTTTTACAAATTTCATAATTTTAAATTCGCTCTTCTATGGATTACTACTAAAAAAAAGGGGTAAAGCAAAGAGAATGCTAGAATAAGGTACAAAAAAATTATCCAATACGGATTTATTAAATTGTTTATAATAGCTAACCAAGAGGAAAAGGGGACTATTTTTGGCTCAAGAACAAAGGTGAAAGGACTGACTAACAAAACAGAGGCAATTCCGTCCACCTCACAAACACCCTGTCCTCGTCCCCACAAGAACACATGAGAGTTCTCTTACCTCTTACACTATCACTGTCCTTGGACTGCCATCACTGTCCTTAGCAAGGGGCTCCTTGCGAGCCGATAATTATGTGGATAATCATGAACCGTAAGGTGACAAATTTTAATTTTTAATTTTTTACAAAATTATCCACATAATAGTATTAATTCATCATTGATCGGAGTAACAGATTAAATTATTATCTTAACGATAGAAACGATTTTACGCTCTCTGAAAAAAAAATATATAAAAATATTTATCCTAAACAACAATACTTTACATGAAAAATATCATACACCCAACTAAAAATTATTTCCAAAAATTATTGAAATAATTGCTCATACAAATACCAAATATTAATTACATCAATCCGTGGGATCATTAACTCATCGTTCATGTACTAAGAACATATGAATGTACTAAGAACATATACATCCTAAAAAATTAATGCATGTATTTTCTGATATGAAAGCTAAGCTCATTCTATAATCACAGCTGTGATAGAGATGCCTGAACTGTGCGTTATAAATGCGTTCTGATACACAAATTGAATTGGGAATTAATGGTTCGATGAGAAAGGAAGCAATTAATTCAGAACAAATATCTTATTGCATGTAAAAGATATGAGAAAGGAAACAATTAATTCAGAACAAATATCTTATTGCATGTAAAATATATACTGTATTTGATGAATTATGTTGAAATTTAGTACCGTCATCAGGATCTAAGGGCCTTCGCCGGCGGCGGCGGCGGCTCCTCTCAGTGTGCTCCTCAATGAGGAAGAAGAAGATGAAGACATCGATAGGTTCAGCCCCATTGCATTGTAGTCGGAGACGCTGTCCTGGAGGCTTAGCAATAGCTGTTGATTGGTGCTGAAGCTCATCGACGGCTTCGACACCGGAACGAAGGGTGGGTCGGCCTCCCCGTTGAGCATTTGCACCGCATTCCTCATCGCTGGCCTCATCATGGAGTCCGGGTTCGAGCAGGCTAAACCGACCAGTAGCATTCTCCACATCTCTCCCTCGTCGAATTCACCTTCCAATCGGGGATCGACTGCATCAAGGATCCTCCCGTCGCCGTGCAAACCCCACACCCATTCGACCAAGTTGCTGCACCTCCTGGTGCTGCTGCCGGCGCCGCCTATGATGCGGTGGTTATCGTTGTCACTGTCGATGGGACGACGGCCGCAGGCCACTTCGAGAGCAACCGCGCCGAAGCTGAAGACATCGGTCTTCTCGGTTGCGCGGCCTGTGAGGAGGTACTCCGGTGCGAGGTAACCCATCGTTCCGGCCGTGACGGTGGCGTCCGGCGACTTGTCGTGCTCGACTTGGCGGGCAAGACCGAAGTCGCCTAGCCGAGCATGGTAGCCCTCGTCGAGCATCACGTTGCTCGATTTGACGTCGCGGTGGATCACTTGGCGATCGCACTCGCGATGGAGGTAGGCGAGCGCGGATGCTACTCCGATTAGTATCTTTCTGCGATGTCGCCATCCTAAAGGCGCCGCCTTTGGATCGAACAGAGCCTTGTCGAGGCTCCCATGGATCATGTAGTCGTAGACCAGGAGGATTTCGCCCATCTCGTGGCACCAACCTTGTAGACGGACCAAATTCCGGTGCCGGAGGCCGGCGATGATGGAAAGCTCCGAGAGGAATTCTGCTCTCGCCTGCTGGTCGCTGGTGTTGCTGCCATTTTGGATGCATCTTTTGACGGCGACCATTTCGCCCGTCTCTGGGATTATCCCTTTGTAGACGGTGCCAAAGGCACCATGGCCGATGATGCGATCTGGATCGAAGTTTCGGGTTGCTATGAGGAGCATTCTGTAGCTGAAATTTCTCGGATTGTTCACAATCTCGGAAGTCGCAGCCAAGCTCTCCCATTTCTTAGGAGACTTGGACCTCCGGGTGAATACCCAGAATCCAACGCCGACGACAGCCGCTGCAACGACGAACGCGCCGGCCGTAGCCACCCCGGCGACAGCAGCGGGGCCCTGACGACACAACCCGTTGTTCTGGCACGGCGAACCTGACGATGACCGCACTGTGCCAATGATTGGTCCTTCGGCATCAATCGGTACAGGGGCAGAAGCAGAGAGGGAGAACGGCGGCGGGGGAACTGAGAAGGGAAAGATGGGAATCGCAGGCGGCGGCGGCGGCGGCAGAGAGGCCGGCGTTGAAGGCGGGGTAGCATCAATCGAAGGCGAGGAGAAGCTCCACCACTGGACACTGTGGATCTCGGTGCTCCCTTGAGTGGATCCAGAGAAGCCGACGTATGCAAATTCGTTCAAATACTTGCCGAGATCCACCTCGAAGGAGAGTACGGGAAAGGCGGGGCGAAGAGTGGAGTAGGAGACGAATACCTCGAGCAGCCCTTCCGAAGCAGCGCCACGGTACTCGATCCACGCGTTGATGAGGTCTCCGCCTTTGAGATCAATCGCGGCCGAGTCCAGGTCGGCGGCCCGCGCCGACACTAAGCTTCCGAGGTCCACACCGACGTGGTTCGCATTGATGTCCTCGAACTCAACGTCCATTTTGGTATCGAACTCGACCGCGACGACGGAGGCCTTGCCGCCCTCACTGGCGTTGAAGAGGCCAAGGAACCCGCCGGCGTCGCCGAGGGAGTCGTCGTCGGGAGCGAGGAGAAAGGCTAAGCCCCCGCCGTCAGAGGACGGGTTGAGATCCACGACAGAGAAAGAGAAAAACGTTGAGAACGGGAGGGCGAGTCGAGTGACGGGGTGCCGGACGCGGACGGGCTCCGCGTAGAGGGCGCGGCCGGCGCTGGAGTCGGGGACGGGGAGTTCGCGCGATAGGCGGATGCTGTTGTTCTTCAGATGCGCGTCGCCGATCAGCTTGAGGCTCCCCAATGTAAGCGACCGGAAGTTGAACACCACCGCCTCGCCGCCTCTGCCCCTCCCCGAGGTCACCAGAAGCACGACCACCGGCAGAAAAGCGAGCAGTCTCCAGATCGGCATTATGGGCGGCTACTCGACGAGCATAGCTTCATCGGAGGGCGCAAGAAGCAGAAGAAGCAGCTTGGAGAAGGGAAAGGCAAGTGGCGGAAGTGGAGAGTAAACAGAAGAGCGAGGAAAGGGAAGGGAAGAGGAAAAAGGAAGGGATCGTCGAAGACGGGAGACGGTACAAGTGGACGCAGATGCCGACAAGTGTCCAACGCGCAACGGTAAAAGTGTGGAAGGTGGGTGGCTATTGCTTGATTGAGGTGGATTAAGATTTAAGATTACAGGCTCGTAAACCTTGGAAATTGCGACACGGAAATGGAGACGTTCGGTTCGAACTCCGATGGCGACCGGT
>JBBUKS010000095.1:9427974-9449986 GCA_038050645.1 Hedychium gardnerianum | reverse complement strand
AACATGAAAATATAAAAATTACAAGGGCTTAGTAGGAAGAATACGACGATTTACCAACAATAAAATACGTGGAATAACTTTAAAAGTCATGGATGTTATAAGTTTGCTCAAAGGACATTTTTTGGTTGATTATGATCGAGACAAATTGAATGTTAATTAAATGATGGACAATAATTTTTAACTATAATATATATATTTTTGTGCGAAATTTTTGAATGATACTTCGAAAAGTACGTGCAGTGTGGTACGGGTGTGACGAAGAAAGTATTAGTTTGATGCCTCAAATGAACAAATGTGGTAAGGTGACGATTTATTATTATAAGCTGTTAATTTAGTAACTAGTAAAGTGTCGTGCCTAATTTAATTAATCTTAAAGGATAATTAGACGGTTTGATAAGCTACCAATTTTATCTTCTTTCCTTTTAGCAAAACACAATTTGGGAAAGTATTCTGTTTTCTTCAATTATCATTTTTGTCTCTTTTTTCCCCTCAACTTATTTACTTTTAACAAATTGCTACAAAGCTACTAAACTCGAACCAACTTATTTTTTCGTATTAAAAAATATTAATCAAAAATGTTTTTCTTAGAAAATATTTTCCACTTTCCGAGTTAAATATTTTTTAATCAATTTGTTCCTAAACAAGCATCATAATTTGGAAACTAAATTAAATGAAATTTGTAGGTTCTTTTTTCTTAATAATAAAGTTGGCAAGCTTTTACTGATTCATTTGTTTGTGATACGTCGAGTCAACCCTACAGAATGGCCATCCAACACGGTCAGTGTGGGTACCAGTGTCCTACCCAATGAACTGACGGGCGTTCTCTTGGGTAGATTTGTTTGAGTATGTTGAAATGGCTTCATTCAGTTACCACCGTTTCTCTTATCGGATCCACCGCAAAGCAAAGCAGTTAAATGCAAGTTTACAAATATGCCCTTACAGTTGTTTCTTTGTTACCAGGAGAGGAGTGAGAAGTCGTCGGGTAGAGCGATTAGGGAACGTGAGGGTGTTTTTGTCATAAAAGGTGTCTATGGCCCGAACCCCATCTGTTCGCCTTCCTTGTCGCCTCCTCTTTTCGCTTCTCTTCCTCGTCCTCCTCTCTCTCCCCGCCGCCGCCGCGGCCGCCCCTGCGGCCTCCTCCCCTCTATTTTGTACTTCTCGATCGCTGGTCTCCCTAGCATAGGATTCTAGTTCTTTTCCTCTTCGATCGCTCTGCGTCGACGTCTTGGAGATCGTCGATTCTGTCGCTCGCTCGCTGCCCTCGCTTTGGAAGACATCTCGGTTAATCCAGTTCCCGGTGGATATTTGAAGAATTTCTGCGGAGGTTTTCTGTAACGTGTTTGTTTACTCTTTGTAGGTTACCGGTCGGTCGCTCGATCGGGCGTTTTTGAGAAATTAGGGTTTCGGGTGATTCTTGAAGATGCCGAGAAATTCCCGGCACAGGTCGCACCGGTCGCGAAAGCGCTCGAGGGGCTGTTCCGACTCCGAGGAGGAGGAGAGCCTGCGGGAGAGGAGGACCAGAGAGGAGGAGACTGCGGGAGGCAGGGTTTCTAGGGATCTGATGCCGGAGAAACAGAGATCATCGCATGAGCATGCTGGGAAAGAGATGGTGAGCAGTAGCAATGGTGATGTCTCCAGTGAGAAGAAGCGTAAAACAAGAGAGGATGAGGAGGTGGTGGTTGCTGATCGGTGGAGTGGTGGCATGGAAAACGACGGGAAAAGGTCAAAAAGTGAGGATTTTGGTCCCATGGAGTCGGATAAAAGTTCAAAAGCAAAGACTAATGATACCAAGAGTAGGTCAAGCAGAAGGAATGATGGTTCTAATGAAAGGAATGAGGATCGTGGGGGAAGGAGTGACTCCATGAAGGGAAAGTCTGAGAAAGATTCAAACCAGAGAGAACGCAGTTATCACTACAAGGATGGAAAGGAGAGGGTCAATAATAAGGACAGGGAGGTTCAAGATTCCAGGCATGAAAAATCTGAAGACCAGTACAACAGGAAACATGGTTCAAAAACTCTCTCAAACAACGAGGAACATGGCCCGAAGAAAAATGCAAAGATCAATGGTAAGGAAGCACACAGCATTTTGCTAATTAATGATACGATGATCTAATACTTTGCTAATTTAATGATATAGTATTCTAATACTTTTTACATTTAATTAACTGATCCAGTAGAAACGTTTTTTTTTTTAAATCTTGGCAACACTGCAGACTGGTAGTAGTAATAGTTATATGTTTCTTGAGGCTTTACCGATAGTGTGATCCTTGTCTGATCTTAAACAGTTAATTATTACCGCAACTATGAGCAGTGGAGAAGTTTTCTGACATACAATGAGAATGCCAAGCAAGTGCTGGATTTCCAATCCATATATTCAGTTGAGATTAGAAGAAACTAACGTGAGAGAATATCTATGAGATAAATTTTGCTATTTTTTCTTCTTTAGAAAAAGAAAATTTAATATGACTGACCAATCATTACGTAGGTTGGCTAGCACATCATGGACACATTCTTTATATACCATATCTAGTCATCTTATTGTCGATAAGGTGTTTGGTTTGTTACACACTGTATGGAACTAGAACAGCATGTTGTTGTCTTGGGAGTGGTTTGTTTAATGGATTCACCAAATAAAAGTCATCACCAACTTAATTTAACTTGGGCAAAGAGGCCTGAAAATGTTACTTTCATTCTCAAATTTATTCATGCCTATATATCTGGAAGAAATTAAATGCATCATACATTTTGTGTCTTACAACGGTATCTTTGTCCTAATGTTACTGCCTAAAAGTATTAAAATCCAAATTTCTTATGTTTAGAGGTTACTCAGAAATATATTTCTCAAATCAGAGGCTAATCAGCTTTGATTGGAATTTGTTATAACAGTTACATTGGTATATGATAGTGCGGATGAAAAGAATTTTATATTACATTATCATAAAAAGATGAAAGCTTCTTGTAGTTCTAGTAAGTTTAGATGGATGACTGACGATTATTGGAGTAGTGGTAAAAATGCTGTTATATCATTCATTTATTTTTCCCTTTATCTTGCCTTGTGGATCAGGTTGTCAATGGTAAGATAATGTAAAAATTAAAATCAAATTTTTATGAACAAAGATACAGAGTCTAGAGTCTGAGGTTGATTTTGTGGAGGTGGAAGTTGAACATGGTTGGTATAGAACATGCATGAGAGAGAGAGAGAGAAAGAAAGTTTTGGCTCAAATTACGACTTTGCTATCCTTATATTTATTAAGTTTTGTTGCTTGTAATGGTGAAAATTTTGTGTACCACATTATATTTATGCCTCATATCCATATAAAAGAAACCCAACAATTGGATTGTTGAAATTTTATATGGTGGTAAATCCACAATAATTTTCTCATGTTTTCTAACAAAATTTCTTGTATGAACAGCATCATTATTTTCTTCACTATTTTTTTATATGAAACAAAATTTGTAAGGATTGATTTTGGCTTTGCTGTTTCATTTGAAGATTTGGTTTGATGTTTGGTAGTAGAAAAGGCAGTTAAGGATTCAAGTCTATTTGGATTTTCTACAGGCACTTACTCATCATAACCCGACATTGACACGTTTAATTTTTTTTCTTGAACTATGATGGCATTTGTGTGAAATATAGTTTCTTGTTCAAGCAAGTTATTAGTTGCCATGAAGCTTGAGGAAGATATTTAGTTAATCTTTATATTTTATAAACCCCAATTACATATATTGCATTTAAAGTGCCACAGTGGCTCGTGAGGATATGGTATGTTCCAACTGGGAAGTTTGAGGTGTTCCTTGGATGTATTTTCATCTTGTTCTATGGGCTTTAGAATTAATTATTCTATTTTAGGATCCTCTTGTTAGTCATAGTTAAGTTGCATCAAGAATGAGTTTTAATGATTGCTCATCTCCACCACGTTTCCCATTAAGAATTAAGAAAAACAAGCACCTTCTGATAGCTTCACTGAACTTGCTTGGCCGCTTAATTATGTTTCTGTGCCTTTGCACATTGCTTTTATGGGTTCTACATGAAAATGATTTGAGATGTCATTTAAATAGAAAAGGTTTTCTGCAGTATTACTCTGTTTATCTTATCATTTGCACTTTTATTTTTTTCTTTCTGCGGAAATTGTTTCATAATTGATTTTTCTGATTGAAAGTCAAATAGAGTCATTTTCATTTTTTCTTATCTTTTGATTTTAATGCTTGCATTTGAAATGATCTTCTTCAATGGGCTTTTAACTTTTTTTTAAATCACCTGCCTTATAATAATGTTCTGTATTGTGGTTTAGTACTTTTTATATGCATACTTATTCCTTTTTTGATCTTAGTGGTTTGTCGCCTTTGTCGTCTCATATGTTTGCTTGTATTTTCAATTTATTCAGCTGCAGAAAGTCAAGTTCAGGATTTGTTGTCTGGTGCTGAGACAGAGAAAGGGTCTCAGAAACACACAAGAAGGAATGACACCGAAGACAAAGACAAACGGTTGGAGGATAGTAGGGACGCTGATGGTAGAAGACTATCTTCACGAGATCATAGCAGAAGCAGAAGCCATAAAGATGAAATACATGAAAGCACCAAGTACAAAGGTAAATACAGGAATGAAAATGATAGAGATCAAAATCACCATGATGACAAGAACCAAGATGAGCGACTATCTAAAGATCGCTCAAGTGATAAATCTGACAGATTCCATCTTAGAGATGAAAACAAATCTTTGGATGGTTATAGGAAAATTAAACTTCAGGACACTAATCAGGATGATACTTATGTTGATGGCCGTAACACCAAACTGAAAGATAGGAGGAGACGGTATTCCAATGAAAAAGATGATCCTGGTGACACAAAGCCAAGAGGTACAAAAGTACAACAGGAAGCTGAGAAAAATGCATCAAGTGCCAGTAGGACTACTTACAATGATAAACCTAGATCAGGATATCGAACAGAGAAGAGTGAATCAAGTCCAAAGAATAAACAATTTAAAGGCTTTGCCAGCTCAATCGCATATGCTGGTAATGATATTAACAGGTACTCATTTTTTTTATCTAACCTCTCTTATACTTTTTAGCTATTTCCTTGGTAATGGTAGCTAACAGTAGGCTGTCTATGTCTTCATCCATTTCACCTGCTTTATGAACAGCAAATGTTGCACCTAAATGAACAATGATTGCAATTAAAATGGGACATCTATCTGTGGTTTGAGCTGTCTTCATTGTTTTTTTTTTTAATTTCTTCTTTACTTGAAAGAGCATAAGTTTTATTTCTAGGTTACTGGTTGACTAGTGATAGATCTTGGGCTCACTTTGAAACTGACAATAATTGATGTGTGTATGTGTGTGTTTAATTTCATTTTTGGTTAAGATATTGATTTGAGAGTAGTTTCATAGGCTTGTTAGTTCCATTTCTTTCTGAGCTATGCATTATGACTGTCTATTGCCTCTTTCCCTTTGTGGACATGTAGTTGAGCAAATAGTTGAACCTTTGTTGATAGTTCTGTTTGGTGGAAAGTGATGCATATAGCCTAGTTCTGTTGTCTACAATTACATAATTTAGTATTTGAGGCTTTTTCGCTGGTAAGTTGATCTTGGTCTCAGTTAACCTGTTCAATTTTACTAATCTTTCCTCTTTGCAGGGACATGAGATATGAAGACTCGGGTCATAGAGTATTGTCACCTGAAGAAAGACGTCCCAACACAATTGCTAAAGGAGATTCTATGACTTCTTCAGGATTTCGTGACAGAAACACTGCTCCACGATCTGGGAAATTAACTACGAAGGATGACATCCATTCAGGTGAACTATTGGTAGAAACTGTTGCTTCTTCAAAGTATGATAGGGCTCCAAGATCAGAAGATTGTAGCTCGCCGAATCAGTCAAAGGGAAGATCTTCTTCAACTAAAAGTAGTCATCGAATTTATGAAAGATCGCCATCTAAATATGAACGAGCTTATAGACAAAGCCTTGACACTGAAATTATACAAAGGAATGCTAGCTATAATGAGGGAGACAGAGGAGTATATGATTCAGAAAAGCCAATTCCAGATGATATGTCCCAGGCTATTGGTAGTGCTAGGGAAACAACACCGCTTGGGTCATCATCTATCTACAGAAGTAGTAATATTTCAGACCGTTCACCTAATCACCTACGTCCTCCATCATCTTCAAGGGTTGGGATTGACAGCCCTTCTGTCTTGGGCCCATATCAAGAGGATAATAAAGCTCATAGTAATGACCGCAGATCTTATGGTCGTTACAAACGCACAAGTGAACTTGGATTTGAAAGGGGACATGGAAATGCCTGGAAAGGTGCTCCTAATTGGCCTGCACCAGCAACAAATGTTTTTATGCCTTTACAACATGGACCACCTCCTGGATTTCATCCAGCAATGTCCCACTTTCCAACTCCACCCTTGTTTGGAGTTAGACCTATGGATTTGGCACATGGTGGTGTTTCTTATCACATGCATGAGATGGCTGAGAGATTTTCTGGTCATGGACGGCCATTTGGTTGGCATAATTCTGTTGAACAATTATGCCATCCTCAAATGCAGATGTGGGATAGAACCAATGGTATATTTGGTAATGAATCCCATATATATGGGAGGCAAGAATGGGATGAGAATGGACAGCTAATGGGCAGTAGAGGTTGGGAAATGGGTTCTGAGATGTGGAAGGATCACAATGTCAACAATATGGATCCGGCATTGAGGAAAGAACAATCTTCAGCACAGTCTTTGACAGATGAACTAGTCCAATCAAAGTGTTTGCCAACTGAAAGCATTGGTGGAAAGCAATCAAGTGACACAATCACTTCTAAGAATGATATGGAGTCTCCCCACAAGGCTGTAACCAAGAAGACATTCAAGTCCTCTCACATGTTAGAGAATAAAGTGAATTATGTTGCTAATTACCTTTCCAGGATTGATATCTCATCTGATCTTGCTGGTTTGGAGTTGTATGAAAGATGCACATCCCAAGCAGGAATATTGAATACTAAAAATATCTGCAGTTTGACTAATTCTGGATCCTTTCAGGTATATAGTACTCCATATTGACAAGAAAATAGAAATATGGCTTATTTGGTTATGTTGTATGTACCATAACTTGCAAAAAAATTTCTTCAGATGAACAAAAATGGCAAGATAGAAAAAATGGACACAAGCTCTATTTTGAAATCATTCTATGCCACTGCCAAAGATGATGTCTTCAAGGTATATTCTTATTTCATGAATTTTCGAACCATTAATTCAGTGGGACATTCCGATCTGTTTTATTTTAATCCTTTCTTCATTTTAGAAGACATTCTGGCATGCTATTTCCTAGGATTAGGAAATATGAATTTTTATTGCTTATTACATAAATAATTGTAAATGATACATTAGGCTGATTATTAAATTGGATTTATGTTTTGTATTCAACTCAAACTTGTCCAATCATGCATTTGACAACTCAAATGTGATTTTACACAACGCCCTATGGTAGAGGTGTCAAATGGACCACCATGATGCACGACCTATCCCAGTTCAGCACTATATGACATAGTCTATGCTAAGCACAATCCATTCATAAACAGGTCATGCCATGCTTGGCCTGATGCAACTCTCTCATGAAACCACGCCATGCCTGGCCAACGGCCAAAGCTATATTTCAAAGTTTGCACTGGGCTGCCCTTTATATGTTTGTGAATGATGGTTCCATTTCTGGATCGACTTATTATATATTTATGATTTTTTATTCCTTGCAGAAAGCTATGGCCCTTTATCGTAAACAAACCACAAGAAGATATGTGAAACCGGTGGCCACAGAAACGGTTTGTTCTGAAGAAACAGTTTCAGAAGCTTCAGAAAATGAGGGAGTCCAGGATGGCTGTCGCTCGGCTTCCCTGGAGAACCCACGCCCTTTTGCTGATGATCCTACTACTGAAGACAACATGCATGTAGAGAATGATCGGGAAAGTGACCATGTTGTATTTGATGTCGTTTCTGGTGCTGTTGCACATGATGCAGTAGAGAGTATCGTAAGTTTAAGTCGAATACCTAATTCTGATGAAAATACACATTGAACAATTATAATTCTGTTTGCTAAAGCTATCTGCACGTATTTTTTTTTTCAAAAAAATATTTTTACCCCTTATCTTTTTCTTAAAGATGCAGTTAAATCATGTTTCAGAAAATCTAGGAAATCAGTATTTTAAAAAATGGACCAGTTTAACTTCAGGTTGAACCAAATTGAGTTCAGTTTAGTAGGGGGAAAAAAATGTAAACATTGGTTTATCAGCTAGAATGGTTCTTGAAACACTGGAGAGAAATCAGAAGTGAAACAAACAACATTACACCAATGGGAACTCCAATGCACCCCAGTAACACTACAAATTCTGTAGCGAGTCAGTTAATGGGAAATGCCGGATTAATTTATCAATTTGGTATAATGAATTAACAGATTCAATCTATTTTGGTTTAATTTATCGTGTCTTAGGCTACATTTTATTTATCTATTTTGAGTTATCAATCTAATTCGGGATCCCTAACTATATAATACTAACTAAATTGAACGAAAACGGACTAATAAACATATCTTGGCTTCTTGTTGTGTTCGAACTAACCTTTTTAGAAATTTATCTTTGTATTTGGACCGGCCTATAAGAAGAGCTGAAACACTCGAGCCGAGCCGAGCCGGCGCAGCGCGCATGAAATGCGAAAGCTCATGGATTTTTTTTGTATCTCATGAATAGCAACCAGCACTCACCGTCTGTTACCCAGTTCGTATTCTTGCTTTTGTTGGACTATATCTGGAAAATAGAGTGGGGCCCGAATTTCCCTGTGTAGATTTTGGGTAATTTAGGCGGGTTAGAGTTTACGCTATCAGCAACTTTACGTCTCTAACATCTTTTTTTTCCCCTCTATAAATAAATAGAGAAGAAAAGGAAGTCGAATCTGAGGGCCAGTTCGTTTATTCTCTTCACCTGCCGAGCGATCGAAGCGCCTCGTTGGATCGGAGTCCTCGAGGAAGAGGTCAGAAGCCCTCATTTTTGTTTGTTGTTTAATTTTTCTCATTTGGTTTTCCTTTTCCTCTTTTTTTTGGCGTTTTGATAGCCTCCCAGATCGTGAAGCAAGAGGAATGGAGCTCTAGTTTTAGATATATTAATCCGCCTCTCGGATTTGTCGCTGTTCCCTCTCTTTTTTGTTGCATGTGGGTCTTGATTTCTCTCGGATACCAGGGTAATCGGTCATCAGCGAAAATGTTGGTTCCTTTGGATGGATTTTGGTACTTTCTTCTGCAACACTATGATTATCTAAAAAGGTTAGGGTCCTATAGTGCTGGCTTTGGTCGTTCGTGCTGTATGAATTCCGAGATCGAAGCGAAAGGGACAGATTCATATGCATTTTTCAAAGAGGAAAAGCTCGCATTTGTTTGATTTTTTTTTTTAAAAAAAAAACATTGTTTTGGGAATTTGAGACTATCCATCGATTGTATGGGTGTCATGAAGTTGTGGCATAAATAGCATTATCTTAGTTCATATGAAGTTACTAGGTTTGCACGGTTCTGAGTATTCTTTTAGAACAAATAGCTTTGATGAAAGCTGAGCATTATTTACCATTGTGATACGGAAATGGGATCCTCTTAAATTTGCAGATTGCAAGGTAAAAATGCATCGTGGAGTAAGCTGTGGAGGCTGTCAAAGTTCTTTGGGCTACCTATTTGGTAGTGGTGAAGCTCCTAAATCTTCTGCTGAGCGTGTTGAGCCTGCCATGGTTCGCTGGAACGGTCGTGGTGGCTGACGCGGACACTACCGTTCCAGTTCCAATATCATGTCGTGGAACGGTCGTGACACGAATTTATAAAAAAAAATTAATACATCATGCTGGACTAAAAAAAATACAATGATAATTATACCTTATCATACAATAATATAACATAATGAAAAAAATACAATGAGAATTATACTTTATTATACAATAATATAACATAATAAAAAATATATATAATGAAAAAATACAATGATAATTATACCTAATGAGAAAAATACATAATGAGACAAAAAAATACATAATGAGAAAAATACCTTATCAGAGCCAGTACCACGAAGAGTGACGGGAAGGAACCAAATCTTTATTATATTCTCCTTGAGTATCATGTTGATTAAATTGATCTCCAACATATGGGTGTTGATATAAATTAACATTAAATTGTCCATATGAATATTCATATGATTGAGTTGACGAAAAATGTTCAGAATTAGATGATTGACTTTGTAATAATGTTTCATCACGACGATTGTAATATCCAAAATGCAAGTGGAATGAAAAGCAAAGTCAGATGGTAAAAATGAAATCCAAGACTTCTTAATCAATTAATCAAGCTATTTGTTGAATGAAAAGCAAAGTCAGATCGTAAAAAATTGGAATCCAAAGCCTCTTAACCAATTAATCAACAAGTTCATTCCGTTTCGGACGTTTCGGATGTTTCATACATTATAACGTCGAAGAACGGTGTCCCAAAGCAAATCACGTTCTATGCCGGCACTTTGGAATGGCGGGAGGCATTCTCGTGCCGGAATGCCCATTCCAGTCGTTCTACGTCCGTTCCAACGAACCATGGAGCCTGCTGAACTAGTTTAGAAATTAGATGTGGGTGTTGATATAAATTAGCATTAAATTGTCCATATGAATATTCATATGATTGAGTTGACGAAAGATGTTCAGAATTAGATGATTGACTTTGTAATAATGTTTCATCATGATGATTGTAATATCCAAAACGCAAGTGGAATGAAAAGCAAAGTCAAATGGTAATAATGGAATCCAAGGCTTCTTAATCAATTAATCAAGCTGTCCGTTGAACGAAAAGCAAAGTCAGATCGTAAAAATTTGGAATCCAAAGCTTCTTAACCAATTAATCAACAAGTCCATTCCGTTTCGAACGTTTCGGACGTTATAACGTCGAAGAACGGTGTCCCAAAGCAAACCACGTTCTATGCTGGAACTTTGGAACGGCGGGGGGCGTTCTCGTGCCAGAACGCCCGTTCCAGCCATTCCACGTCCGTTCCGGCGAACCATGGAGCCTGCTGAACCAGTTCAGAAATTAGATGTGGGTGTTGATATGAATTAGCATTAAATTGTCCATATGGATATTCATATGATTGAGTTGACGAAAGCTGTTTAGAATTAGATGATTGACTTTGTAATAACGTTTCATCACGACGATTGTAATATCCAAAACACAAGTGGAATGAAAAGCAAAGTCAGATGGTACTTTTTAATCAAGTTGTCCGTTGAATGAAAAGCAAAATCAGATCGTAAAAAATTGGAATCCAAAGCTTCTTAACCAATTAATCAATAAGTCTATTCCGTTCCGGACGTTATAACGTCGAAGAACGGTGTCCCAAAGCATACCACGTTCTATGCCGGAACTTTGGAAAGGCAGGAGGCGTTCCTGTGCCAGAATGCCTGTTCCAGCCGTCCCACGTCCATTCCGGCGAACCATGGAGTCTGCTGAACCAGTTCAGAAATTAGCTCCTCCAACACAGGCTGATGACTAGCAAATTCCTGCCGGTATCCATGGGAACCTAGCTAACAATTACCATAGAGCTGATGGGCAGAACTCTGGAAACTTTATCACTGTAAGCATCCTATGCTCTATTTGCTCTTATTATGAGTTATGAGATTCTTAATTCTATCTTCTTTTATAGACTTAATTGGATTTTTTTTTGTATATTTATAAGCTACGATAGCTGGTTTAATGTGTGCTTTCCTGTCAATATTTTACTTTCCTGTGCTTTAACCTATTGTAATTGTTACACTTCATTTTTCGTTTTTTACCTTAGTTTAGTTTAATTAACTATT
This sequence comes from Hedychium gardnerianum, assembly GCA_038050645.1. Taxonomy (NCBI): domain Eukaryota; kingdom Viridiplantae; phylum Streptophyta; class Magnoliopsida; order Zingiberales; family Zingiberaceae; genus Hedychium; species Hedychium gardnerianum. The sequence continues at coordinate 9,438,143 of JBBUKS010000095.1, read as the reverse complement.
TTTAAATGGAATTGTTAGTAGGCTAAAGTATCGTTTATCATAATACTAAAATCTATGGGGTCAATCAATAAATGTAACTTTTATATGGGCTTTTTGTATTGAATCAATTTGAGTTTAAGATATGAGAAGTCATGGTAGACCAAAGAAAGTTGAAGTTAACATGGATGGAATTTACTTAAGAATCTGAATATTAGTAGTGATATCAAGATATCAATGAAGGGAGAAGATCATTGTTATGACTTCAAATATTGGGGCTAACATGGTTTGGCTTTATGCTGGATTAGTTAACCATATGCAGCATCAATAGCAGTTACTAGTTTGACTTGCTGATATGGATTGGCTAACTGTATTTGCCGGGCCAGTTAATTTGAATCTGAGCTTATTCCATACTAATACAAAGATGACCTTCAAGTCAGACATCCGTAACCCCGTTCCTTCAACTTGCGATGCTCAGTAGTCAGCATTTGAGTTCTGCAGGACAACACAGTAACGGATAGTCTATTTCACATCTGTTCTTGAAATCAGATTTGACCATGGCCATTCCCGTGAGGCGAACAAGGAGTTCAAGGTGTGTCATACCATGTAGCTTGTAGACCTAGTAAGGATTGATTGAGCTCCTATTGTGGGCTTGGATGCGAGCCATTAACTATTTCACAGCATCTTTTAGGGCACCTTTACTTGGAGAAATGGGAGGGAAAAGCTAACTATTCTGGACAAGTTAGTTATTTTTATCATCCATAGTTTCTTTCTTCCCATTTCTCTCCAAGCTTGAACTTATTGTGGACGAATTCCTCAGTTCAAAATCCACCTTAAATGGGCATTTGCTTCCATATGCAGTTTATTTACAAGAAAAAGAAAGAGTAAAGGTGAGAGAAGATGGTGCCAATTGAGATGGTTGCATAGATGATGCCATTGGTGAGAGGAGCTATAAAACTTGCTTCGCTAGTCAGTTCAGGAGGGTCTGTGGTTTGTAACTGTATACTAGTGGTAGATGAACTTAGGTTAATTTATATGGCAAGTATCAACTTTTGACTAGGACTGTTGCTCCCTCTTGCCTAACTTCAAATAGGCTATGCAGTATTCCATCAATAACTTAAATTCCATTGTTGTGCAATGAAGAACAAAAGTAATCTGTACTATATTGGTGTTCTACAATCAAAACGATAAAAGTAGCTACAACAAGTCACATGTAGAACAATGCAAGTAAACCATATTGCAGATGGAGGGAGTGGTAGTGCAGTTAGCTGAACAATAAGCTACAACAACCTGATATTTTGCATTAAGTTTTAATGTCATGATCTTCAATAATCATAATGTAACAGAAAGATGGATCATTTTGTGAATTCCTACCTGTGCAGGAACGACCTTCAACAAAAGTGCAAGCTGCTCCTGGAGGAGGTTCATCCCTGGGATTTCTGTTTGGGGATGGTCACAAGTGAGCTTCTGGAAGAGCAAGTGGTATTATATACGTCCATCTTGTAAATGTCTCAGTTGATGTGTCTTGGTCACTCGCTGCTTCTTGGACTGTAAACACTAAACAGAATGTCCTTGGTTTTGTTGTCTCCCTGGGTCTAGTTGCGATTTCTTAAGCTTGAATTGATTTCTATTACCCTTTCTATTTACTTATCCAATTTAAAATGTTGGGTTGAAACAAAAATTTATTTGACCTGTTTGATGTTTGTGTGATAATTTAATGGTGTTTATAATTCAAACTCTAAGCATATTTTATTACTCGAGGAAAAAAATCTTCAGAGATCAAATTGTACATATTTTATTATTTTATTAAGCATAGTGATCGACGAATAAATTAAAAATGGAAACTCTTTCGTGAAGCTAAACCAAAAAGAAGATTGCTGTTTTTGGATAGGCTGCGGAAAATTTTCATAACTCGTATACATGATACGGGATTGATATAGTAACATCAATGTTTTATAAAATAAAATAAAAAATCCGACCTGCCGGATTCGAACCAGCGACCTAAGGATCACCTGCAGCCACTACAGTCCTCCGCTCTACCAACTGAGCTAAGATCGGTTACTGTATTAACGTAATAAATTATTAGTTATTTCCAGTGTAATTCTAAAATTCCTGAAACCATAACGACGCAAGCATGGAAAGTTATAACAACAAATACGATTATTATTTGTTTTTACAAAAATGAAAACGAAAACAAATACTATATTTAATTCGGGTTGCTTCAGTTATTTAGAAAACATTCAAGAAAAGAAAAACAATCAATAATAAATGTTCTTCTGCCAACATTCTCCTCTACTAATATTCGAATAAAGGTTAATCTAAAAAGACAAAGAGCACAATCTCTCTACCAATCCATGTTTTCAGGAGAAATTCTCATCCTCAAATTCTTTAGACAACGATGTTAGCCATCCACCTAATCCCCTCTCTTCTATTTTATACTCCCCTACCAAGCTTCCTCTCATGAACATGTGCCCAGGTTCCTAACATTACCCAACCTCCATTCCCTTCAACTTCCTCTTCTTCCTTGATTCCATTAATTGCAGGTCGACTTGAGCTCCCAATCCCTATTTCAATCTCTTTCTGTCATCGGAGTGGTGAGCTAGTTTTCCTTCCTCTTTACTCCAATTGGAAGGTAAAAACTAGCTCGCCTCTCTTAATTGGCCTAGAAAGAGATCTGTCATAGCTTCTTATCTGTGACCTGATCATCATCTCGTGAGCTCAACCATTGTAGAAGGGGAGAATATACATCCTTCGTAGGTTCACATAACGTGAGACAATGTTTGACAGAATAAAGCGTAGAGCTCATAGCTTAATTCTAGACGGGGAAGAAGGCAATGCTAATTTCAAAGAAGAGAATGTGCTCTTCAAGAGTCCTGGACAGAGCAAGGGACCAAGTCCGGGAACGAGTCGGGGGCCGAGTCCGGGACCGAGTCCGCTACCGAGTCCAGGAGGACTGAGTCCTGAGACGAAAAGCCACAACGATGGCCAGCAAACCAGCACGACCTTCAGCTATGATGAAGGACCCAAGTCGAGGCCCAGGGAGAGAGGTGGTCCGCCATCTGGTATATAGATGCATTTTTTCATGAATGAGATGATGTTGTGCAGTTCTTTCTCTAAGATAATGATTGAACCATGCATGACAGATATGGAGATGATGAAGGAGAAGTTTGCAAAACTTTTGTTGGGTGAAGACATGTCAGGGCATGGAACTGGAGTTTCATCTTCTCTAGCTCTCTCTAATGCCATCACCAATCTTGCAGGTTCTATCTAATATTTATCAAATAATTCATCTATAAAACAAACTATTGATGTTTTCTCTGATGGCTACATTCACCATTTGTTGTTGTTCAGCTTCTGTTTTCGGAGAGCAGTATCGCTTAGAACCCATGTCGGCAGAAAGAAAGGCAAGGTGGAGAAGAGAAGTTGATTGGTTATTGTGTGTCACTGATCATATTGTAGAATTTGTCCCTTCCAAACAAGTATTAGAAGATGGAAGAACAATGGAGGTAATACTTAAATCCTCTACCTAGTTATTCCATGCCGAGTTAATTTAATCTGGTCAAGTGATGAGCATTTTTTACAATTCCCTTTATAGGTGATGACAAATCAACAACGAAAAGATCTGCGCATGAACATTCCTGCTTTAAGGAAGCTTGATGCCATGCTTATCGTAAGAAAGATCATATGGTTTGCAAGAAAGAAAAAAAAAAAACTTGAATCAGTTCTGATACTATGACTAAAATGATACAGGAATACCTAGAAAACTTCAAGGAAAAGAATGAGTTCTGGTATGTATCAAGAGATGCTGATGAATCTGAGAAGGGCAATGCGAAGAGGACTGATCATAAGTGGTGGCTTCCGACCGTGAGAGTACCGGATAATGGGTTATCAGAACAATCAAGAAAATGGATCCAGCATCAGAAAGAACTAGTAAATCAAGTGCTCAAAGCAGCTATGGCCATCAATGCTAATGTTATTATGGAAATGGAGATCCCAGAAGACTATATTGAGAACCTTCCCAAGGTAAACATTAGTATTATTTCTTTGATCACTAACTAGTTCAAGAAAGCAAATGAAATGCCACATAATTAAGAAACATAACAATGATTCCACACTAGCAAGTGTTCAACAACCATATTTTGCAACACTTGACACTTGATGATGTTCTTATCGAAACACTTATGAATATCAAGTTCTTCCCTGTATTTGACCTTGCCATTGGCATTAATCATTCTCATGATAGAATGGAAGGTCAAGCCTTGGAGAATCCCTCTATAAAAACATCACAGATGATGATTTTGATGCTGAGGCATTCCTTTCATCCATTGATTTATCAAACGAACACAAGATTCTAGAGCTCAAAGACAGAATCGAAGCATCTGTTGTCATTTGGAAGAGAAAGATGGTTAATAAAGATTCCAAATCATCATGGAGTTCAGGTATTAGCATGGAGAAACGAGAACAGTTTGAAGATAGAGCAGAGACAATATTGCTCATTATCAAGCATAGATTTCCTGGTATTCCTCAATCTTCTTTGGATATCAGCAAAATCCAAGATAACAAGGTATCAATGACATAAACTATGTCCAACTACTGCTTGGAAAATATACTGAAATTTCTTATTCACTGATGAATTTTGGATTTCTCTATTAGGATGTGGGATTTTCTATCTTGGAGAGCTACTCTAGAGTGCTAGAAAGTTTAGCTTTCACTGTCATATCCCGGATAGAAGATGTACTCCGTGTAGATGCTCTTGCTAGAGGTCCACCTTCAACAATAGATTCAACACAATCCGAAGTCGACAAGGGAAACACATCGGAAGCAAACAATGCCATGACACTTTCAGATTTCATGGGCTGGCAAATGGATCAAGATAAGAAGGAAGATACAATTGATGGAGAGAAAGTGTCAAAGATAGACGACCAAAAATTCATGAGGAAGCCTCTTAACATTTTGGTCAACAAGAAATTTATCAGCATATTCAAACTTGAGACATGTGAGGCTTAAGCACCGAAGAAGGAACAAATATGGAGGACTAACAAACGAAGATACATAGTTGTTTTGTAATTACTTACACATTTCTTACTATTGTGACATGCAATTTTGGATTATTGAATGAACTCTAGCCAAAGCTATAGAATTTTTGTATAATGACCATAATGACTGACAATGAGAATACAAACAAAAATCGATTAATGATCAGATCAAACTGCTTTATTAAATTAAGCCTGAGAGATATCATAAAAGTAGATAAACCAAGGAGGCGATTTCCTTAACTAATGTGGCTATATTTTTTGCATTGACACGGTTATAATTAAAAGATGCAGCACAGGTTGATTCTCGTGAATACTTCAACTGTGAACTCAATTGGTTAAACAAGAAATGTTTTGTTGAGATAGATTGCATAAAACAGTTGACAACTTGTAAGTTGAATCACCAATGTTTCATATATTGACAAGAACACAACAGATTAGTCGTCAACCAACTAAAATCAAATTCAGGTCCGGCTTAAGAGGCCTAATAAAATTGGGACTCATTATTATTATAAAATTTTAAAATGAATAAATATTTTTACATTCATTTACCCCTTGTCAAATCATGCATGAAAGATCTTGCATTAATTATCCTTACCTCAAGAGAGAGATATTCTTTAAATTTAATGGAGTATTTTTAATATTTTTATTTCAAGTATCTTATATAATTATTATTATTTTTAATTCAAAACACTTTCGTTACAAAAACTTTTTTTTTTCTTTTTATATAATTATATTTTTTTAAATCATATTAATGGATTTTTTTTTAAAAAAATCCTAATATATAAATAAATTAATGCTTTTAAGATAATCATATATATATATATATATATTATAATCCGATCAATCTCAATTAAATTTATAAAAAAACTTTTTTAATAAATATGAAATATAGGTAAAAAAAAATATTAACTTGTTGTTAGAATATAAAAAAATAAATAAGAAGATTTAATAAGTGGAATTAATCATATATATTAAAATAAATATACCTCATTGAAATAAAATATGTGTCAATTTAGTATATTTTATCATCTTACTATCTTACTATTAATTAAAAATCTGGACCTATCTGCATAATTTTTTCTCGCCGCCTCAATTCTCATCATTTCTTCATCATTCTCTTTTCCCCTCTCCCTCTCCCTCTCTAATTTTTACTATAATTTTTTCTTTTTTATCCTTTTTATATCAGTATGCATAAATTCATCTATCTCGACTCTTCTGCATATCGATACAGTCGCATCAATCCATCTATATCTCATCAATTTTTTGGAAAAAATCATAGCCGCATCTATCCATCTCTGTATCTCATCAGTTATTTCATCGATTCTTCGAATAATATAAGACATTCTCGCCATATAACTTGAGATATATTAATAACCTAAATATTTATTTTATAAAATTTACACGTATTCCTGCATTGTATTACACACAACGTATGTGCACGATCCCTACTTTAGAAAATAAATAAATCTACAACTCATTAAAGGGCGTAAGATAGAGTTGTAATTTGAAGAAAAAAAATATTATGATCAATTTTTCGCCTAGGGCCTCGTGAACCTTGAGACGGCCCTGATCAAATTCAGGCAATCATGATTTCTTAAATAAAAAAAAAAAGGAGAAACAGAGGAGAACAACTAATTGGCGAGACCTAGAAGAGGTAATCAGAGTATAGGAACTGAACAAAACATAATTCATGTTTAAAATCAACTTCAATTCTATGCATCATACTTGTATAATCACACATGCCAATAGATTACAGCGATAATTAAGTAGATATAAGCAATAAAGACGAGAAAATAACTAAACTTGATTTATTATATCTTGTCACGAGGGCCTATTGTTGGTGGTAGCTGAGGGCCTTTCTTGATGGGAAGCAGGTCGCCTGAGGCAGTGGAACCCAGGTACGCTATCGTGGAGGCACCACCTAGAAGCAAGAACTTTAGCAACAGACCTCTCTTGGTGAAAGGAGCTGCAAACGTCTCGAAGAACTTGCTCTGCAATTTATCAGACACTTTGCCGGCATTAATTGAAGAGCTAACGAGCAAACGGTCGAGGACAATCTCCGGTTCGCTTTGGACCTACCTGAAGAGGGTTGTAAGGCGAGGAGGCATCGGATCCGTAGACGTCCCACTGCCCGGTGGTGTTGCCGATGTCATCGAGGTCAAAGTACACGCTGTCCTCGCCGTACTTGGCTACCACCCCGCCGGACCTACGAAGAACGGCAGTTTGATCACACCCTGTTCGTCCCGCAGACGCATGAGGCGGATTCGACAAGAAAAGGAGAGAATTTGCAGTCACCTGAGGTTGGCGCGAGAGGGGGCGAGGCGGGAGGGCATGACGGCGAGCCGCTTGCCGCTGAAGGAGCTCCCAGCGAGGCCCTTCACGGTCGCCGGTTGCACGGCTGCCACGGCAGTGAGGGAGGCCATTGCTGCTGCTGCTGCTTCGCTAAGCGGAGGGGCTGATGCGAGCCTTGCCTCACTTCACGCCGCCGCGAGAATCTTTATCAGCGATTTCGCCGATCCAAACACAAAGCTGTGTGGCATCCAAGTGTCCTGGATGGCGCGCAACGACCAAACTAGCCACTGACGAAGTGCCATGTGTTCCGGGTTACGATTGGCTTATCCATTGTGGATAGATTTCTTTTTTTTTAAAGATTAAAGTATTTTGGATAAAAGGATGCTTTTGAGAATTTAAAAAGTTGGAGGAGTTGCATTTTGCGAATATAATGTTAGATTTTTTTTTTTTTTTTTTTAAAATAAAATAGCACCCACACACTAGCATCTAGTAAAATGACATAATCACCCTCAAATATAATGTTAGATTGATTTTAATTTTTTGACATACTAATTTTAAATTTAAACTCTAAATGAATCAGACGAACTTGAGCTATTTAATATAATTTACATAGTAATAATTATAATTTCATAATAATTATAATTTATATTGATTATAACTATGAAATCGTACCCAAGTTTATCTAACATTTATATTATAATCATTAGGATTTTATAATTATTACTTTATAAATTTATTTTATTCAATAATATTTATATTAGAGTGATTATAAAATTATAACTATTATAACTAGGCAATAGTTATAAAATTATATTTACTACCGCATTTGTAAAGACTACTATAACATAGACTTATTTTATTCATATAACTAATCATTCAATTCAAAAATTAATATATATAATAGAAAATAATAATATTTGATACGGAGAGTATTAAAAACTGTCACGGATATAAAAAAATCCATCGATATGCTAAATTGGGTTAAAATAACTGTCAATCTTCCCCCGACTTACTAGTCTTTCCTCGACTCATTAGTCTTTCCTCGACTCACCAGTCTTCTCCAACTCACCAGTCTTCTCCGACTCACCAGTCCCTCCAGTCTTTCCCCGACTCACCAGTCTTCTCGACTCATTAGTCTCTCCAGTCTTCTCCCGACTCACCAGTCTTCCCTAACTCACCAGTCTTCTCCGACTCATCAGTCTTCCCCCGACTCACCAATCTTCTCCGACTCACCAGCCTTCTCGCCCGACTCGTCAGTCTTCCCAGCGAAGACAGACTCGGCGCCCCTTGACTCAACCAGTCCAACTCTCCGACCTATTCATCCTAGCTAGTCAATTATTGGATCGTCAGAACACATGGGGTGTCAGAACGCGTGGAGCAAATTGTGCTACATAGCATGATCCTCAAAAATCTCCTACAGTACAAGATAAGAATGATAAGACCCTCTGACATGTGACAGGACATAGTTTTTACCGCAGATGTGACATCCTGTTGGTTGAACGTCTATAAAACCTCACTCCCCGTGGGTCACAAGGCTTTTTTTTCATGCTTTACATGATTTTTATTCACGCACATCAATTACAGTCTATGTTGTTCATCTTCTCTACAGGCTGACTTGAGCATCGGAGGATCGAAGGCCGGAGCAACCCGATCTTTATCCTAACCCCCGTCACTCTATTATGGCGTGTAGGTCCCCCTGAGCGGATTGACAGCAGTTGAAGCAGCATTCCAATGACCCCCCCCTTTCTTCCAGCTCATCGTGATTCACTCAACTATAGACAGCTCACTGGTGGCTCATCTATCAAAGCGATTCTCAGGCAGAATCAAATTAACGTCGTCTGTGGGAAACGTATACCTGAACTGAGACATTAAGATGGATGACACTGACAGACCCTCTATGATCACCATGACGCGTGATGATTTTGATCAGCTTGTTGCAGCCAAGGTACACGAGGCGGTGTAGAAGAAACTATCGGCGAATTCTTCGCCCTTGAAGTTACCTGCGACCTCCGCAGAAATATCTCCAACTCCTGTCCGTAGGTCATTGCGACCCATGAGGCTTTTCAAACCCTTGAAATGACTCCAGTAGGACTGGCGGCTCGACGCGAACTATCAGTGGAGTCTGCGGTTGAAACGCATCCCTGCTGTTGGTGTAATTTGCATTAATAGTTTAACCCTAGATTTTGATGTATGACAATAGGTTAAAGTTAGAATGCTATTATTTAACAAGTTGAGTTAAGTGTGTAGGATTAACTAACTTGACGGATCTAGAGGGCCAGACACCATGCAGAAGTCCAGATGTACGATTCTGGCATGAAGTCCAGCTGGGTCAGAGAGGACTAGACAGTTGGCGGGAAGTCCAGTCGGGTCAGGGAAGGACCAGACGATTGGCTGAAGTCCGGATGTGCGATTCCAGCAGAAAGACCTGGTGGGTCGGAGATCAAACGTCGAGAAGGTTACTCGGCAAATGGTAAGTGAGGTAAGAAACTAGAGGAGTGAATCCAGTGAGGATGGGTCCCCGGTAGGGACTTAGGCGCTGGTCCAACTTATATCCAATGTGGAATCCTAAGTTGAGACCTTGACTAAATCTTGGTCATGGTAAGACAGGATTTAAGTCATAATTAAATATGTTATTCAGTTTATTCTAACTTTGTGTTGCAAGAACTAACATTTTTGCAGGGTTAAAATTTAGCTTGTTCGGTCGACCGAATAAGTTTATCAGTCGACCGAACAGCAATCGAAGGATCAGTCGACTGATAATTTTTATCAGTCGACCGAACATGCCGAAGTCAGCAAGTTGATCGGACCAGATAAGCTGAGGGAGAATCGGAGGTTCAGTCGACCGAACGGTGAGGTTCAGTCGAC